>CM032229.1:14630000-14905000 GCA_019009955.1 Riptortus pedestris
AGTCTATGAATATAAATGATTTGTTTAACGCATCTAACAGTTTGGACCCTTGCACAGAATAGCACGAGGAGCATCAGAACCTCCAATGTTTGAGTTGTACACAATACCCCTGATCATACTGGCTCACTCGCAAACACTGGTGCAATGAATCAAAAACATGCATCGCAGCTTAGGAGTTTGGGATGGCGCCCATTTAAATATGGACAACTTGTGAGTTTATACCAAGAATAATAAGTACAATGGAGTGGACTATTTACTACAATTAATTTACATAATATACCTATTAGACTTTCTACATACTAATGTTAATTAAAATCTTCTAATGGTTATAAAGTCTATATAACAGGCAAGTATGTAAATCAAATATACGAAAACAATTTGTAATATTGAGAATAATACGATGATCATTATCACAATGGTCTTTATTTTTCATTAGCACACAATATACTTCAGAACAGGACTAGCACAGCATCTTAGGTACATATATATCATCGCAATAGATTAATCTAGATCGTTATCTTCTGCCGCTTCCAGGATACTTTAAGAATTTACACAATAAATCAACCTGGAAATATTCCTTGTAGGCTTATAGAGGCAGACATGAAAAGGACATGTGTTCCATGATATAATGGGATTCAGGGAGGTAGAGTCTCTCTGATTTATGTTCTCTACAGGTAACCCGTCATCTGCCCCTGGATAGATACATGTTTCCCGGACGACACAGTATTAACCTCTATAACACTCCTAAGTTCTTCTTCGTCAAGAACATTGCAACTCTCGACATTTTAATCAGTTCAGTGCAATACTACCCCCGCTGGTAACTAATTATTAATTTTGAATAATGAATGAAGCTGAATCCAACAACTCTGGATAAGAAAGACGAATTCTTTCCCGTAATGATGTTTATTTATTTATTTGCAACCGGTTTCATAACATTATTCGTGTCATCCTCAGGACTATTTGTTAAAGTGGAAATCAAAAGATATTCTCTGGAAAATGCGTTACTAATATGCCGCCAGTCGTTTTCCATCTATTGTAAATAGGCAACAGGCATCTATCACCTGACATTATTATTATTTATTAGCGTTCTCTTTTAACTACTATGGCAAATTGGAGCGCATTATCTACAGGTTACCACCCTTTTCTAGCCAGGGTGGAACTGAGGAATTTATTTAATGAGTTGACCACTACATTCCTATTGCCCAGGCGGAAATAGAACTCGCCACTATAGGTTTACCATGTGAGATTAACGCGATACTTATGTGGCTCATCTGCCACGGTATTCTAATATAAATTAATATTATTAACCCATTCCTAGCTTATATGTTTTATATTTTATTTGAACCTAGGGTCACGGGGTGGATAACGGGGGTTGTACGTCAAGTTGATCGAACAATACTTAAAACATCTGATCACGTATCGATCGAGTCTCGCTCGGGGCTGTTGAGAATGTTAATGGTCTATAATGTCTACCTGAAAAAAAAAAATCATTTCAACAAGAGTCAGTCAACTGGTAGAAGATCTGAAACATGCAAATTAAAAAAGCCCACCAAACCTAGACACGCAAGTGCTTGTTCTGAACAAGTTAGATAAAGCTTCTACATATAGATCACCTTGGTGAAAGATTAGTTCTAGAAGCTCTCGAAATAAACGAGAGAAAAAAATACTCTGAAAGACGTGGATGCCATTCTCCAAAATGTGAAAGGCTACAATTAAAAAGTCCGTCACGCAGGGGCAGCATAAAATAAGCAGATTTCCCGCGTGGAGTTTAGCAATAGATAAATATACATACTGGTAACACAACACCACCGTGAATATTAAGTGAATTAATACAAACGGAAATAAGAAATTTTTCAGCCAATTTCAATAACCTGCCGACAGGAAGCGTTAGAAATGTAAACAAACAGGTTTGCCCACCCCCCACCTGAAAGAAAAACAATTACTGAAATATATCAGAATATAACATATCAATTTTATTGAGAACTATTTAGTATATCTAGTTACTGTAATTAATAATGAGTCAGAATAATTGTTATCTCAATTAATCAAATTTTATATGTCCAAAACCTTAAGATGGGGGGGGGGATCACCAGGACATATTTTCATGTATCTCATATAATAAAGGTCTCTTGAATACAATTTTTGGTATTTAAACTTCGAATAATGCAATTTATTGTGTAGCAGAGTATTGTTTATGCAACATGAGTAGAAGTGGTGGTTTACTGAAGGCTGAAAACTTAAAAATGCAAATATCTTGGTTAATATTCAAGATAGTGAATAAATGAGTATAACAATAATTATAATACATTTAATTTACAATAAGATTGGTCTTATACAATTTTACGATCCGACTTATGGTAACGGTGATATTTCCAATTTTCGAAAATCCTCCCCTCTAAACCCCCTTCCCTTGGCCCGATTTCAGCCGTTAACGAACTTGATCTTTCTTTTTTACGATTGAACAATAACTGCGACCGCTAGAGCGGTAACAGACAAATATATATATATATATATATATATATATATATATATATACAATTTTGAACGGACCTCATTTTCGTCACCTCCTAGGTAGGATCGATGGACATTTGAAGAAAAATTTCGGAAATCGCTCCATGAGTACGACCTCAATAGCTGATTTCCCTAAAGGGAAATCTGCTAAATCCAAAACAGATGATTAAATAAATCGACGCTGCTAACCAAACAAAACAACTACCTGAAGTAGATGGTCTATTTTCCATCGCAAATTTGCATTTCAGAAAAAAAAATCATACAGCTGGAGCAGATGGGCAATCTCCTCATCATAACAATAATGGAGATAATCATCTGCTTATTTTATGGAGTCCAACTTTACCTTAGCCACCGTCATTTATGGCGTAGCTTGCCTTAAAGAGAGCATTTGTTTTCTCATGTTTATATTAATTGATGATTTTCACGTGATGATGCCTCATGAACATGCTAAAAATGTAGCGCTACAGCTTAATATGGTATGTTAAGAATATTTATTAAAAATTTAGGCAGACCTTGGAGTAAGTGATTAGTACCTCGAGAAATCCAATAAATGTTTAATTAACTGTACTAAATAATCATTTTATATATTTGATAATTACATTCATGAGCATTGTCAATTGCGGAAGAGGCAGAAGAGAGACACACTTCCTGCTTCTATTTACGTGCGAATGGCTCCAGTTGAGGAGACCTTATTTGCTAAAGGGTTTGACGAACAGTGAAGCACAACTTCACCGAGGTACTAGTAAGTCATTAGAAGTTGAAGTTACAGCAAGTTTGGTGAAGTTCACGCTACACGTTTTCATTGACACTGGATTCACTGTGAAATTTCCGAATCATTACACATCCCTACGATGTGTTGATCGTTTAGGCAACTCGAGCACTTAAAATTATTAAGGAGTTGCGAGGCATGGCTTGGAAAGTTGGTCACGGTTTTAGAGGTTTGACAGTATAGTTTAATATTTCCGTCGGGAAAATATATGGTAGATAAACGTTTCTATGTCGAAACTTTCGGCTGAGATAACAGTTTATTATTTTGAATAATAGTTAGCTGCATATTTCGTTCATTTCTTCATACATTGTTGATTTCAGTTCGGAATAATGAATATGTTTTAGAAAGTTATTTCTCATTAAGTAGTGTTACATTTATTACAAAATCAGTAATAAACGTTGTTTATTAGAGCTCTTTTGGATTGCAAAATTAAACACACACAAGCTTCAGAGCTTTTATCACTGAACTATTTATTTAACAATGCACAATACACTTATTATTAATTATTAATAATTTGTTAATTATTCTTAACTACTACTCATGAATTATGGGCAATGAAATAGTCGATATCCACGCCAAAAGTGCCTCTAAAAGTAGTGAAGAGGTAATTTACAATAAAATTACTCCGACTGTGTTAAAGTCTTTACTGAGAGAAAAAAGTATGAATTTGTGGCAACAGAGATGGAATCATACAGATAAAGGATCACATCTAAAATTATACAGTTTTAAAAACCAATATCCCACTATCCCAACATACATTTTATCTCACACAAATACTAACAGGACACGGAAATACAAACTCTTACTTATACAGATTCAAACTTACTGACTCAAATACCAGTAAATGCGACAGTTACACTGACCAGACATTCACCCACCTTATTTATGAATGTAGACTGACTCAAAACATACGAAGACTGTTAAAGACTTTTATTCCCGAATGGCCTATCAGTCCTGATATTTTATTTTCAAAACACATACATTTATTAAAAGAAATATCCTACAATATCCTTAAGCTGAGAGAGGAAAAAATAATATAAAATTAATATTATGTAATTTTTATTGGTTATTTAATTGTACTATTTAATATTTTTGTTTATTTTATCAAGTTTAATTTTTATAATCTTATTTACATTTAATATATATATATATATATTATTATATAAAAAAATGTTAAAATGTTGACAAAATGCACATATAATGCAAACATGCATGGGATGTGTAGAAACTAAAATCCCTCCACATAGGGTTACTATGTAGAGGAAATAAAAAATAAAAACTACTACTCACAGTATGGGCTTGTGAAAGGCTATGCGAGACGTAAAGAGAATCAAGGCCTGTTAAACTCAATCAAATATATTTACAAATATAAAATATGAGAAAGTTGTTAACGAAAAGGAATGTCAATGCCGCACTTCAGACTACGTTTTTTACTGGTTATAATTACTCACTAACCAAAACGTGGTTCACAATCCGAATGCCGATAGGAGACTGTTCTTAACCTCGCTAAGTTATAGGGACTTCTCGATAGCAACGAGATACTCGCGAACTCATGAAAATTAAAATACTAATTGTCAAGGTTATTCATGCGCGAGAACCTCACCGCTACACACTGATAGCTTCACTTTTCTTCTTGTCACACAGTCCAATAACTCAATCACGATCACTAAAGTTCACAAGAACACTGCACCGCACCGAAATTCGCTAAGATAACGGCATTACAATGTCCTTTACTTAAACACGGCACTATACTGTTCTTTACATAAACACGGCACAACACTGCTCTTCAGATAAATTTTTTTTTACCGCACTGCAACTAAAACGCACTGTTCACTAAAGGTGCACTGTTATTCATAGCCAAGAACGGGCTAGACCATCGGTTGACTCCTTTCATCTACTACTTACTTCTTAAATATGTGATTAACTCTGTTTTATGTACGTAGTTTTCGCAACAGTAAATATTTTTCTTCACTGGAAATCAACTGTTCAGGTTATTATACTAGTCATGCAATTTTCAAAAAATATCTTCAAAAGTATTTTGATCCTACCTTCAAGATGAAATAAAAACTCGTTCAAATTTCTATATATGTCTCTTTCAGCTCTGGCGGTAATAATTTGGTTCTGATCTTCTAACTCATTCTTCAAGCGTTTCGCGTAACCCTTAAGATCTATATCGTTAAAGGCTGAAATATAACCAAGTGGGGGAGAGGTTAGGGTGGAAGGTGGCAACAATTTTTCGAAATATTTCAATTATTAATACAAGGATCAAAAAATGTTTGTCGTTCTTATTTTGAATATAATTCTCAAAAATCGTCACTCCAAACATTTTTTTAAAAACTGATGTAACTCCCATATACTAGAATATTTATATTATTTAAAGTCCGTGAGGGACTGCGTAAGCTAAGCAGATTTCCCATACGAAGGTTAACAATAGATAAATATACATACTGCTAACAACACCGCAAATATTATTTAATTTCGAATTTTCGAAAATATTCACCTCTAAACCCCCTCCCCCACTGGTCTAATTTCAGCGATTAACGAACTTGATCTTTTTTTTTATACATAAAACGATTAAATATCGAGTTTGGTAACGATCAAATAAAAATTGCGACCACTATAGCATTATCAGACATATATATATATATATATATATATATATATATATATATATATATATATATATATATATATAATTTTGACGGACCTCATTTTCGTCACCTCCTTGGTTGGATCATGGACATTTTAAGAAATGTTTTGAAAATCGCGAAAATGAAAATGAGTACTGATGATTTTTCTTAAGGGAAAACTGCTAAAAGTTGGTTCATGCTTGTATTAAATTTTCCACTACTTCAAATTCAAAAATGAGAGAAGTTACATTTTGTCAAAGAAATTCAATTTTATAAGTCGATTTAGCATATTGTCGATATGAGGAATAATAACACCACTTGATTATGGGGTCAGCTTAGTTATCGCACCTCAAAATGGTCGGAATTTGAAGGTGTCGTGATTAATATTGATTAAACTCACCTTTGTTGGTTAAACCTAACACGAAAAGGTGGTCCAAAGAAAAGTATTATCACCATACATCTCCTGGTGATAATTTCTTGGATTTGTATGTACTTCATTTATCATTTCAATTTACATTAAATAGCTAAGGTTAGCTATTTTCATTTTACATATCTTTACTGATTTTTATACAGTCCATATTACTCCTGGGTAGTGAAACCAACGTTAAGGGTTAAATAAGTCTTGCTAATGTTTTATAGCAGCCTAGTGATTTCAGGATCGTGTCCTCATCTTCAGTCCTTTGAATTTCTTCATTAGTTTCCACTCTGATCTTTCTTTCTGAGAATGGAAAAGTCGAGGATAATTTCAACAAAAAAAAAGCTCATAAATATTCAAATAGAGAGTATATATGCAATTTGAGTTTATGTAAATTTAATTAAAACTTTAATAATGTTTCGAAGAACAATCGCAGTATTGCTCTTCAGAGTGTGAGAGGGGAAGGAGTAAATAAATAAATTCAATCCATTTTACTAATTTGATTAACCTTTTTGTATATATGACATAACCTAATATTGACTAAACAAAGGTCAAAGGAGGAATTCGTCCTGGCATTTTATGAATCTATTGATCGAATAACGGCGGGTACTCAGTGCGCCAGGCTAAATTTTATTAGCTTGAGCGCTAACAAAAAGTTTGAAGTTTAGGTTTTTATCAGTTTCAAAATTATGTACCAATTTATTCATGGAATTTGATAATTTTTGGTCTCCAAACACAGACAAGAATGAGTTCAGCAACACCTCTTGTTGGAACATTTTCTGGTGATTGAATTCGACTCCAGTAAACAGAGTAAAACTGATCTGTGAAAGTAGAATCAAAATAAAAATTCCATTTACAGATCATGATGATATTAAGTAAAATAATATATTCATTTTTCAATAATTAAAATAAGAAACGAAATATTGAGTAATTTATTTTTTAATTTTATTAATGGAAGTATTGACTAAGTTAAAATGCTTCGTATTAAAAAGATCTTACAAGCTGTTGCCCCAAATACTGGTTACGTTTGTACAGTACAGTTCGTGCCCGACAAAAAAATCTTCTCCTATGTTAAGAATTACTTAATTATTAATTTATGTCTTTAAGATCAAAGAAGTATAGAAATATTAAATAAATAAAAAAGACCAAATTTCCTTAACAAGTATCGGCTTTCACCAAATTCTGAATGTTTAATGTTTCTTCACGATCCAACTCGTTTTCAAGACATAATTTTTGGAAATAAATACATTCGAAAATAAAAAATAGCTCCTTTATAATAATCGGGATTGAAAAATCATGTACATCGAATTTTATTAGCCTATTTTGGGACTACAATTGTTACTACATTTTTTTGATAACTCAAAATATTAATCTAGTTAATCGCACATTCTTGTTTTCAGCCTTCAGTAACCTAATACTTCTCCTCAACGGATTTTACTTAGAAATAGAGAAAATATGCTGGCATGACAAGTGCGTGTCCGACTTTTCCTTGTGTTGCTGTCATATTTTTCTTCTGTTTATATATATATATATATATATATATATATATATATATATACTATCTCAGATACCCGGCTTCGCCCGGGAATTGAATTGAAGTTGGTGATGGTATTTTTTTGTCAAGGCTTTACTTTGCACAATATTTTGACATTTACCCGTCCCAGTGTTTTGGGTTAATACCCGTTGTTGGCATTTGTTAATAATACAATTAATTTTTTATCTAAGTCTTCACTGTCCTCCAAATTGTCATATTTTCCGTCTCCTGTGCATTAGGCATAGATTTCAGCTATTAAGGACAAAATATTAACATTGATTTGAATTATTTTTTGCCGCTGAGGTACCTGATAGTTCAAATAGGAATGAATTGTTGAGCATATTAAATTTCTACGCAAATTACTTGCTCCTGGAGAAATGTATAAAAAAAAAAAAAGTTAATCTAAATAACAAAGTAAACAACTTTTGTTATGTGCATGTTTGTCGAAAAACAAATAGACAATGAAATATCGCGAATTTTTATTTCAGGCCTCCCTTATAACCCCCACTCCCGTTCTAACCTAAACATTTTAATATAGCTCATAATCATGGAAGAATTAATGCTAATTGACATACCGAGTTTTGTTAAGTTCGGTTCAATCGTTAACGCCCAATAAAATAGTTGACTCCCGCTTTAGTTTATAGTGTATATCTCGTTTATACTTTGTTAAAAGACAAAAATGAATATCACAGAAGTTACTCGAAACAACAAAATATTTGCCAAAATATATGTTCATATTTGCCGAAAATCGAATAGAAAATGATTTTCCGTTATTTTTAAATTCAGGCCTCACTTACAACCCCCACTCCTGCCCGCCCCTAGAAATGTTGCTATGACTTGTTATAATGAAAGCATTAGTGCTAATACACATACCGAGTTTTATTTAGTTCGGTTGATTCTTTTGTGCCAAATAAAATTGGCAAATAACCCCCACTCCTGTTCGTCTCAGAGGATATTAATATAGCCTAAAGTCTAAGTTGGGTTAGTAGTAATATACATACCAAGTTTCATAAAATTCGGTTCAGCCGTTTATGCGTGAAAAGGTAACAAACAAACAAACAAAGAAATAAACAAACAAACAAACAGACACCAAAGAAACAAAATGCTGTTATGGTGTCTATGACATGTGAAACGTGAAAATTTCAATGTACAGACAGAGGTTACAATTTTATACATATGTATATATATATATATATATATATATATAGATATAGATATATTGTGTGTATGTGTGTGTGTGTGTGTGTGTGTGTGTGTCACTATTCAGTATCTCTTAGTTTGTTGTGAACGTCGTAGACATTACATATTCCTAACCGCATTATGCATCTTTTTCCACCCCTCATATACATTTTTGTAAGGGATTACTACTTATTAAATGACCTACTTTATACTCACCAAGTACACAACTATAGTACAGGTATGCCAATAATATAAGCATAATTTACTAAATATCTTCCTTGATTTAATATCTTCTTTGAAAATATATATTTTCACTCGTGTCTTCTCCACATCTCCATACAGAAACGAATTATGTTGTATTACTTTTCAACTTTTCGTGCCGCGCCTCAATTTTTCTTAGCAAACCAACTTGCTATGATAAATATTCCCAGTTTTTCTTAAAGAACTTAGTAGAGTATAAAGTGGAGAAACTTACCTTTTAAAGCACATTTCATGTTTAGAGCAAACGGACCATAAAATAAATGATGGAGCGTTGTAGAAAACTTCTCTAAAAGCGGCCTTTCTTTTCCTCACTCTCAGCTTGGCCATTAAAATCGATCTCGCCCAGCGCCATATTAAGGACTTCTCAAAGTCTAGGTAATTTTCACTTCTCTATGACTAGTTATCAATAGTTATATACACAGTTTATACTTCAATCTCAGTAATCATTTCGAAATTTGCCCTTCTTACTGAGATTTGGAATTCTCAATTTAAACCGTGTTAGTTATAAAATACTATTAGTTTATAAAAGCTGTAGTCTCCGTTGCAAGAAGCTTTTTGAGGGATACTTTCACCCTTAGAATAGTATTTTCTCCCCTCTTTCTTTACTGTTTGATGTTCTCTTGCAGACAACAAGGGGAAACCAGCGTAAGTCTTTTTTGTCTCTCTTCCATTCATGTTTACTAGCTTGGGATCTGAGAATTCTCAGTCCGTATGAATCACAGGGTGTAGCTGTAGTTGCACTAAAACACGTTCCAGGCATCACAACGTTAGCCTGTACATGCAAAACAACAACCTTATTTTGTAGACTGTAGATCCAAAACAACTGTTAAAATTAATCACAGCTATACAATGCAGATGCAAAAAAAATCTGTTATTCCAATAAGTCACAGATATAGCCTGAATATGCAAAATAACATACAACCAAATCAATCAGAGGTATATCCGGAAGATGCAAAATAACATATAACCCAATCAGTCACGGATATAGCTTGAAGATTCAAAATAACATACAACCCAATTAATCATAGTTACAGTCTGTGGATGCAAAATATCTTACAACCAAATCAATCAGAGATCCGGAAGATGCAAAATAACATATAACCCAATCAGTCACGGGTATAGCTTGAAGATTTAAAATAACATGCAACCCAATCAATCATAGTTAAAGTCTGCGGATGCAAAAGAACGTACAACCCAATCAATCACAGTTGTAACCTTATGATGCAAACTAACATATAACCCAACCAATCACAGGTATAACCTTATGATGCAAACTAACATATAACCCAACCAATCACAGGTATAGCCTGAAGATGCAAAATAACATATAACCCAATCAATCACAGCCAGCAGATCAAAAGAGCATACAACCAAATTAATCTTTCAAATTAGCAGATGAACAACCTAAATCAGCATTCAATATATTTCGTTGCCAAAATGCGATTTTATGTCTTTTCTCGAAAATGTTTCTTTGATCTATGCCATAATTTTGGGGCTCAGGTTAGCCGTGCGAGGTAAAGCGTTGACTTTTATCTCACATGGCAAACCTAGAGTGGTGAGTTCGATTCTCTCCTGAGCAAAGGAAATTATTTAGTGACGAAATTCATTAAATAACATCCTAAAATCCCACCCTGGCTAGAAAAGGGTGGTAACTTGTAGATAACCCGTCCCAATTAGCCTGAGTTGCAAAAGGTGGACGTTAATAAATAATAATAATATACCATAATTGATGTGTTAACTCTTTGATTCAACACTAAAGCTCATATTTCTTATGGCGGAATCAGATGTCAAATAGTGCTGGTTTAGAGGGAGGGGGAATTCGAAAATTCAAAATATCTCCATTGTTATGAGTTGTATCGTAAAATATTACAGAACCAATCATGTTAATCTATAGATGTTCTAGAATTATTTATTTTAATGCATTTTTCGTAACTCAAGTATTAAGCGAGTTACTCATACTTTCTTGTTTTCTGCCTTCAGAACGTGCGAAAACATCTTAGTTTACGCAGTCCCTGCATGACGAACTTTGTATCTTTAATATATATTCAAGCTCCCACGACGATAATACATTCTAATTGTATCCATTGTGAAGTGAAAATAGAGCCTTCCGTTTCCCAGATGATTGACGTGAATTGCTCTAGTTCCATGCATATAAAGTTATTGTAATGCATATTTATGAAATATGTATTATTCCGAAATGTAAACAATTTGATTATGTGGGTAGAATGGGAGATGTATGATTGTGAGAGAAAGCTTTCGTCCAATCAGAGAGAGACGAATAACCACTCTGGAAGAGTGTTGTATTTCATATTCTATACAACATTGAATCTCTAAACAACTTGTTCTTTTTTTTCTTTCCTCTCTTCTCCAAACTGACATCGTGGAAAATATTAAACGGAAAGGATAAGCTGTCTCTCCGGAATAGATATATTATCATTTCAATTTTCAATTGTCCATACTCCGTGAACTACACTGTTGTACTTGTGTCAAATTGCAGTAGAAGTCATCTTTTTTAATGACTGCTTTGTATATCATATAGTAAGCATAAGCACATATGTATAGTAAAGATAGTTAGGACCAGGACGGATATCTGAATAACTATTAGAGAACTGAAGAAACATTAAACCTTTATTTTTGCAACAACTGAAGCAGGTTCAAACAGGTTATAGCTAAAATTTTAAAAATGTTAGGAAATATAATTATTTATGTCATTTTTATAAACCTTCCTGGGAAATTTACTGTATTGATTTTACAGATATTTGCAGAATTTGATTCAAAAATATATTTTAGCTTACAGGCACATTTTTAATTTTCTTTAAAATTTAATTAATCTCCCATGCTCCATCAATAAATATCAATTTTTTGTATGTTAATTTTTTTTAAATATAAAAAAATAACATAGATAACTTTTTTCTGTAATCGTTGAATAATGGTAACATTACTAAACTGAAATGAGTGAAGAAAGTGAAACATTTTGCAATAGACTGAAGAAAGTAATCACTTTCTTCACAAGTGAATTGCCTTCTTAATTAGTAATAAGTATAAATTAAAAAATAATTTGAAGTTGGAAATTAAATGCTTTTAAACATGTTTCTTAACATTGTCAGAATTTATTTTAACAAAATAAATTGAAATGTGAATGAATTATTGGTGGAAATAATCAATATATTTTAAAATTTAAATATAATAATAATTACCTTCCTTGTTTATAACCTGCACTAGTTTATAACTGCATTACTTCACAATCATCACTAGTTGTTTTATAACTATGCTTATAACCTTTCACAACCATGCTTATAACCTACCAACAACATACCATAATCTTCACAACATCCTAATTTTGTTCATATTCTGGTTAGATCTGATCATGTATTACAAGATTACAGAAAAAATTTAATATTACACTCGAGACGAAAGTAGAATTTACAAATCTCGTGAAATTACCACACTCGCTTCGCTCGTGTGGGTAAACGTTTCACTCGAGTTGTAAAATGATCTACTTTCGTCACTTGTATAATAACTAACTATTTCATTAAAGAAAAATTCCTATAAATAAAACTAACTATTTGTGACTAAATAAATGAACATTGCTAAATTATTGTATTGCTTTTAACATTTGTTGAATGAAAATATGTAAAATAAAATAATAATCTGAGTAATTAGAAATATGATGGAGTTTGAAGAAATGATTGCTTTCAACTCGCACCCAGTTTAGCTTAAATGAGCGTAGTTTTCATCAAACAATAATTAGGGTTAGTAACTGGTCATACTCGTTCCGTAGAATTTTGCTTTTTATTAAAGTCCTTCGTTATCTGTTATAAAGTTTACTGGAGTATGTGGTCAAAAGTTTGTTCAGTTTCATTTTCACAGACACACGTGCTGTTATTCAAACCAAAAGTTATTTTTAGTTGGTCATATCCAGTCAGTACAGAGTCCATTTATGAATGTAATTTGTTTTTTTCAATTGTAAAGTTAAAATGACTTCATATTGATGTCTATCTTTTGTCGTTATTAGCATATCGTTCATGAGGTAAATTTGCGAATGTTGGGAAAACATCCTTTGCTTTACGATTAATGTGCTACATGTTGAACAATATTCACACAACATATACAGTCTACTATAAAAATAATTATATTTAACCCTATAATACTAACATCCATTTTTCATAGAGTATTGCTTATCCAGAGAGCCGGTGGCCGTTCCGGTTAAGGCGTAGGTACATCTACTATTTTCCACAGATAGCTGAAAATATGTGCAGGTTCGATCCCCGCCAAGGAAAACAAGAGTTCGAAAATTTACTAACAGAGAGACGTAGTCACGTCTCAGTAGTACGTAGACGTAGTAGAGTCACAGCGGATTAGCGGGAGTCTAGCGATTATATACATCTAGCAGCCCCTCTGTATGCCTTGCTATTACGACTCTCTTAGATCCCGTTCACGGACTGCCAACGTGTGAACAGTCCACTGGCCTTCACTTGTGTTGCATCAGTTAACTAGAGACAACTTATTCAAGGTCCTCCTTGGCTCACAGGGGCTCTACGATGAGTCGATTACTCTCTACATAAAAGCTATGATTACGAACCCATAGATTGGGAGGAGGGATAAGGATCCACTAGTCTATAATGCCAACCGAAAAAAAAAAAAATTGCATACTCTACGTACCACGACGTATTATGACCTAAACTGTTTTAGCAGATTTCCCTTAACTGAAATCAGCTATTGAGGTCGTACTAAGGACGCGATTTTCGAAACATTTCTTCAAATGTCCATCGATACTACCTAGGAGATGATGTAAATGTGGTCCGTTCAAATTTATATATATATATTTGTCTGTTAACACTCTAGCGGTCGCAATTTTTGTTTCATCGTCACCAAACTCGGTATTTAATCGTTTTATGTAAAAAGGAAGATCAAGTTCGTTAACGGCTGAAATCGGACCAGTGGGAGGGGGAGTTTAGAGGAGGGATTTTCGAAAATTCGAAATATCTCCGTTACTATACGTCGGATCGAATTATTATATAGAATCAATCTTATTGAAAATGAAATTTACTATAAATATTGTTATATACATTTATTCTCGATCTTGAATATTAACCGAGATATTTGCATTTTTATTAAGTTTAACGGACGACCTATGGTTCCCGTCGAAAGCTAGTTCGGCCGTTTCCGTAACTCATCGGCACTCGTATGGAGATTTCTTTATTGTATAACTTTACGTGGGAACTCCTCAGTGGTTATACCACAGTTCAAAAAAGTCCGTCACGCAGGGGGTGAGTAAACTAAGCAGATTTCCCTTGTGAAGTTTAACAATATATAAGTCTACATACTGGTAACACAACACCATCGTGAATATAACGTGAATAAATAGAAACGATAATAAGAAACCTCCCGACGAAGAATCTGAAATGTAAACAGTTCTGCCAAAGTTTTACAGGAACGAAAAACAATTACTGTAATATATCTGAATATAACGTATTAATTTGATTGAAAACTATTTATTATATCTAGTACTGTAATTTATAATGAATCAGAATAATTTTTATCTCATCAATCAAATTTTAGTAGTCCATAAAACTTAGGAGGGGGGGGGGGGGAGTCACCAGAACATTTTTGCATGTATCTCGTACAATTAATGTCTCTTGAAAACAATTTTTGGTATTTAAGCTTCAAATAATGTGTTTTATTACAAAACCGCGTATTGTTTATGTAACATGAGTAGAAGTGGGGATTTGGTGAAGGCTGAGAACTGAAAATATCTTGGTTCATATTCAAGATAGGGAATAAATGTATTAGCAATATTTATAGTAATTTTAATTTGCTATAACTTTGATTTTATACATTATTCCGATCCGACGTATAGTAACGGAGATATTTCAAATTTTCAAAATTATCCCTCACTATACCCCCCACACCCTCTTGTCCGATTTCAGTCATTAAGAAACTTGATCTTTCTTTTTACATAAAATGACTAAATATCGAGTTTGGTAACGATTAAACAATAATTGCGATCACTAGAGCGGTAACAGACATATATATATATATATATATATATATATATATATATATATATATATATATATATATATATATACAGTTTTGAACGGACCTCATTTTCGTCATCTCCTAGGTAGCATCGATGGACATTTGAAGAAAAATTTCGAAAATTCCGTCATGAGTACGACCTTAATAGCTGATTTCCCTTAAGGGAAATCTGCTAAACCTAATGCTCTCTGTGACAGTCACATCTTGAGTGTTGACAAGGGTGGTTAGGGGGTGGAAAAGGGTTGGGGAAAACCTAAAGGAAGGAAGGACATTGAGCCTGTAATATTTTAAAGATTTGTGCATAGGTGGGACATTTTTTTTTACATGTTCTTTAATTGATACTATTGGGGTCTATGTCGATGTGGAAAGTTGCAGAAATGAGGCGTCAATGATGATTTATATATGTACCTAGTGATTATTCTTCAGACATGTAACCTTTCTGAAACGTCCTCCGAATATTGCCCCCCCCCTTGAAACATTGCTTACAAGAGGGGTCTTCTCCCCACCGATTTGAACGAAACTTTTATAGTGCTTAGTACCTAATGAAAAACCAATCCTGTTAAAGCGAGAGAAAGCACTTCCCAATTGATCGTCAAAAAAAATTGTTAAAGGTTGCCTGAAAGTCTTGAGCCATTCCCAAGATATATCTTTCACCCAGTCCCTCGTGGCTCAGGGGTTTCGCTTTTTTTTTTGTAACCGGAAATCTCAAGATCGAAACTCCCCGAGACCGACTATTTTTTTCTTTTTTTTTTTTTTTTTCATTTTTTGATTCTAGGTCGTTTATTTAATATTAATTAATAAATAAAAAGTTTTTTTTTTTATTTTTAAGCGTGTTCCATATATTTGAAGAAAATTCGAATGCTTTCTGTCAAAAATGACAGAAATTGTTAACTTGATGATAGAAGTATACATCAGTGGTCCAAGGCCAAGCCTCTAAAGTATAAAGGAACAACCTCTAAAGTATAAAGGAATATTACTGTTAAAAGAAGATATTTATGTCTGGAGCCCGAAAATTTTAAATATCTTTATTAATTTTAATTAAAATAAAATCATATAAATTGGCAAAGATAGATAAGACCATTTAAAAATATTATTAAAATATCTGCGTTATTATTGATAACTGTTATATACTTATGTTTTCAATCAATAATATATTTTTTTGTATAATAATATATATTTCCTCATACCAATTACATTTTTGACAGAAAGCATTCAAATTTTCTTTAAATATATGGAACACGCTAAAAATAAAAATAAAACTTTTTATTTATTTATTAATATTAAATTAACGCCCTAGAATCAAAAAATCCTGAAAAAAAATAGTCGCGAGTTTCGGTCTTAAGATTTCCTGTTACAAAAGGAAATTGCTAGCTCTGAGCCACAGGGGAGTTGAAGTGGTTATCTTCGAAATGGCTCAAGATTTTCAGGCAACTTTAATCATTTTTTTAGACGAACAATTGAGAAGTGCTTTCTCTCGCTTTAACAGAATTGGTTTTTCATTAGGTACTAAACACTAAAAAAATTTCGTTCAAATCGGTGGAGGGAAGGCCGTGCATTCCCCTTGTTAGTTCTAGCATCATATAACATCATATCATTCAGTGAGTTGAATATTTTGCTGTAATCTTTAAGTTTCATGGTTAGTATATATTCCTGTAGGCTGCTAAAGTAAAGGTTGTTATTAAGGATATCTTAACACTACAGCTAAAACCGATATACAAAGAAGGTAAAGAAGCACTCTAGGAAAAGATTATAGCTTTAGTTTTATCATTAGTAACTAACTCCTTCCCCACAGGATGGAGCCAATTCTTTTCTATAGAAAATCCTTCAGATTTGTCCAATAAAAAATCGGATCAAACGTGACGTATCACACAGCGGCTTCGTTAACTAAATAGATTAGGCTGGGTGACACAATATTGATATATATCCATATATTTTGTTTATCTAAGTGAAAATTGAGTGAGTAGAAGAGGGGGGGGGTTACCGACAGCTGCATAAAACGAACGAAATACGAATAACTTGCTAAATTTTAAAGCTTCAAAAAAATATATAGAGGAGCAATGGTAAAGTCTCAATAATTTAACAAGATAGATTCTAACTATGACCTGTTTTGTAACAACTTATAAAAACGGAGAGATTTTGAATTCTCGAAATTCCCCTTTCTTACCTCCCCTTTCTATTCCTGTTTCGATTTCAGCCATTAACGATTATGAACTTTAATATTGAATTAAACGGTTAGGTAAATATTTAGGCATACATCAAACAAAGACTCTCGAGGAAAGAAGTTAAATTATAATTAATGACGTCATCACAAACAGTCCAACGAGAACAATATTTAAGCTTCAATAAAGCTGCCTATTGTTAATATTACAAGAAAAGGAGTGGGGCTTTACTGAAGCACAAAAACTAAAAAAATGGAAATATCTTGATGAATAATCAAAATAGTGAAATACCGTGTGTAACAACATTTACGAAACATTTAATTTTCAATAACATTCGGTTTATAGACGTATTCGATTGTACTCATAATAACCGAGATCTTTCGAATTTTCGAAAGTCCCCCTTCTAAAGCCCCATCCCTACCCACGGTCGGAATTCAGCCGTTAAAAAAGGCGTTCTTTATTTTTTTAATAAATAATTCGAGTTTGGTAATCATTAGATCAAACAAAAATTGCGACAGCTAGAGTGTTAATAGACAAGTATATATATATGTTTCCACATACATACACAAACACACACACACACACTCACACACACACACACTCACACTCACACGTATATGAATTTATATAACATTTTGGGCCGACATCATTTTCGTCATCTTTTTGGTAGGATCGATTGACATTTGTGGATATCTGCTAAAACCATTCAAGAAATTGCTGTTAACCTAACAATTATTATGAAACAATTAATTTTTTCCTCATTCAGAAATAAGTTTTTTATCTGCTTTTATGAAATACTTGCAACTCTTAAAACGGGAATTTAGTAATTGCGTTAGAGGTTGAATGCATCGTACCCCCCCCACCCCCCCCCCCCCCCACCCCCCCCCCCCCCCACCCCCCCCCCCCCCCACCCCCCCCCCCCCCCACCCCCCCCCCCCCCCACCCCCCCCCCCCCCCACCCCCCCCCCCCCCCACCCCCCCCCCCCCCCACCCCCCCCCCCCCCCACCCCCCCCCCCCCCCACCCCCCCCCCCCCCCACCCCCCCCCCCCCCCACCCCCCCCCCCCCCCACCCCCCCCCCCCCCCACCCCCCCCCCCCCCCACCCCCCCCCCCCCCCACCCCCCCCCCCCCCCACCCCCCCCCCCCCCCACCCCCCCCCCCCCCCACCCCCCCCCCCCCCCACCCCCCCCCCCCCCCACCCCCCCCCCCCCCCACCCCCCCCCCCCCCCACCCCCCCCCCCCCCCACCCCCCCCCCCCCCCACCCCCCCCCCCCCCCACCCCCCCCCCCCCCCACCCCCCCCCCCCCCCACCCCCCCCCCCCCCCACCCCCCCCCCCCCCCACCCCCCCCCCCATCCAGTTTTAGCAACTAAGGCTAATTGGGGTGGGTTATCTGCAAGTTACCGCCCTTCTCTAGCCAGGGTGTGATTAAGGATTTTATTTAATGAATTCCGTCACTGTTTTATATTAGAATCTCCTTATATAAAATCATAAATTTAGTTCTATTATTTGGATTCAATATGCTCACTTTCTTATGTAACACTCTCGTGTTTGACCTATTTTTTTTTATTAGTCAATGGAGCCGCAATTAGAAAAGCGATTTAGCTGATTTTGGTGTTATAATAACTTTGATTGTTATGGTCTGCTACCCAGATGTGTTATTTAGTATATATTTGCCTCACTGACACGATTTCTCTATGTTAATATTAATGGAGATACAATATTGTCTAGATTATAAATAATAATGTTGTGTATTTAAATGAAAATAGAAATACTGGAACGGTTACTACCTTTAGATAGTCCTATAATGTACTCCAATAATAAAATTAGACCAGTATTATCAGGGGAAATTCTTATTTAATTATAATTGTAAAAGCAAAAGTGAATTAAGAACTTTTAAATCAAATACCATGGCCCTAGAAGAAACTCACATTAAAATTATCTATTTGTCTCTTCTTTTAGAATTTGATTCACTTTTAGTTCGTTAGTAAATTTTGTGGATACAAAATTTATTTAAAGAATATTATTAATGAAAATGTCATATGAAACAACAGCTAATTTTGTTATGTTAATTATATGTAAATTGTAGGTCGGTTTGGCTAGTATTTTTAATACTATTAACATACTTACTGGTTGTTGGTGTCATTTCTGGCTAATCTTCCAGTAGATTTGGGCAAATCTCGAATATTTCTCGCACAAGTAATATATTGTTAAATGGCTTTAACAATAGCACGTCCATGACCGCCTACAACTATGTACAAAAATGAATGAATTTCAGAATTTAGTTGGTTGACTATTTACCCTGGAAGCTTTCTTTCTTGAAGAAATGGAATATTTCTTTGTGTATTTAATTCTATTTTAGGATCTTCAAAAGCAAGAATTGGACAACAGATAAGCTGAGGGCTTTTTAGCTTTGGTCAAAGAAGCATCTCAGTGGATTCATCAGAAAGATTTACCTTCAACCTTTGAGAGTCCAACTGGCCATGAGTCCCACTATATTTTTAAAATAAATAATTTTCTCTAAATAATAATAATTCAAGTGTTATGAAAACTTTTACGTGATTTCTCATTTTATATCTTCATGACAGTTACATGAGACGATAAACCCTATGACTAGTTATTATCAACGTAAAACATTGTTTCATGGATTCACACCACCTCTTAAAGCAACCGCCATTTAATAAAACTATTTTGTATACAATGGAAATTTTATTATTTTTAAGATAAGTAAAGTTTCTTAGACAAGTGAAGTTTTGAGTTGGTATTCTGGCAGGTGGAAGTGACTTCTAATGTAGGTTGGACGAAAGAAATGGCTACGCTTCCACTGTAACTAGTTATTGTGGAAGCGTGGAAAATTCTTTCATTCTACCTACAATAGAAGTTTTAAAATTAAAAGTTACTTTTTGATTTAAAGTATCGTAAAATGGTAGATAAACTAATTTTCTGGTTTGGCTGTGTTGAGGAGGTAGAATATATTGTAAATGAAAATATATAATTATTTGTATAACTCCAGTTAGCAAATTCCTCCATGTAATTGGGAGGAATAGACCTTAATTCAATTGCTTTGTGATATAAAGCGTTAATGTTTAGTGGATAATTGTTGGATTGCCACCAGATATAATGCAGTGTTGGGAAAAAGGGATTAGGATTAGAAGGTCCAAAACAAAGAATGATCTGTGTATTATTCAAATCGTAACAAATATAATTGCCACTAAAAAAATGTACAAAAATTGAGTTATAAAATGGATGGAAACATAATGGTTGGATTAAAGTAAGCACTAAATAACCCCTGTTATATTATAGGTTTAAGCGTAAAGCATAGAGTGGCATTTGACGAATATTGACTAATGGGTACAGAAACAGTGAGAGAGTGTGTGTTTGTGTGTGTGTGTGTTTGTGTGTGTGTGTGTGTGTGTGTGTGTGAGAGAGAGAGAGAGAGAGAGAGAGAGAGAGAGAGAGAGAGAGAGAGAGAGAGAGAGAGAGAGAGAGAGAGAGAGAGAGAGAGAGAGAGAGAGAGAGAGAGAGAGAGAGAGAGAGAGAGAGTGGGTGGGGGAAACAAGATATTCAATTTTTGTGACAAAAAATATTCAGAAAAAATAGTTCGCCTCCCTCAATTCTCCTCTTCACCCTTTAGCTCAGATTTGGCAAGGTATATCACTGACCATACCTCCATTTATTTTATGGTCCATCCACCTTTCCAACATTCTGCTTTAGTTTCCTAGGGGACCTCTCTTTCTGTATAAAGAAAAAATGGTCACAACTTCAGAATACAGGGATATGTTGTCTATTGTGAGTCTATCATCCAGAAGCTCCATTTCATGCTATGTAATACTTCTGATGGGCTATTAATAAAATGTAAATTTAATGTTTCGCCGTTTCATCAGTATTGGTGATATTGAACGAGGTAGGGCAATACGTGCCTTAGAAAAGGATACTTCCTAAAGATCTGGGAGATAGTGGCTGCAGGTTGTTGGCCATGCCTGGGAACTATCGTTCTATCTGCTTGCTGCCAGATTTAGGCAAGGTCCTAGAAACCCTTATCAAGAACATACTTGCCCCGCAGTTGATAACCATTTAAGAGCAGGCGACAGTTCGGTGTTACTACCCGGTAGGTATATACTGAATGGGATCTACTTGTGAGGGACTGCTATGCTGGTGATCCGAAGTACGCGATCGTACTCCTTGCAGACATCGCGGGTGTGGGCAATAACGCGTAGTGAGCGATAATCCTGGTCTCTCTGCAGTTGATTGAGCTATCCTGATATGTGTATGCATTGATAAGGAGCTTTCTTGAATGGCAGAAAGGTGAACTCCGGGACGGCGGATGTTCAGAAGATTTGATGTTGGCCAGTCCTGATATCCACATGTTGGTTGGTACTGATCGATGATCTTCTGGAGATGCTTGCGGATATCGGTATACCTACGAGTTATGATCTCTGCATAATGATGTCTCACTAATGATCACAGGAAATTCCAAAGGAACGAATTACATATTCTAAACTACATACATAATCAGAAAAGAAATACCGCTTATTCTGAAGCCGATTGATACAACGTCTCCCTTTCAAGAGAAATATTGGAAACAGCTGTGCGTCATGGTCGTCCCATACCTCGGCGTTAATCTGGGACAGCTTTGAGACCACTCTGTCTAAGGTCTTTCCTACGATGTTTTACACTCTGGTGAACAAAGACAATCTTTCCTATCACCCATTTTTGGGGCCTTGAATCCCAACAGAAATTAGGAGGA
The DNA here is from genome assembly GCA_019009955.1 of Riptortus pedestris. Taxonomy (NCBI): domain Eukaryota; kingdom Metazoa; phylum Arthropoda; class Insecta; order Hemiptera; family Alydidae; genus Riptortus; species Riptortus pedestris. Next base: position 14,652,247 of record CM032229.1, read on the forward strand.
ATTTTGGATAAGACTATAAGAAATTGGCCATATTTCGTGAACTGACATATTCTATGTGTGCGATACAGTGGCGATGTGGTCAATAATATAAAATTAAAATGTAAATTACTTTTAAAAATTCATAAAATATGCGGTTTTTAACCCTTGTTTTTTTCTCTATTTCCAATGAAAATAATATGAATTTATTAAACCTAAAGCTGATTTCTGAGAAGTTTTTACGCCCCATGGGTTTTTATGTACTAAATTGTTGTATTGTCTGCCTCTAATTTCATTTTATTATTTTTTAGTCAATCTGAGTGCTCCACTGGCTGACCCAGTTATTTCAAAATGTCATATTATTTATAAAACCTCGTTACTCTACAAACTACATCCAGTGAAATTAGGAGTTATTGATATATATATATATATATATATATATATATATATCTTCCATAAATGTTATCTACCTTATTTTGCTTATGCTAGAGCAACGACAGCTCTAATAGAAGATTAGAGAAAGAAATTATTGTTTTACTGTTTTCAACCACAAATGTTTTATTAGAAGAACCCATGAGGGTAATTCAGCTACTGTACTTAACCATTCTTCTTCTCGAAAATGAGGTCCGTTCAAAATTATTTATATATATATATATATTTTCTGTTAACGCTTTAGCTGTCGCAATTTTTGTTTGATCGTTACGAAACTCGATATTTAACCGTTTTATGTAAAAAGACAGATTAACTTCGTTAATGGCTGAAATCGGACTAGAGGAAGGGGGGGGGGGGTTTAGAGGTGGAGATTTTCGAAAATTCGAAATATCTCCGTTATTATGCATCGAATCGAAAAATTGTATAGAACCAATCTTATTGGAAATTAAATTTACTATAAATATTGTTATATACATTTATTCTCTATCTCGAATATTAATGATGAGATATTTGCATTTTTATGAAGTCTGTGAGACATGTGGTCGGGTATAGTTCGGATAAGTCGGCCGTTTCGGCTCAGGTGGAATCTTCTTCTAACCTTACCTGTCGTTTCTAACCTTACCTTAACTTCATTACTTTGTAAGATATATGCAAATACGTTCTGTTCAGCCCCCCCCCCATTCTTTAGTTCTTGGACTACTACAATTGGAGTTATTAAAATATAAATTATTCTTACAATTCAGAAGCCGTTTCAGTTGGGAATTTATTTTAACTAACTGAATGATTTCTCATTACCGTTTTTATTTACTTATGGTGGTGTTGTGTTACCAGTATGCAGATTTCTCTATTGTAAAACTTCTCATGGGAAATCTGCTTAGTTTACGCAGCCCCTGCGTGACGGACTTTGTTTTCTATGCATTAACTCAAGCATTAGGCTAGTTATTTCTTGTTTTCCGCCTACAGTAAATGGGTTGTTTTACACAGAAATAGGGAATGGATGGTGAGATGAGATCAGAAGTGTGTTATACCAGTAAGTGGGGAAATATGCTTAATTTACGCAGCCCCTTGGTGACGAACTTTGTAATGGCTATTATTTCCAGTGGCCACTTGATTGTCATCCCCAGATGCAGCTTAGTTACCCCCTATATTCTCCGTGAGTTGGGTTTAAGTCAGCGGATTCTATATGTGAAAATACACCATTAAAATTAGTATAAATCGTAAAGTGAATGAACTTAAATAATTTTAAGTTGGTATTCTGGCAAGTGGAAGTAAATTCTATTGAAGGTAGAGGACAATTGGCCACACTTCCACAGCAACAATATATTAAACTACAGAGAGCTTTCGATGGAGTGCATCATCATTCGTGTCCTGTTGACACACCAAAAACCAATAATTAACCTATCTCTATACAATATTTTTTAAAAAAAGAATAGAGAAGATAGCATAGTCTTAAGAAAAATAAAAAACCGACACGCAGGGGCTGTGTAAAATAAACAGATTTCCCTCGTAAAGTTTGACAATCTATAAATCTATATATTGGTAACACAACACCACCTTGAATATTAAGTGAATAACCTCCTGATGGGTAGCTTCTAACGTAACAAACAGGTCTGCTGAATAAAAGAATATGACAATATTTATAGTACATTTGATTTGCAATAAAATTGGTTCTATACAGTTTTTTCCTTCCCGACGTTTTGTATCGGAGATATTACGGATTTTCGAAAACCCATTCTCTACGCCTCATCCCACTCCTGACTGATTTCAGCCATTAACAAACTTGAACTTTCTTTTTACATAAAACTATTAAATATGGAGTTCGGTAACGATCAAACAAAAATTGCGGCCGCAAAAGTGTTGACAGGCAAATATATATGTATATATTGAACGGACGTCATTTTCGCCATCTCCTGGGTAGGATCGATGGACATTTGAACTCATTCTTCGAAGATCTCGTCATGAGGACGACCTCAATAGCTGATTTATAGTATCTTTATGACACTGTGCTGTTATTGAGTTGTTTTTTGGATAGCTAGTTATAATTTGTTTATGACTGTATTATCTATTGGACTCTTTTTTTTCAAATATTGCAATACACACAGGCTAATTATTGTTTTTGGGCACTGATGATGATGATGATGATGATGCACTGCAACGATAGCGCTTTGTCGCTTCAATAATTTTATTTCATTGTCATGTTATTATTATTGTTTGTGTTTTCCAACAGGTGGTTGGTGGTATGTGGATCTAGATGATGGGAGGTGCCTGCCTGCAGGTCATGGCCCCCCTAACAGCATCGATATCTCTGATGATTATAGCAGTTGCTATATCAACCAACCAGTGGCTGCTCACAGAAGAGAAGATGCCCAACCCGAGGTACAACGGCACAGGCGAGAACGAGTACCTCTCCAAGATAACGGTATCTGGGCTCTGGACTCTCTGCTTCACTCATCGTGAGTACCTTCATATCACATATCATCAGATATCATTTAATAATGTACGGCCTTCGTTCAAGAACCACTGTATCTTGTGAATTAGAAATTTCAGCCCTAGCGTCTCTCTGGAGACTTGATTTATTGGACTAGCTGTACTCTGCGCGCGTTACTACGCCAGCAACTAAAATACTAAATTAAGATAAAGATGTATGTAATAAGAGTTACTCTAAATATCAAATTAAACATCTTTTGTTACGTGCCCGTTCGCCAAAAAACAATAGGAAACGAAATATGACGATTTTTTATTTCATGCCTCCCTAACAACCCCCACTCCTGTTCGTTCCTAAAAATGTTAATATAGCTTATAGTCAAAAATACAGAGTCTCGTTGATTTCGATTTAGTCTTTCATGTCCTATAACATTGTTGACCCTTTCTATAGTTTTTCGTGTATACCTCATTTATACTTCAGTATACGAAATGAATATAAAAAATGTTACTCTAAATAACGAAACAACCAACTGTTGTTATTTGCACGTTTGCCGAAAAATGAATAGGTTACGAAATATCGCAATTTTATATTTTAGTCCATTATAACTCCCACTCCTGTTTGCAACTCAATATCTTAATATAGCTTATAATCAGGGAGGTGTTAATACCAAATCGTATACGGAGTTTCGTTTAATTCGGTTGAGCTTTTGTGCCATATAAAATTGTTGGCTTCCCTATAGTTTTTAGCGTATAACTCATTTATACTTCGGTATACGACAAAAGAGTATATTACAAAAGTTACTCTATATTACACAGTAAACAACTTTTGTTATGTGCGCATTTGCCGAAAAAACCAATAGGAGACGAAATATTGCTATTTTTAATTTCAGGACTCCCTTATAACTCCCACTCCTGTTCGTCTCAGAGAATACTAATATAACCAGAAACCTAGCCTGAGTTAGTAGTAATATACATACCAAGTTTCATAAAATTCGGTTCAGCCGTTTACGATTCTATAAAGGACATAAGGCATGGTACAATATACCCTGATAGGGATAACAGAACAATAAAACTTACCGACTCGTGGATAACCATCTCAAAACAACTCGTGAGGCTGTTGAAAACGGCGCTCTCGCATCGGAAACGTTTGCCTGTTGTAGTCGATCATCAGATGATGGTTTTCACCAAATGTTGTTACAACAAAATTTATTTTCTTTATTGTCTTCCGTGAAGGGGTGATAATAATAAAAAGTATATTTCCGGTGAGAAATGTTTTTTTGGGTGGTCACGGAAGATGTTTATTAGATCATAGGTTTCATTATTTTCACCAATGTTTTCATAATTATTGGCACCGGACCTTACCAATAATGATAAATAAGTATTAGAATTTTAAAATGGTGCCTATTCCTAAAAGAGTTCAGAAAAAAATGATTTGGCCCGTCGGGAGATGAAGCGGGGAAGAAACAAGGAGGGGAAGAAAAAGGACAATAAAATAAAGTGAGTACTCACATTTATATCAAAATTCGTCGCACATCGAAGCCAACGGGCATTAACCCAAAAATGGGCATCACTACAGCAACCAGCTCCACCACAAGTTCCAACCAACCCACAGCGGCTCACCAATGGAACATTATTAGGCATTAAAAGATCAACAATTTCCTTACCATTTGTACTCATTATTATTTATATCACTTAATTATATTCTATTATATCCATCCATGCTTTATAATTTGCACCACCCTTTACATACATACCCTTTCACCATACAGTCCACTCTCTCAAACGCACAAAAGAGGGGCGAAGGGGCATCTCCCTATACATCTTTTTATGGGAAGCCTCTTTGATCCCCAAACAAAAGTTGTTCATGTATATATTTTCATTATGGTTGATTACTTCATTAACTGATATATGAAACTATCCTAAAAATACTTATAGTGGTCATTTAATATTCATTTTCGAAGTCTGCCGATTTCTCAAATAGTATTCTTATTTTGGCGTTAGATCTCTCTGACGAAGTAAAGTTAAGTTCATTGGCTTCATTTTTCTTGCCTATTTGCTTTTTTATAATAATTATCAAAACATATCCTCCACAGCTTCACTTGCTTGTCTAATTTATGTACGGTTTTGAATGAAATTTGTGTGATATTCTAGCGCATGAGCAATGCCAATCGCCATCGCTGTGGGCACAAAACTAAATAAATAAAATTTAAAAAAAAAATAATATAAATGTACTAGTATACAGGAATAACATATTTTTTTTATTAAAACTATTTTAAATTGTTGTCTTTATTACTAGCCTAATGTTTATTAATAAACATAATTGTCTGTATTACTAGTATTTAGTGATTATTTGCTGTATTTAATCTTTTATTTGTTATTTTTCTATAATTTTGTTTTCATTTTACATTGTGAAACTTTGAGCCAAATCGCCAAGATGCGGGTGCTCCTGTATAAATAAATAAATAAAAAGAAATAAATAATAATTAAGTAAGACAATTTGAAACGAAATGACCTTGAGATATCTCACGGTATGACTAAAACTATTAACTGACGGCAGACAATATATTACACACATACAAAAGCATATAAAAATTTTCTAAAAAAATATAGAATTATAATAAAATAAGTCTACAACGTACTTAAGAAGACTTACAAAGATAAAACTTTTATTATCTTCTAACGTAAGGACAAAGGGCAGATATGAGAAACCTGCAGATATTTAAGAGATTTGCTTATCCTTTAAAAAAGCATAAAAAAAGTATCCGGCATTACCTGACACAGCAAATATTTTAATTAGAGGTTCATCCTCATTCACCTCGTGCCAATGTACTCAGATGTGGGACATGAAACAAATAATTTGGAGTAAGAAAGAAACAAATAATAATAAAAGTAAACTATTTCAGAACCGTGTTTAGTACATTTTGCTGGCTCAAAAAAAAGTATGCAAACGAACTACAAGACTTCCTAATATAATTACCTAGGCGTAGTTGCCTTTTAGTAGTCGAATTTCTCCTGATGAGATGTCATATGAAAGTAGTAGAGAAATAAAAATGATTTTTAATAATCATTTGAAGATTTCAATCTTTGGTTAACCTTCCACCATAGATTAGTTACTAAGTTTTGTATTTTTAGTAAAATTCTTAAAAGGAATTTTTACCCCAGAAAATGTTTGCCTTCCCATTTCTTTGTGATCTAAATACCGTGAAAATGAGTTCGCGACCCGTCTCACGTAATGAAGATGTTATCACATTTATTTGTTGATGAATGAGAAAAACAAAGCTCGTGTTTCTCTTTTTTATAAAAGCGGTTGTGGTTGGAGTATTTCTTTGGAGAGAACAGAAAGGAGCATGCTTAAAGAATGAACGGAATTCGCAATTGCGAGTATTAGCTTGTTGGGCCTCCTTTGTCACATAATCAAGAAGGCTTTCCGCGAGGCGAATTCTTACCTTCAAACGGCGACGAAAAATGAATTTGCCTTTAAGGCAGACACTCTTTGATGTGGTCTTGTTATCCCAGCTGATTAAAATTGACAGCTAGCTTACTCTGACAACTTCCCATTCCAACCTTCGGATGAACTTCACCAAAACAACAAAAAATATATACTTAACCTTTACTTACATACTAATAATTTATTCATTATGGTTATAAAAGTCCAAGAAAGCACATTCATAATAATGAGACAAAATATTTCATATTACTTTACAAAATGTTATAATAAAATACAGTTGTTCATGGCGTGTTCGGAAAGTGACAAGATGTTTAACTTTAAAATGTTTGAAATCGTTAATATTAATTAAAATTATTTTAGGAAGTCTTTTAGCTCGTTCACATCATTTCTATTGAGCCAGCAAAATGTACTAAACACGGTTCAAAAATAGTAGTCTTTCGTTACTCTAAATTATTTGTTTCATGCACACATCTAGCCACATCTGAGGTGATTAGCAAGAGGTAAATAAGAATGAACCTCTAATTAAGGTATTTACTTGGCTATGTAACGCCGGGCACTTATTTATACTTTTTTAAAGGAAAAAATACAATCTTCAGCTTTCTCATATCAGCACTCCATCTGTCCATTTGAATATAAGAAAAGTTTAACCTTTGTAAGTCTTCTTAAGTGCATTGTAGACCTATTTTATTAAAATTCTATATTTTTTTCCAAATATTTATATGCTTATAGGCAAGGGTTACCTATAAAAAACAGTTTTTTGTGTATACTATATATCACCTCTTCAGGGGCTCTCCCTTTTCAAAAAATAATAACATTAATTTGAAAAATAATTGTGTTAAGAAATAAATAAAACAGAATATTAACATAATAAAAAATAGAAAAATTCTGCAAGCAAAAAAAAAACTGAAATTAAATACCTCAATCACATATTCGATAACATTTTATCTTAAAATACAATAATCGATTTTAAATTTTTAAACTCGAAATAATCGAGTTCAAGGTTGATGTGCAAATAATCGATTTGTAATCAGCTGATTTAACCTACCTCGTGAACCTCAGTATCAACGACGTGCTCAGTGAGGACAGTCCCAACGAACGTAAGAGGTAAACAAGCCCTTCAGGAATGTAAGCAGCAATCTGTATTTAGACTTAGTAAATATATACGTAAGTTGGCACTTATTTATACTCTATCTAGTAAAGAATTATTATAGGATTTCGCTAAATTAATGTTGTTATTTTTTTTTTGAAAAGGGAGATTCCCGGGGCAATATCAATGAAGTTTACTCGAAAAAGTGTTTTTTATTGGTGACTCTTGCTAAGAAAATTTGAAGAATATATAAAAATGTTGGGTCCAAAATAAGAAGAATTATATGCCTTAGATGTGTGTAATAAATTGTCTGCTGCCAGTTAGCAGTTTGAGTCATATCGTGAGGTATCTCAAGGTAGTTTTGTTTGAAAGTGTCTCACTGAATTAAATATCCAAAGAAAGAAATGGAAATTTTCGTATACTAAGCTAATCTTATGGAAGAGAATATCACACAAATTTCATTCATAACCGTACGAAAATTAGACATGCAAGTAAAGCTGTGCACGATATGTTGTGATAATTACTATAAAATAGCAAGTAGGTAAGAAAAACGAAGCCAATGAACTTGATACTAGTCGTCACAGAGCCCTAACGCCAAAATAAGAAGACTATTGAGAGAGAGAGAGAGAGTCTTTAAAATGAATATTAAATGACCACTATAAGTGCTTTTAGGATAGTTTTGTGAATAATTTAATGAAATAATCAACCACGATGAAAATATATATTTTAGGGCTGACACGATCAAGTTTGGTACCAATCTCCGGAACAACAAGCACTCAACTTAACCGATTACTGACATTTTCCTAAAAATCCTTTAGCAATAAGCACCATTCTAAGATGCTAACATCTATTTATCGTTATTGAGAAGGCCGGGAGCCAATGATCATGAAACCAATGACCTAAAAAACGTCTTCCATCGCCTACCACAAACATTTCTCATCGAAAATATACTATATATTATTTTCGCCTCTTCACGGTTCGCAATAAAGAAAATAAATTCTGTTGTAACAACATTTGGTGAAAACCATCATCTGATGATTGACTATAGCTGGCAAACGTTTTCGATTCGAAGACGCCACCTTCAAGCCTATAAAGAGTTGTATTGAGTTGGTTTACACGAGTCAGTAAGTTATATACTTTTGCTATTCCTATCAGGTTGTTTAAGTTTTTGTCCGTTTGTCGGTTAATTTGAATCTTTGCATTGCTTATGGGAGTGTCCAGGAAAATAATTTTTCATGTATGATAATAGGTCGTTTTAACAAAGTGTGCCTATTATCCATACTAGCATATAGTATATAGTGGCTTGTGCGTTAGTCCAGCTGCGTATTGTTGCAATAATGTTTTCACAAATAGAGGTATAAGCATTGATTATTTAAATAATTGAACGACGCTCTTCACCAACTGGCATGTCAACAGTATCATACATTCTGCTAATACTAAACATGTATTTGGTATTCCAATAACTAAATTAGTAAGAACTAAGTACATTAGTGAAATCTAGAAATGTATTCATCCTAAAATTAAAAAAAAAATACACACACACACACACACACACATATATATATATACACATATATAAATCTCAAGTGAATATAGAGATAGCCGTGAAAAGGTGACACCCTGTATTCAGTGAAACAGATGGAATAGATAACAGTTGATTCCACGATTTTATCAACCTATCTCATTCTGTTCTTTTTCTTCCCTCTTGTATATATTCAGCCTAAAATATATTTATTGTATCAGGGAAATGTGAATTGAGATTGGGGGAAAAAATACTCCCTTCACCCTGAATGTCTGTCTATACCAGAATAAATATTTCACTCTTGTTCGTCCGACTACAGTGTACATGGTGTATTGTTGTACAAATTCTTTTTATTTTTGTTACTTTAAATATTGATGTTAGCTCGCTGAAGTGGATCAATAGAATTTTACAAATGTGGAAGATTTGAATTCTTGATTATGGTGTAGTGGTAAATGCTCCTCTTCTTATTGCAACCCCACCCCCTGTGTACCTCAATGGGAATTTGAGGAGGACAAAAATATTATAAGCAAATACACACACACACACACACACACACACACACACACACACACAAACAAACAAACAAAATAAGCTGTCCCAGTACCTTTCAAAGTCGACCACCTTATCTACATATATATTATATGGAACGGACCTCATATTCGTTGAAAATTACGCCATGCGTACGATTCAAATAACTGATTCCCCTTAAGCGTATTTGGGAAGTACGATGTAGATGAAAAGAGCCGACGAAGGAGGTTCTGGCGCCGGCAGCATCTGAATTGTTCCAGACCTAAGAGTCCAGTACCTTCAAGACCTTCGTTCTTTGATGTTGCCGCTCCTCTATATAAGCATGTGCATCTCGCCCGATACTTTGGTTTGTTCTCAGCTGTCTTCAAGTGTTCATCAGTGCGACTTAGTGCAGTGCGGTAAAGTGTTTTTATGTGAAGAACAGTGTTGTACCGTGACTCTGCAAGGAACAGTTTAAGTCAGTGCAGTGCCGTCTTTTTGTTAATTTCAGTCACCGTGAGTGAATTATTGGATTGTTTGGAGAAAAGTAACGCTATCAGTGCATACTGTGAGTATTAGTTAAGAATAATTAACCGATTGTGTAGTGCATTGTTAAATAAATTGTGCAGTGATAAAAACTGTGAAGTTTGTGTGTTTTTAATTTTGAAATCCAAAAGAACTCTTATGAACAATGTTTATTACTGATTTTTGTAATAAACCGTACAACTATATATATATATATATATATATATATATATATATATATATATATATATATTGTTTTTAATAATTTCAATATGCCTATAAATTTTCATAAAAAAGAATACAGCTCCTCTACTTAAGACTGCAATATATTTTTGTATTCGGTAGAGTCCTTTCATGGTTTCATCTTACTCATCAGACCTGTGAAATGACTTGCAATGATGATAAAGAGATGCCGGGCGAGCTCTATTCACGTCCATACATTGCGATAGCTCGATGAGGGTGAAATCGATATTCAGGACTGATAATGGACCAGTGATATTTTCCTCAAACAGCCGAAAATGCGGATTGGAGGGCAAGAGGTCATTGGAAAAGCTTTTTTCATATCACTCTGAAAAGAAATTATACTGAAAGATGTTTTTTATCATTTTAATTTATGTTTTAATATGTCAGGACGAGCAATAACCGTTGCTCGACGGAGATATAATCTGATCTTTTGCAAATTATTATTTGCTTTCATTATATTCCTTTGCTTTTATAAATGGATAATGAATATTTTTTTGTTGTAAAAGAGAGTATAAGGGAAGTAATTAAAAAAGGAGGTTAAATCCCCTTAAATGTGAAGTTGAAGGGTGAAACGAGGTATTAAGGGATAAAATGTGACAGGGCATAAACCACCATCCTTCGGCGTCACTGTGTAACACTAAATGATATTAGGTTTTACAGGGTCCACTCTTAATGGACTATTATCATCTCGCTCCCCTTTATGCTCCCCTTCTGCCCATTTTTATTTTATTAACGATTATTTCTTTTTTAATGTAGTAACATGCAGAGAGCTGAGAGGCTTAATTGCATTAGTCGTGTATTCATTAGCCCGAACAGAAGCTCAACCTGAATTACAGAAGAATAAACGGGAAGGCATTGACAAGGAGTGATACTACAATCGTCACTGATATACAATGTTTACAAGGAAATGTCAGGTGTTCCCCTTCTAGAACCGAATGTCTCGACATATTTTCAAGAACAGTAATCATTAATACTATTAAGTTCTTCGGGTCTTGACCGTGTCTTCATATTGGTTGCCAACGTTTCGCTAGACATGCTTCTAGCTTCCTCAGGGCTATCTCTGAGACTGAAGAGTTGTTAGTTCATCTCTGGTATATATTTGAGTCTTATCCGGTTTCCTTGGGCGGAGTCTTCCCTTCCAGGTGTCTACGGATACTTGGTCCGGTGGTCGTTCATCGCCTATACCGTCGTTTTCGTTTCTTATTCGAGGCTTCTGTGGAATTACCGGCTTCCAGAGTTTGCTGAGTCTGTATCCATCCTCTCTATTGAAGTTGTTAGGGCATTATGAAGACACGGTCAAGACCCGAAGATTACCATAGTATTAATGACCAGGACCGTGGAAGTCTACGAGTATATTTTAACAGTAATCATACTTGAATATTCGACATTTGAACTTTTCCTGTACTACTAAAGATAAGTTCGTTAACACCTGAAATTTGGAATGGAGGGGAGGGGACTATGGAGAGTGTGCAATCAAACGTTTGTTTATACTCGTACATCCAATGTTATTGCAAATTTAATTTTTGCCATTGAGACGCGATTTTCGAAAAAAAATTTCAAATGTCCATCAATTCTACCCAGATGACGAAAATGAGGTCTGTTCAAAATTTATTTATTTATATATATTCATATATATATATATATATATATATATATATATATATATATATATATATATACCGAACTCGATAATTAACATTTTATCAAAATGAAAGAATAATCAAGTTTGGAGAGAGAGAAAAAACGTCCAATTCTTCACAATTTGTTTATTTCAGCGCGAAGCGCTTTCGAAGACTAAAGTCTCCATCTTCAGAGCTACTTGCATGCGCTCATTGGGAAAGACAGCAAGCGACTCTTCGCTTTTAGTCGCTTGCTGTCTTTCCCCATGAGCGCATGCAAGTAGCTCTGAAGATGGAGACATTAGTCTTTGAAAGCGCTTAGCGCTGAAATAAACAAATTGTGAAGAATTGGACGTTTTTTCTCTCTCTCCAAGTAAACATTCTTCACTTCCAACAAACACTGCCGTGAAAAGATCGAGTTCGTTAATGGCTGAAATCTGACCGGTGGGAAGGGGGGTGGTTGAAAGGAGGGATTTTCTAAAATTTGAAACATCTCTATTACTATACGTAGGATCGAAAACTTATTGCAAATAAAATGTACATTAAATACAATATCGGTATATACATTTATTTTCTATATTGAATATTTACCAAGATATTTACATTTTTTTTGTAATCGGATATTGTCGGTTCTGTTCGTGCGATTCCTCCTGAAGTCAGTTCGACCGTGTTCGTTACTGTTCGGCTCTCGTGGAATTAGTTTAGAGACTGGTGTAAGCTTCTTCTTTGTGATATATATGCAAATAAGTTCTGTTGACCCCCTCGCTTCTTTAGTTCATGAGCTACTAAAATTTGAGTGATTGAGATGAAAATTATTCTGTTTTATTTTAATTATTAAGTGCTAAATATAATTAATATTTCTCAATGAAATTAATATGTTATATTGCGATATATATCAGTAATTGGTTTTTTCTGTCCAGTGATGAATATTTCTATCTTTTTGTTCAGCTCTGAAAGGTTGGCGGACCTGTTTGTTTACATTTCTGAGCGTTTAGAGGATATTAAAATTGACTGAAATATTTCCCATAACCGTTTGTTTTTATTCACTAAATGATCACGGTGGTGTTAAGTGTTATCTACTATGTAGATTTATCTATTGCAAAACTTCACGAGGGAAATCTGCTTAGTTTACGCAGCCCCTGCGTGACGGAAATTATTTCGAGAGACATAGAGAACAGAATATGGCATGACGTCATTAGCGTGGCATTACAATAGATTGGAACTCGTCTTAATAAACACAGCACCTGCGTGGTGGAGTATTTCTATAAAACTCCAAATAATGGGGAATTGTTATTGTAAGGTTAAAGTATATCCTACTCTCCATAGTCAGATTTATGGACAAGGTCTGGCGAAATTGTTATTGTAACGTTAAAGTAAATCCTACTCTCTATAGTCAGATTTATGAACAAGGTCTTTAGTTTACCATGAAACGTTAAAATATGCGACAAGTAGTTAGATAGATACTAATTTGAACACATCTTATTTTTGCCATTTTTTAGTTATGATTGATGACTGAATAAATATTTCAAAACTAGAGTCTTGATTATAACCGCAATGATGACTTACCTTCTGGGAAATTTATCTGAATGAAGTTTAAACATTTTCCTTCGTTGCTATATGGAGCTGCTGTTCTGTACTGATATTGGATTCTTGGCTCGAAGGGAACGGAGATCCAGAATGAATATAATATTCCTAATGAATATAAATGAGCTAAGCCCCCGCCCCCCTGACAGTACTCACAGTGAAGTTAGGAGTAGCCAATCAAAAGCCCGTTTAGAAATGGCCTTAATTGGGGACTTTAGAATTGGGCAAAGTAAAGGCTGAGGCCTTGGGGCTTATACATTAAAATACAAACCATTCAGTAAATGGGAACAACATCTAAATCCGAAATGATTAATGCTCAATCAAGCTCTCAACTCTTAAGATGTTAGAATGAAAAAACACATAAATAACGGTGGTTAATGAGACAAGCCTGCTTAGCCCGGAGTGCTTTGTCAAAATGACAAATCTCTTTTGCTTCTCCCCACTCTTCTCATAATCCAAATCACTTTTTGATGGAGGACCTTCAGAGAAACACTCTTCCTTTTAATAACTATTTTTAAAAATATATTTTTATTTTTTAAAGACTTTTTTCTCTACAATTATCCTGGAAAGGAAATATTAAAGAATTCCAGAAATGGCTTTCAACCAGTAAATCCTTCAGTCCTGAGCAATTACAATGATGTATCGCCATTATTAATGAAAAAGACAAGTGTTTCACAATATATAAGTTTCCCACGTGTAATCATGTAACTGTCTTTCAGCACATTTACCTTGGGGGAAATCAGCTATTGAGGTAGTACTCGTGGCGCGATTTTCAAATATTTTCTTCAAATATTCATCGATCCTACCCAGGAGATGACAAAATGAGGTACGTTAAAATATCTATATATATATATATATATATATATATATATATATATATATATATATGTCTGTTAACGCTCTAGTGGTTGCAATTTTTGCTTGATCATTACCAAACTCGACATTTAATCGTTTTATGTAAAAAGGAAGATCAAGTTCGTTAATGAATATTATAGTACCAGTGGGAGGGGGGTTTAGAGGTGGGATTTTCAAAACTTCAAAATATCTCCGTTACTATACGTCGGATCGAAAAATTGCATAAATATATAAATGTACTACAAATACTATCCTATTTTTCTCTTGAATATTAACCGAGATATTTGCATTTTTCACTTTTCAACCTTCAGAAAATCCCCACTTCTGCTCATGTTACATAAACAATACTTTGTTATTTAATAAACCACATTATTCCATTCATAAATACCAAATATTGTTTTCATGAGAACTTTATTTTAAGAAAAACATGTAAATATGTTCTGCTGCCCCCTCCCCCTCTTAAATTCTTGGACTACTAAAATTTGTTTGATTGAGATAAAAATTATTCTGATTCATTATAAATCACAGTACTAGGTATAGTGCATAGTTTCAATAAAATGAATATGTTATATTCTACATGTTTCAGTCATTGTTTTTCTTTCCGCTGAGCCGTTGGCAGACCTGTTTACATTTGAGATGCTTCCCGCCGGAAGGGGAAAGATTTCTTATTACCGTTTGTATTCATTCACTTAGTATTCACAGTGGTGTTGTGTTAGCAGTATATATGTTTATCTATTATTAATCTTCACGAGGGAAATCTGCTAAGTTTACGCAGCTCCTGCGTGACGGACTTTACCTTTGAAAGTGATGAATTCCGTTAATTAATTGAGTTAATCTCTTGAATCTGTTATTATTCTCAGATTAGCCGAGAGCAGTTTTAGAAGATTTTTCCAGTAGCATATGTGATAGAACTTTAAATGCTGCATTAATAATATCTTCACCTAATGACTGGAGCCTCGGTATCTTGGCTAGTTTAGTTACGCTTGCTTGCTCATTCTCAATTCAATTTGTTAATTTATTTTATTTTACTATTATATTATTTGGAGTCCTGATTTACACAAATAAGTTCTTAATCAGATCTTATATTTTTCCTTTGATGCATAAAAAAAGTTTTGACTGTTCCTTTTCAAGGGGATCAAAATTATCTATTCTTGGTAAGAATAGTTAAAGTTGGATTTGTCAATTCTGTATATCTACACTCATTTTCAAATAAATACCTCATTTAATATTAGAATAAAGTCCACTAGCACCTTCGGGATTGTTTCTGCAGTCGACATGTTATGCATTTCTTTCAGGATTACGATGTTCATCCATAACTTCGAACCTATTACTAAAACATTTAAAAAGTATTTGCAGAAAAATAAAAACTCAATCAATAAAATAAAATGTACACAATATTAATCAATAAAAATACTACTCAATATTACTGAGTTTTATTCAACCTTCTCTATATCTCAAGTAATATAATACCAATATCAATACCGTAGGACCTAAACACTAGTATCTTCATTTGCTAATGCTTTCAAAAGCATTCAAAGTAAAATAAAATGCCGGGAATGATATTTTTCTAAGGATTGTTGGTCAATACAGATTTATCTGGAAGTTTTATTTATAAAGATAAAAAGAATTTCCGCTTCGTTTAAGTCTAAAATTCCTTATCATTCCTACTATTACTAACCCTATAAAAAGCAAAAAATATACTTTTTATCATTGAGACCAGACTCTATTTTCCTCCGAGATAAAATAACATGGCCTCGGCGATGGGAGATACTGCTTCAATACAAATTTATGGATTGAAATGTTTCTTGCTATTCCTTCCTTTTTTATTCGTTATTTAGAAATATTCCATAGTATTCTTAAAAATATATAAACTTGATGCTGGAATATGTTTCAAACTTTCCTCATTTTAATGTTACTGCATTCAACTATTTATGGGTTATTTAAATATATTGATATATTGCACCTTTAAATTATTATCAGGGTGTTTATCACTTTTAGTTAGAACTTGGAAAATGTTAAAATAAATTATTGTGTTCATATTGAGAATGAATATTACTGAAAAATTACATACATGTGTCAATAGAAAGTAACGTGTAAGTGTTTTTTTTTCTTTCTGAAAGACGAGCGGTATTTCTTAATTTTTTTCTTTTTTTTTATCAACAAATTTATTCAACATCCCATGCAGGGACTAGGTGTTGGCCATTTTACCAGAACGTTAACACTGGGTTTCCTCTACACTTTCTTTTTTAAATCATTTGTTTTTCCCAATGTAAGAACCTCAAGGGAAATTAGCTATTGAGGTTGTACTCATGACGTGATTTTCGAAACGTTTCCTCATATGCCCATCGATCCTACCCTGGATATGACGTCCATTCAAAACTAATAGTAAGAGGGATGGGTTTAGAGGGGTAATATTGAAAATTCGAAATACCACCGCTATTACATGTCGGATTGAAAAATTGTATGGAATCAATCTTTGTTGCAAATTTAATATTCTATAAATGTTGTTACATACATTTTATTCACTAACTTGATTGTTAACCAAGATATTTTCATTTCTTAGTTTTCACCCTTCAGTAAACACCCGTCCTACTCTTGCCATAACAATAAGCTGTTCAATCATGAAGCACTTTATTTGGAGCTTACATACCAAATACTGTTCACATTGAAATATAAGATTTTACTTCTTTAATCGAAACTAATTATTTGATCTATACCATAATCCATATTTAACCGTTTTATTCAAGACTCAAGTTTATAATTATATGGCTGATATGAGACTAGGAATAATGGAGGCTTAGGGCAGGGGGGATTCGAAGATTCAAAATATCTCTGTTATTATGATTCGTATCGAAAAATATTATAGGACCAATCTATTTAAACTATCTATTGCTATAAACTTTCTATTGCTGCTCGACATTTTTTCTTCTATTCATTTTTTTTTAGCTTATTTATTTATTTATTTGAGCTTCGCAGCTTTGGCGATGTTGCTCTAAAATAAAGCTTAAAAAACAAAACAAAACAATACAAAAAATTAACAAAATTAAACAAAACATAAATAGAACATAGAACACAAAAGGAACACAAAACATAAAAGGAACATAGAACTCAAAAGGAACACAAAATATAAAAGGAACATAGAACACAAAACATAAAAGGAACATAAAACACAAAAGGAACACAAAACATAAAAGGAACATAGAACACAAAAGGAACACAAAACATAAAAGGAACATAGAACACAAAAGGAACACAAAACATAAAAGGAACATAGAACACAAAAGGAACATAGAACACAAAAGGAACACAAAACATAAAAGGAACATAGAACACAAAAGGAACACAAAACATAAAAGGAACATAGAACACAAAAGGAACATAGAACACAAAAGGAACACAAAACATAAAAGGAACATAGAACACAAAAGGAACACAAAACATAAAAGGAACATAGAACACAAAACATAAAAGGATCACAAAACAGAGAGAAAATACGAAAAACAGAGATGAAATTAAAACAGAAATGGGAAAGAAATTGAAAGGCAACACAAACCGGAGATGGAATTAAAAAAACCAAATAGAACTTGAAGAAAAAAAAAAAAAAAAAAAAGAAAAAAAAAGAAAAAAAAAACAAAGAACAAAATAAATGAACGACGGAACAAATAAAAACAAAATTCAAAACTAGGTACAAAACTGAAAATCGAAACTAATGATATTGGGCAATAGGGAAATCATTAATAAAATATTCAATAAATAAATAAGTAAATCGATAATTAAAATTA
Organism: Riptortus pedestris; assembly: GCA_019009955.1. NCBI lineage: Eukaryota > Metazoa > Arthropoda > Insecta > Hemiptera > Alydidae > Riptortus > Riptortus pedestris. The sequence goes on from CM032229.1 coordinate 14,670,251, forward strand.
AATTGGTATTTAAAATGAATAAAAGAAATTTAAAATTATTAAGGTTTTGATAAAATATAAGTTGGTCCAGGGGCTTCGTTATCTATGTTCCTTTTATGTTTTGTGTTCCTTTTGTGTTCTATGTTCCTTTTATGTTTTGTGTTCCTTTTGTGTTCTATGTTCCTTTTATGTTTTGTGTTCTATGTTACTTTCATGTTTTGTGTTCCTTTTGTGTTCTATGTTCCTTTTATGTTTTGTGTTCCTTTTGTGTTCTATGTTCCTTTTATGTTTTGTGTTCTATGTTACTTTCATGTTTTGTGTTCCTTTTGTGTTCTATGTTCCTTTTATGTTTTGTGTTCCTTTTGTGTTCTATGTTCCTTTTATGTTTTGTGTTCCTTTTGTGTTCTATGTTCCTTTTATGTTTTGTGTTCCTTTTGTGTTCTATGTTCCTTTTATGTTTTGTGTTCTATGTTACTTTCATGTTTTGTGTTCCTTTTGTGTTCTATGTTACTTTCATGTTTTGTGTTACTTTTGTGTTCTATGTTACTTTTATGTTTTGTGTTCCTTTTGTGTTCTATGTTACTTTCATGTTTTGTGTTCCTTTTGTGTTCTATGTTCCTTTTATGTTTTGTGTTCCTTTTGTGTTCTATGTTCTATTTATGTTTTGTGTTCTATGTTACTTTTAAGTTTTGATATTTGTAGCTTAAATATCAAATGAGTTATTTTTTGTAGCTTAAATATCAAGTGAGTTATTTTTTGTAGCTTAAATTTCAAGTGAGTTATTTTTTGTTGCTTAAATATCCAGTGAGTTATTTACAATTTCTTGTTTTGAGTCTTCAGTAAACCCTCACTTCTAACAATCGGATTTTTACTTAGAGAAAATATATGTGTCATAACAAGACGTGGGAAATTTGCTTAGGTAACGAAGCCCCTACGTGGCGGGCAGGAATATGGTTACTTGAACGCCGGATATTCAACCTCCTCAAGTCGGATTTCTTGGTCTGACCGTAAATATTATAATTGGTGCAGTGTTGAAACATATTACAATCCATAATACATAATGGACACTTGGAACTTAGCATATTACCACTTAGAACCTCGCCGTAGCAGCATCTGTTCTCCTTATTCACGAGTCATTTCTAATCTTTAGAAGAAAGGGATATAGGATGAAAGGATCTCGCTGAGAAAGGGCACTAATGAATTTGAAACTGTGTTAAAGCTTGTCAAAGGCGGCGGCACTACAATGGAATGTTAATTCAATCGGCTCCTTTTTGATGTTCTCACAACACCTGGCTCGAACTTACAGAATCCTTAGGGCACAGCTACACTCTCAATCTTTGTGTGTGTGTGTGCGCGTGTGTGTACGTGTGTGTGTGTGTGTGTGTGTGTGTGTGTGTGTGCGTGCGTGTGTGTGTGTGTCAACACATATTTACAAACTGGCTTTAAATATCCCTTCCCTATCAACATTCCCACTTACAATATATCGATGAGACTAGACTGGAGGGTAGATTAAAATTGTATTTTTCCTATTCATTCTGGCTAATGTCTATCATTAGTCAGCTGATGCAGGTTACAGTATACGTGGCTATCTAACAACTCAGGCCTTGAATCGAATTTTCTCCACTCAAGCCTTTACTGCTGTGAATGGAAGTTACCTCTTGATGGCTTTGTTGTTTGATGGTCTCGTGCAGAAGGCAATGGGAAACCACTGCATCTCCTGATGACCCTCTTATTCCCTTGCTCGGTCCCATGAAAATCAGGTCTACGTGTTCACGAAATTAATCACCAAGTGCAGCATATAAATACTTCTTACATTGTCTTAAAAGGCAACACCAATAACATATACCGCCACCCCAATAAGACTTAGCTCAAAAATTAAGAATGATTATCACTCCACCACTTAAATAACACAATTGTTGTACAAATACAATATAATTTTCTGAAAATATATTCTTTTTGAGCAACAAAATGTTCCTATATTTTATTTCAAAGAAGCATTCTTGGCTCGAGAAGTTAAAATGAAAATATTCTGATAGACTTCATTAGACTATGGAAACTCTTTTGTTTTCCTGGCTAACTTTCCTTCATTATAAAATTTTGAATGCATACGCTAAATCTTATCTTTAATTGTATATCTATAAATCTTCTATTTCTAATATACAAGGGTGTAGTAATATAGTATTAAAAACATAATTTATTCCATTGACCATAGAAATGCTAAATATGTAACTTAGACGATTTTGAAAATATTTATCATTTATTTTTATATTACATTGTATATAGTCCAATGAGGCCCAAATATTTTTATTTTTGATTTCTTAAGAAAACCAAGAAAGTGATTTTCTCAAAGTACTCAGCAGCAATAACAAACATAAATTAACAATGTTATATGTATCTGTTGAACATATTGAAATGTTGTTCATTTTTTCTGTATGAATAATTGTGCATTATATTTTATTTTATCGTTGTAGGCTTTTTCTTTTTTTTGACATTGCTCTCTTATTGATTTTGTAAGTGATAGAATTTCTTTTAGAAATTTTTTTTGAATGTAGAGGGGATTCTATTTAATTTACTATTGGATTTATTTTGTTTTTATTTATTTGTTTTTGTAGTTTTCTTTGTATTATTTTATGGAAGTGTTTTTATTTATGTGTTTACACATGCATTTATTTATTAATTTGTTCTTCAAAATAACGTTATAGCTGACAAATATTATATAATCTGAACTCCTTTGCTAAGGGGAAATACTGTTAAGCAAATAAAGTATCTATTAATAGGACGCCTAAGACAAAATGGCACTTCTAATTCAGACGCTGACATTTTTTGAAGGATCTACCTTTTAATCCTAAATATGCACTGTTCTATTCGAATCAAATTGATTCTACTGATGTTCATTTTAAATTTTGAAGCCTAGAAAGTGGTAAACTCAGAATGTAATTCCCTGGAACGAGAGTAGTTCACGTTCAAGGGCAATCCGAGACCGTAAGGAAAGTCGGTACAAAGGGAAGTAGTCGGAGGCTTAAAGTGCGGTGTCAATATAGCCAACCCAATAGCGCCTAAAGAATGGAATTAAAGAAATATATTAGGCGTGAAACACCCGATCCCTGGCAGGATATAGTGAACGGGTTTCACTGAACGGCTCACTTGCTCGTAAAGTGTATCAAATTAGGAGCCCCACTCTACAACCCCCCCCCTTCAATACCACGCTTGAATTTCACTTTATAGTAATTGAATTCTCTCTTCCTGCAGAATCTAACCCATATCAGCCTTTTCCTTCTTCCTCTTCCTTTATTTCTTTTTTTCTATTTTTATTTTGTTTCACCAGCGATTTATTTTTCTTATAAAAATTCATAGAAAATAACTTTTATATATGAAGATTTTAAGTTTGAAATTCCAGATTCTAGAAAGATATGTGGCTGATGGAAGAAAATAAAAAATTCTCTTAAACGATAATATTTCTGCTCGAAATAACTTCAGTTACCGTCAATATATTTCTCTGAATATTAGATCCGATCATATACCCTCTCATAAGAGACTTATAGCTTCGAGTCAACAAAATTTAGAGTTACTTTGTTAAAAAATCTCTTATTGTTTAAAAAACAAAGTTCATGTAAAATTGAAAGAAACAGTTCCAGCCCTAGACCCTCTACTTCTTCATAAAAATAATCAATTATATGTACCAAGTAACATTTTAAAAAAATATCATAATCCAAAACTTCATTGAAGAGCGTTAAGAAAACTGTTCTCTCAGCATTAGTGTTTGAATAATTAGAAGTCAACTATGACTTCCAATTATTCTAGAAAGTATATTTTATTAGTTAATTTTCTGAAGACTTTAAAAGATGTATACACATTACAGGGTGTCACTTTTGTAATAACACGACAGTGATGCGAGCTCACATCCAGATTTATCGAGTATAAAATACTTGGCCACGATTAAGATCACAGGAGGAATATAAGGATGTTAGTGTTCTTGGATGGCATAGATTATCTGGAAAATAGAACGATTTCATGAAGGATAATATTACCTTATCTGAGACAATAATCTGTCACAGCAAGCCATTTATGAGAAATGCGAAAAAAGTACATACAGATGCCATGCCGAAGCTACTCAAAATGAGTTCCTGGATGGAAAAAACGGATAATTCCATTAAAATCTGAAAACCGAAATGTGCCACGATTAAAATACTTCCTTTCTAGAAAAAAAAGAAGTAAAAATACATTGACTTTGAATAAAACAAACATTGAATCTATCCTGAGGCAGGAGCTCTGGTTAGCAAGATGAATTAAAGCGTACGCTTTCACTCAAATGGTGAACTTATTTGAAATATTTGTAATTTGAACAACCCTCTCCTTGTAAATTATATAATGTTTCACAGAAACAAAATGTATTAAAACTAGTCAGTCAAATAAGAATTTCATCTAGTCAATATTTAAAAATTTCCTTTCAATATTTCGGTCACAATATAAAAACTGGAGATGTAAATGATGTCAAAAATATATGTACTTACATCTAAATCATTTACTACCGCTTTTACAACACAGGTTAAAGTGCCTTGATAAATATAAGTGTGATGCAGAGAATTCCTATTATTGGTGAACATTTTGGACTACAACAGTGAAAATAAAGTAAACTGTTTCTTATCAAAAGTTTGCGAAAATTAACAGCATCAAAAAAACAATTTTATAATTTTTATAGGGGAGCTTAAACACAAATAATAAGCACATTATTTATTATGTATAAACATATTATTTATTATTAACCTGTTCGTCATAAATCTTGAGAAGAATAATGTTAATTTGATAAGTCTGATAATTCATCTTTATTTAGAAAATTGGCCTTCTCCCCTACGATTATTTTTAATTTATACTTTCAGAGTCAGTGCTCCATCGTCAGTGCCTGCTGACAAACAAAAACCTTAAGACTAAATAACAAACATAGCATGGCCAACAGTGTAAAAACAGTCACAAAACATATGCAGCCAACCAATAAAATTTCCTATTTGATCCGGTATGTGTTTTGTAGCTGTTTTTACACTGTTGGCCATGATATGTTTGTTATTTAGTTTTAAGGTTTTTGTTTGTCAGCAGGCACTGAAGATGGAGTGGAGACTCTGAAAGTGTACTCTGCATAAATTAAAACACTGAGCATAGCCGAACCCCTATTCATAAAGCTAGATAGGATGAAAAAAAAGGATAGGATATTAATAAGGAAAATTCCAAGATGTATCTATAAAGAGAGTACTGTGTCAATAAGGAAATAATTATGTGATTTAAACTTCTGCGCTCTTTTATTAAATTTCCCATGACTGATATCAATTTTTAAGGTTGAACTCACAACGCATATTTCGATTTTTTTTTTTTTCCGTTTTCCAAATTTCCATCGACACTACCGATCAGATGTAAAACAATTGAGGTCCGCTCAAGTGTATTCTTAACCCTAGAATGGTAGTGAACGTAAAAATTACGTATGATCTGGTTTGAACTGTTATCAAAGGGCCGTTAACGACCTCACCACCCTCACCCCTCAGCTATGAGCCCTTCAACAGATCGGCCTTGACCTCCGCCAAGTGCAGCTAAGTGAACCTTCCCACTCGTCCAATACTATTTTTTGAAATAAAAACGACGCGCAATATTTACGCATTAATACTATTAACCGCAACTTTTTGGCACGTAAAATTTACGTATTGCTACTAATAACCGGTTTTTATGCTATAACTTAGTTAATGTTATTATCAATTTATTTTCTTCCAATTTATTTTTATATTCTAAATTATTTTCTTTTAACTTTTATTTTTTTAATATAAAAAAGACAAAGATGTATAGAGAGAATATAAATAATAATAATAATAATAATCTGTTTATAGCCTCTGAAAAATGAAGGAAAAATATTCAACGGACGAAGAAATTTGTTGAAAGAACTCTCCGATGACTCTGATGGGGAAAATGACAATTATGAAATAGATGGATATTGATAATCCGATGATGATCCGGAGTATTCTCCAAGTGATGAGGAGGTTGAGCCTTCGGAAATGATTGCAACATAGAGTGGGCTAGATAGCGATGAGAGTCAGCAAATTTTAGAAAACATCAAGGCAATTGAAGAAAGAGAAGAAACACAGAGGCAAAAAAACCTAAAACCTCTCAACCACACAATATTGACAGATCAGTTAAAATAAATGTAGAAGGTGGGGTAGTTCTTGGTAAGAATGGACATGAATGGAGCTCACAACCTCCGGAACGTGTTTCGAACCAAGCGCCTAAAAGGATTGCCGTGCACATTATTAGATATTAACTTAGATATAAGTTAAAGAAAAGTGTATCTTTAGAAAAAAGGAGGCCTGAATATTAATAAGACGGGAGAAGGAACCAGGTTGAGGCATGTCTCGGAAGCCTCTCTCATGGCTCTCCGGCCCCGAGGCCTCAGTCACAGGGAATCCTTGGTTCCTGTCACATCATTGTGAAGAGGTTAGTCATTGTCTCGCGTCTCTATTTTTATTCTTTTACGTTTTTTGTATGTATTGCTTTCTGTAGCTCCTCCGGTGGGTGTTCCTTCATTTTTGTTTTTTTTTTTTTCTTTTTTACTATTTATTCTATTTTAGACTTTTTAACTGTAAATATTCATTTTTTTATTCATTTATTTATTTTAACTATTTATTGAAATTGTGTATATATTCTACTGACAAGTTTTTAATTTTTAATTTTAATCTGTGAAAATAGTTTTTCTTGTTTCTGTAAATATTCATTGGGACACTAATTTTATATTAATGTTGTATGTTTTAACTCTTGACCATGTAACATGTACATATATTTTCTAAATTTTTCAATTAAATAACATATTATACAACGTTTTTATGGTATTTGTTTGCCAGCAGGGCACTGATGATGGAGCGTATGCTCTGAAAGCGCTCTGTTACAACGAATAAAGAATAGTGAAGGAACGAGGCGTTTTTTCTTACCTGAGATTTATTTACAGTAATTGATCTGGTTTTGGTCATATCTGTGTAAACAATATATCTATAAATATTCCGCAATTTCTTGGAATCAATTAAAAAAACATTTTTCGTGAGTTGTTCTCGTAAAATCTGTTGTATTTCTTTACAGATAGGATTCTTGTTGCTTATTTATTTATTTATTAACGTCCACTTTTTGCAACTTAGGCTTATCGGGACGGGTTATCTACAGGTTACCACCCTTTTCTAGCCAGGGTGGGATTTTAGGACGTTATTTAATGAATTTCGTCACTAAATAATTTCCTTTGCCCAGGCGAGAATCGAACTCACCACTCTAGGTTTACCATGTGAGATAAAGGTTAACGCTTTAACTCGCATGGCTAACCTGAGCCCCAATGGATTCTTGTTGACTTTAGACTGCTAGAAGAGTCATTTCGATATTGCCATTGTACAATTTATAAACTCTTTCTTATTCTTCAGACAATTTAGGCTAGTTAATAAAGACGTGCTTGAAGGGTGGGTTTGTTGTTTATTTTGCGCCAGACAACATAACGGACATGAGGTAGAACAAAGGATTCAGGAAAGAGCCGCAGGTATAAGAGTCCTTGAGATTGGGGTGCCTCTAGTAGCCTCTCTTCAACCCCTATATTCTCTACAGCTTGACAGCATAATCTAATAGCTATTAATACATCAGCAAACCTCTAAACTGATCCTACAAAATAAAATGGACAAGGGCCACTACTTTGATAATTATGAAGCATCGCTATGTCTCTAGTTCTATTATTAACAATTATTTCTTAACTCAATAAACTGATGACCTTTCGTAAAAAAATAAATAAAATACAGGAACATTAAGAATATTTAAAAATATAACAAAATAAGTAAACTAAAAAAAAGTCCGATACTCAGGGGCTGCGTAAACAAAGCATATTTCGAAACCCCGCCTCCATCTGAACCTCCCCTGTTCCTCATCCCATTTCAGTCATTAACGACTATGATCTTTAGTGTTGAATTAAACGGGTAAAAATTGATTATGTTATAAATCAAATAAAGATTTTCGATTAATGATTTCGTCGTAATTCATAACTTATTACTATTAAACAATGTAAAGTTTCAATGAGAACAATATTTGGCATATAAGCTTCAAATAAAGTGCATCAGGATGTAGCAGCATATTATTAACATAGAATGCATAAGAGTGGAGGTTTATTGTAGTGTGAAAAGTAAAACATCCATATATCTCGGTTAATATTCAAGATAATGAATAAACGTACATGACAACATATATAGAGCAATTTCAATAAGTTTGGTACTATACACGTTTTCAATCCGACGTATAGTAACGGAGATATTTCTAATTTTCGAAAGTCCCCCTCTAAACCCTTCCCCTCTCCCTCCTATTATTTTTACATAAAACTTTTAAATATCAAGATTTGTAACGATCAAACAGACATTTAGCCCAGTGGAGCGTTAACAGGCAAATATATATATATATATATATATATATATATATATATATATATATATATATATATGTATATAATTTTGAACGGACCTCATTTTCGTCATCTCCTGGCTAGGAGAGATGGGAATTTGAAGACATTTTGTTTTTTTGACATTGAAGACATTTTTAATCCCAACATGAGTATAACATCAATACCTGAATTCCCTTGAGGGAAATCTGCTAAAAAAAAAGGAGGAAAAGTGAAAAGTTTATCCAAGTAACTTAAACACCCAAATCTAAAGCCTGCTTGCTAAATTGTTACGAACAACATTTTATAAAAATGTATACGCTTAAACTATTCCAACTATTCAAGAAGAAATATCTGTTGGTCTGTAGGCACTTAACTCGGTAGTAACGCTTAAAAAGCAGAATAACATCGATGATTATAATTATCATAATCTATAACTAGAGCATAACCATGTATTAACTCACAAAAATTTATAAATTCAACTAGAAATTGTGGTCGAACTTATGACGTGATTTTCAATAATTTTCTACAAATGTCCACCGATCCTACCCAGGAGATCACGAAAATGAGGTCCGTTCAAAATTATATATATATATATATATATATATATATATATATATATATATATATATATATATATATACATTTATCTGTTAACGCAAGTTTTGCTTGATCGTTACCAAACTCGATATTTAAACGTTTTATGTGAAAATAAAGATCAAGTTCGTTAATGGCTGAAATCGGACCAGCGGAAGGGGGGTTCAGAGGGGAGGATTTTCGAAAATTTGAAATATCTCTGCTACTATACGTCGTATCGAAAAATTGTGTGGAATTAATTTTATTGCAAATTAAATTAACTATAAATATTGTTAGTTACAGTTATCCTCTATCTTGAATATCAACCGAGATATATGCATTTTTATTAAGTGTGTGCGGATAAAGGGCGAGATGACATCTGCTAATTTAGGGTTCTAGTCGTTAGTTTCCGCCAAAAGCTAGTTCGGCCGTTTCTGTAACTGTTCGGGTCTCGTGAAATTTCTCTATTAAAAAACTTCACGGGGGTAGTCTGCTTTGTTTACGCAGCCCCTGCGTGACGGAAAACACATTCCCGAGTAATGCATTCATCAAATATATTCGTAGGTTCTCACCTATTTTGAGCCAGGACATCGTCTAATGATGGTTGTAAAACAGTTGCTCCTTCATTTCCTTCTCCATCCTTTTTTAGAATTGATTTCATCTAGCGGTGAGCACGATCTAGACCCACCTAGTTTTCTTGTCTTTTTATAAATACTCTGTATACGATTTCTTTGGAATAAGAACTTCTTCCTCCCTTCGCAAAAGAAGAATAAATGAAATCGTAGAAGTTTCTCTAACAATGTTCCCCACCTGTGACGGACTCGATCCCTCATGGACGTAATAAGCAAAATTTCTAGATGTTTCTATAAACAGAGTACTGTGTCAATAGTAGGAAATAATTATTTATTTTAAACTTATGGGCTCTTTTATTAAATTTCCCATGACTGATATCAATTTTTAAGGTTGAACTCACGACGCATATTTCGAAAATTGTTTTCAAATTCCATCGACACTGCCGATCAGATGGAAAATAAAAGTGATCCGTTCAAGGGTATTATTAATCATTATTAGACTCATACGGAATCATGTACAATAAAAAAGAAAATTCGTTAATAGAAGGAATCAGACCAGAAAAGTCCGTCACGCAGGGGCTGCGTAAACTAAGCAGATTTCCCACGTGATTATACAAAATAGAAATCTCCATACGAGAGCGAATCAGTTACGTAAACGGCCGAACTAGCTTTTGGCGGGAAATTATTCCGTTATCGGCCTACATTTAATAAAAATGCAAATATATCCATAAATATAAATATATAGACAATATTTATAGTAAATTTAATTAGCAATAATATTGGTTCTTTACAATTATTTGATCCGACGTATGGTAACGGAAATATTTCGAATTTTCGAAAATCCTCCCTCTAAACCCCCTTCCCACTGGTCCAATTTCAGGCATTAACGAACTTGATCTGTCTTTTTGCATGAAACGTTTAAATATCGAGTTTGGTAACGATCAGACAAAAATTGCGACCGCTAGACCGTTAACAGATATATATATATATAATTTTGAACGCACCTCATTTTCGTCATCTCCTGGATGGAATCGATGAACATTTGAAGAAATTTTTCGAAAATCGCGTCATGAGTACGAACTCAATAGCTGATTTTTCTTAAGGGAAATCTGCTAAAAAGTGACGGTTTTAACTTCAAAATCTTCTATACCTCCGCAATTTTAAGTCGTATCGAAAAATGTAATTATCTTAAGTCAAGAATAAAGTAATACTTGGCCAATATTGAACTGAAAATGAAATCATTTTTTTTCACCTCGTATATTTACAGAGTGTTGTTTCTTATTTCGAGATACATTTCACGATCACTCCTACTCGTGTGGTGTACCTTTGTGATGCTAAGTGATAACGCATTTCCTTTAGCCGTGATAACATAAAGTGGTCAATAATAAACATTAAAAAGTCTATGATTGAGAATATCTAAATTATTTTACTAAGTGGGCATTTTCAAGTTATAGAAACATAAAATGGTTAAAATGGCTAATTTAAAAAATAGCAACAAAAACTCAATCGGGTACTCATTACAGATTTTTCAGTGCCACAAGTAATAAAGCCTAAAGGGGTTTACCAAAGCAAATTCACACCACCTTAATGATAGACAGGAAGGGTTAAGTAGGAGGCTTGAACATTTCGAAGCGGATTCAAGATGGATAATTAGGGCCTATATTATTTCAAGGCCCTTTAAAAACTTCCTGACCTCAAAATGCTCCACTTCGGTTTCTTTTTTGCGGGCTTAGATTAGGACCATGTTAGTTAAGGGGTTGGTCTTAATATTATCGGGCAAACCTAGAGTTATGAGTTCGATTCTCACCTAGACAATAGCAATTTGACGACAAAACCCTTACTCCCAAAATGGCTAGAATAGTCCGTCATGCAGGGGCTGCGTTAACTAAGCAGATTTCCCACGTGCGTTACCTATTTGTATTGCTCTCAAAACGTAAAAGTCTAATAATAACAATATTTAGTATTTAGGCTTTATGAGATGGGAAGGAGTGGGGGTTTACTCAAAATCGAAAACTATCTAATCAAGATAATAATCAAGGTAATGAAAACATCTACATAACAACATTTATAGAACATCACATTTTAAATAAGATTGGTTACATACAATTTTTCGACGCGACGCAGAATAACGAAGATATTAAGAACTTTCGAAATTCTCCTCCTCTAAATCCCCTCCCTCAGGTCTGATTTCAGCCGTTAACTCACTTGATCATTCTTTATACATAAACCGGTTATATATCAAGTCTCGTAACGATAAGACAAAAATGGCGACCGCTAGAGCGGTAACAGACAAATATATATACAATATTGAACGGACCTCATTTTCGTCATTTCGTAGATAGGATCGATGGACATTCGAAGAAAATTTCGAAAATCGTCTCATGAATACAACCTTAATAGCTAATTTTGCTTAAAGTAATTCTGTTAAAATGGTGGTAAACTGAAAATATCCCGTCCAAATTAGTGTCTATAGCACAGAGTGGACTGTTTTAGCAGATTTCCCTTAAGAGAAATCAGCGATTGAGGTCTTACTCATGACGCGATTTTCATAAATGTTCTTCAAATATCCATCGATCCTACCCAGGAGATGAAGAAAATGAAGTTCGTTTTATATATATATATATATATATATATATATATATATATATATATAGATAGATAGATAGATAGATAGATAGATAGATAGATAGATAGATAGATAGATAGATAGATAGATAGATAGATAGATAGATAGATAGATAGATAGATAGATAGATAGATAGATAGATAGATAGATAGATAGATAGATAGATAGATAGATAGATAGATAGATAGATAGATAGATAGATAGATAGATGGACAGATAGATAGGATAGATAGATAGATAGATATATTTGTCTGTTAACGCTCTAGCGGTCGCAATTTTTGCTTGATTTATGTAAAAATAAATGTCAGGTTCGTTAATGGCTGAAATCGGACCAATTGGAGGGGGGTTTAGAGGGAAGAGTTTTTAAATTTCAAAATATCTCCGTTACTATAAGTCGGATCGAAAAATTGTATAAAACTAATCTTATTGAAAATTAAATTTACTGTAAATATTGTTATATACATTTATTCTCTATCTTGAATATTAACCGAGATATTTGCATTTTATTGAGCGTAACGGACATGAGGAGATCGGCTCATTTCGGTTGTAGTTGTGAGGTTCCGGCAAGCTAGTTCGGCCCTTTCAGTAACTGTTCGATTCTCGTGAAATTTCTCTATTCTAAAACTTCACTTGAGAAATCTGCTTAGTTTACGCAGCCCCTGCGTGACGGATTTCTGCAGGATTGAGAAAAGTTAATCTATTATTCTCTAGCTCATGAAAATTATTCTTATCCCCCACAAGAACGAGTTTCGAGTATGTTTTGGTACATTTTGTTTTAATTTCAAGCGGTTCTCCTTCGCCTCCCGACAATTCATATGAATGAGTGATGATTTTTTTTTTCACGCTACTTATAGTTTTAAATTATTGTTTGAGCAGTCCTGAAAGGTATCAGTTATTTCTTGGTTCAGATTAAAAGCAAAAAAAAAATAACCTTTTTTAATGGCTTAAACTACTTTTGAACAGGTCAAAAAACTGTTTGTCGAGTTACTGCTATTCATAATAGATTCCTTAGATATTTAATTTTAACGACACCCCGCTCCGGTCACAAATGATGCAACTTGCTCATAGTTCCGAATTCAATTAATATATTAAACGACCCGAACTAATTAGTTGTAACTTGCTGCAGTTATTGCATAGTTAACTAGAACTAAGTTACGGAGGATATAGCATCAACTGCAGGGGTAATATAGCTATTGATTTTGTTACAAGGATGCTTGAATAGCTAATGCTGAGAATTGTACCAATCAGAATCTATCTACCATCTTTCACATTCTATCGAAAGTGCTATTTGCACTCAATATTTGAGGAACTCATACTGATTAATCAATAAGAGAATAACATTAGTAAAAGTAGGAATTTACAGAGGACTGAAATCTAAAAAAATTAAAATATCTCCGTTATTATGAAACGGATCTATAAATGTTTTATACATCCAGCGAAATTAAATATTCTGCAATTGTTGATGCATGCATGTTTCTCTAGCTGGAATATTAATCGAGGTATTTACAATGTTTAGTTTTCAGCCTCCTGTAAATCCCTACGTGATTCTAACTTCGAGTCTCAAAACACCTCATTTGAAGCTTAAATTTAAAGTCCAGTTTAGACAGGCGTCTTGTTACAGGGAAAATGGAGAATAGATTGTGTCAGATTAGTAGCGCGTCGTATCGGGAAATTTGGTTGACGGACTCTTATTTTACTTTGTGAAATGCCTGGCTATATTTGCACATTGATACAATTATAGAGACTATAGTTAATAGTATACTTAGAGTGGCGAGTTCGATTCCCGACTGGGCAAAGGAAATTATTTAGTGACGGAATTCATTAAATAACATCCTAAGTCCCACCCTAGCTAGAAAAGATAACTCGTTCCAATTAGCCTTAGCTGCAAAACGTGGACGTTAATATTATTTTTATAGTTAATATTAATAAAAAATTGAAGAAATCATTAGTTTTTGTTATTTATTAACGTCCACTTTATGCTGATATGGTTAATAGGGACGGAATATTTACAGATTACTACCTCTTTTTGTAAATATCTAGCGAGTCTATTCTATCTGGCAGTGCCTTGACAAACACTTTTTGACCGTTAAAAATCCATTGTTTAAGCCATTAAAAAAAGTTTTATTTTTTTTTAAAAACATAACACAGCTTTTTAGAAGCACCAGGAAATAACTCATACCTTTGAGGAATGCTTAAATGCTCATTTAAAACTAGAGGTAGCGTAAAAAAAAAAAAAATCAATTATATGAATTGTCGGGAGGCGTAGGAGAACAATGTGAAATTAATAAAAGACGTAGCAAAAAATGATCAAAAAATCTTCCTTTTGAATAAGAATAATTTTGGGGTTATGAGAATAATTTGTCTAGCTAGAGAATTATAGATTAATTTGCCTCAATCTCAAAAAGTCCACTTTATGCTACTAAGGCTAATTCGGACTTATAACTTAACACCCTTTTATAGCCATAGCATTATATAGGTAGGATATTATTTAATGAATTCACCACTAAATAAATTCCTAATAACCAGGCGGGAATCTTGCCACTCGTAGGTTTACCCCTAGAACTACCAAGGGGGGGGGGCTCCTTGAGCCCACAACTTTTTGTTTTTGTTCCCTATCACCCAATTTTAATGGGATATTTTTGATATTTTATGTATTCCTCAGAAAAACATCCTAGAGTGAGGGCATAACAATAAAATTAAATAAAAAAATTTCTATGTTGAGAAAAAAAAATTTTTTTGACGTATGGGCTCGAGGAGCCCCCCCCCCCTTGGTAATGCAAGGGGTAGTTATACACTTAAGTACCAAGGGGGGGGGCTCCTCGAGCCCACTGATATTTAATACTACTTTTAACTAGTAATTCAAGTGTTATTAATTATATTGCTCAAATAATAATTACTTTGATGTAATTTTAACATACACAAACCTCAAGTTTTTTTTTTCTCAAAAAAAAAAATATATATATTCTCCCCATATAATTTTTTTTCATATAAAAATATATTACTGAAATGGTTATAATTATTGCTCCTGATATGTACTTTTTTAGAAAAGAGAAGATTTTCTAGGTTGTTACCAACTAGGGGAACAGTTAGTCCATGCTGCATCCTGGATAAACACTCGGAAAAAAAATTATTGTGCAAAAGCACCGATAATTGCATTATGAATCTGATAATTATATTTTCTTAAATTATTATTCTATTATAATGTTATAATAACTTAGATATAGATAACTTTTTATTCTAACAATGTTTAGATAGGTTCCTCCCGTAGAATAAAATTACATTTAATTTAAAGTCATCCTTTTTTTCCCATCCGAACTTTTGTTTTTAATTTATTTTTATTTTTGTGTTTAATTTTTTTTTCACAGGTGTCATAAGAAACGTTCATTAAACATAATCCAATAGAAATAAAAATTTTAAAAAAATTATAGAACCAAAATAAAAGGTTTTTAAGGTTGTGGGCTCGAGGAGCCCCCTCCCCCCTTGGTAATCCATGCGACCTGGGAGAGGTCGGTAATACTAGGGTTACTATATTCAGTATATCACAGTGTCATGAACCAGACAATCATAATAGCAATCAAAACACAAGTTTATCCTAGCTAAAAAAAAAACAAAAAAAAAAAAACATGTTTTAGCACAAAAAGAAATCATTTACTTAAATAGAAGTTATGGAAATATTATTACAATGCTCTCAAAAAACGTACGTCACGCGGTGTTGCATGAACTAAGCAGATTTCCAGTGCTGGTATAACATACTTTTGATCTCATTCACTTATTCTCTGATATAAGAAGCCTGTGGAAATTTGACTTGAACTTCAAGTGGACTTGAGATGTATAGTCGCTGAGGCATTTATTTAGGAATAGGAGTGTACTGAAAAACTGTAAAATGCTCATTTCTTGGTTATTATTTGAGTTATGGAAAACGCGAATAGAATACCAATTTTAAGCAATTAAACGATTAACAAGAATGGAGATTTGAAATTTTCCAATATTAAACTTGGAATTTTTACTAGCACCTCTGACTCCCCCGGCTGCACGGAACAATACTTAAAAATTATAAATACAAGTATTATAATATAATTGAATGAATTACATTAAGTTTCTAAATGTAGAGATATGAGATATTTATACTTTTTCTTGCTTTGAATGTCATATTACGTCAAACGCAAACATTCAATAAAGGTATATATACCTAACTAATAATGAACTATTACTCAGAAACATTATTTCCTCGCTTCGGGAACTAATAGCAATCCAGGATGAAAAAAAAAAAGGATTTTTCTTCCGGCAGGGAAATACTGCCAAGTCCTTATTTTAATTCAAATTATATACCAACATTTTTTTATACTTTGTGGATGAATGACTCTTCAAGACTGGTAAACCTTATATAAACAACTCCTTCAATGGCTTCGTCAAATTAAATTCTACAGATTTATTGGAGATTCCTAGTATAAAAGTTAGTTCCTAGTTTGAATTATAATTAAATATGTATAATTCCTGAATACCTTCATATAATACCAAATGAATTGTAAACTAAAATCCCATTGAAAATCTTTTATTTTTGTATAATAAGAAATAAAACCTTTGTAGTAAAAAAAGTTATTCGTGTCACTAAATTAGCATTTAACCACAGAAATGTATAATCTTACTCACCTGTTTCATTGCTCAAACTAAAATAATACTACTAAGTAAACTTAATGAAATTTTTGTGTCTAGAAATAAATTTTAATAAAGGTAATATTAGCCTTAACACATGCTTTTTTAGTACTTTTCAACATTTTTGTACTCGAGCATCCAATAAAATAGATTCAGAGACAACGAATTTAAAAAAATAAAGGCTACCCATATAGTTATAGTGTAATCATTTTTCAGAAAATTTGTAATACTAATTAAAAGTTTAATTGCAGATAATGAATGCACTTAGTCTGTATAACCTAAACAAAAGGCCGACAATCAGGGGCTGGGCTAACTAAGTAGGTTCCCCTCGTGCATCACGAATTGGCATTTGTCTCAAAATGTCAAAGTTAAATAAGAACAATATTTGGTATTTAAGCTTTAAATACAGTTCATCATAATATGAAAGCTTACTGTTAATATGGCACGAATACGAGTGGAGCTTTACTAAAGGCTGAAAATTACAAATATGCAAATTTCGCGGTTAATAAACAAGATAATGAAAAAAAAAAACATAAGAACATTTAATTTGCAATAAGATTTGTTTTATAGCCTTTTTAATCCGACTTATAATAACGTTCGATTTCAGCTATTAGTGAACTTGGTCTTTTATTTTACACGAAACATTTAAATATCCAGTTTGTAACGATCAAACAAAAATTACGACCGCTAGAGCGTTAACAGACAAATATATAAAATAAACTCGTAGACTTCCACGGTCCTGGTTATTAATACTGTTAAGGTCTTCGGGTATTGACCGTGTCTGCATTTTAGTTGCCAACGTTTCGCTAGACATGCTTCTAGCTTCCTCAGGGCTATCTCTGAGACTGAAGAGTGTGTGTTCACCTCAGGTATATATTTATGCCTTGGGCGGAGTCGACCACTCCAGGTGTCTAGGGATACTTCTTCCGGTGGTCGTTCACATACTATACCGTCGTTTATGTTTCTTGCCCGTGGTCTCTGTGGAATGACGGGCTTCCAGACTTTGGTGAGTCTGTATCCATCCTCCCTGTTGATGTTGAAACCGGACAAGGCCTACATATATACCTGAGGTGAACACACACTCTTCAATCTCAGAGATAGCCCTGAGGAAGCTAGAAGCATGTCTAGCGAAACGTTGGCAACTAAAATGCAGACACGGTCAATACCCGAAGACCTTAACAGTATTAAATATATAAAATTTTGAACGGACCTCATTTTCGTCATCTCCTAGGTAGGTTCGATGGACATTTGAGGAAATGTTGGGAAAAACGTGTCATGAGTACGACCTCAATAGCTGATGTTCCTTAAGGGAATCCACAGAACGGAGAAACTTTAAATTTGTTAAATGTTGATCATTTTTGTTGACTATTTAAGAATGTTGATAATAATTATAATGTTACATGGCTACAGTCATTCTTTAATTAAAACGTCGGATATATAAATCATGCTATATTCTAGAAACTAAATTGTTAAGGCTTCGAAAACAGTAAGAATTACAAATAAATAACAGGGTTACTAAAATAAAATTAGTATTGTTTTTAATTTATTTTTTGAGGTTGACATATGTTTTATTTTTATTTAGTAAATATTGCCTAATTATTTCAATACTTTTGTATAAATAAATTATAGATTTAAATCACTAATAATGAATGTTGCATTATTTTTATTAATTACTTATATTGCAGTGGCTTAATTAATATTATTTTGCATCTAGAATCCTTAGAGGACCTTTACCTCTGTAATATCTTCAAACGAATGATAATTTTCCTGGAATTGAACCATTGAACCAATGTCACCTTTGAAGTTTCATGGCCTCACCCCCTCCCCTCATGCCATCCTAGAACTTTAGTATTGTATTTCTTAAAATCCCTAATCCAAATTTATCCAAAAGCAAATTAATGTAACCCAAAGGGCAAATTTGATTATAACTTAATCACACATCTTGTTTCACTCTAATCTCCGTCTTTCGGCCTAATTATATTGTTGCGTTTTGAGCATATCGTGTTAAAACAATAATGTGCGTTGAAATTTCATATGACTAATGTTACTCCATACTCAAAAAAGAAACAACAACACATTTTTAGAACATTATTGACAAATATTACTTACTTCAGTTGGCCTAAAATAATATTATAAAGAATATGAGCGAATCCATAAACCAGGACTCAAGCTACTGCCAATGTTTCAACACGATCGGATAAATGGTACAGAATCGCAAGCAGAATAAACAAGGGATCATTTAGTTTGACAAATAAAATTAATTATGTTGTATGATTCCTCTTGTATTCCTATATTTTATTTATTATAATTGATTAATTTGTTTCGGGAAGTTTATTTTTAAACTAAGATTTCTAGAACCGAGGCAGTCCTGCAAAGTCTCGGAGGTTTAATAAAAAATAACATTTATATTCTGAATAACAAATCATTATTCGTATCTTGGAGCAATAACGGCCCTCGTTTCCCCCTTTATTGTATTATTGTTCCGGAAAACAATATCCCAAGAGTTATCAAAGGAAAATGATTCTTTAGGAATACCACCGAGTATAATGAAACTCTTAAATACATTCTCTTGGGACAAAGGAATTTTAATTGGGTCGGTATAATGAATTTCAATAATTGAATAATTTCTAGCATATTTAGCCGCCATTATCGAGACACTAACGACTTTCTGCGCCATAATTGAATATTTAGATTGAGAGAAACACAAAGAGATATTGCCTAACAAAGGTTCATTCTATAATAGCTTGTAATCCGAACCATGCCCAATCCAATATCCAATTCAAAAGGATTTCCATTTTATTCTAAGCCATTTATTCAAGCCTTATATATGAATTTTAGATACGCTTTGCTCTGAAAGGTTTATTTATATCTTCTATTCAAATATTCCAAGAACAGCGGTGCCTCGTTTAAAGGCAAGCCAAGCAGTGGAAGATATTTCAGACTCCTAGTTTTTAGATTGTCAAATCTAATACAAGTTATAGCTCTGAAAGAAAACAAGTTTGTTGCTCTGGTTGCAAATTCCTTTTTGGGGCATATTTTCTCTATTACTTAGTCCTGGGATCAATATAACCCTTCATTGTGTTGTCGTAATGTAGTACAGTTATGTGAGTGTGTGCCCTCTAACGCGATACCAGTTGAACATAATGATATTGTTGAAACCCAAAACTAAAAATTTCGTTCACTAGAAACTTCTGGAGAAAGGACTAAGAGCACAAATATATAAATAAATTAATTTGTCCATACTTCTTAAAGATACGAAACATTTGAATAAGACCGTTTTGGTACGCTATAAAATGCCCAATAAAATATGTTCTATTACATTTTTCAATCTGATGCATAAGAAAAACGGTATTCTTATAACTACTTCGTACTCTTCTTATAATTCTCTTTTTTACACACTCAATCTTAAACCACCCAAGACAGGGGTTCTTAAATATTCAGGAATTAAAATGAAATATCTATTTATGTTTGGGGTATCGCCCCGTCTTAATTGAGTTCCGCACAAAGAAGAAACCGATATTAAATATACAAATAAATTTAATAGAACATACTAACCTAGATAAATAAATCCACCATGTATAATTTGTGTAGACAAATAAAATAACTTGTAAATTTAAAATAAACGTTATTCATTATAACAAGAAAACAGATGATGAAACTTGATTGAGTAAATACCCAATGGTTGCTGAAGACACAGCTAAATAATCCACGTGGACGATATTTATTTGAAAAAAATAATTGTTACAGTTTTTTTTAAAATTAATAATGTATATGTTACTGTAAAACCCCGGACTGTGGTAAATCCCAAGATTTACCGGTAAATCAGCGCAGAAGCGTTGGTAAATGTCCGATTTTATCTTTCAAATCGGACTTTAGCCAGTAAATCTTAGGATTTCCCAAGAGGCTCGGTAAAAGCTAGAATTATCTCAATCAGGATGCGTCTTTCGAACTTTTACCAACAGATTTTGGTAAATCCTAACATTTCCCAACGTCTCCCGGTAAAAGTTGGAATAATGGTTATTTGAAATGAAACTTATAGAATAAGTTTTATTATTATTTCTTACAGCATTGGAGAGAATTGTGACACTTTGAATTGCACTTCATATTAGCTAACTTGCACAAACATTTCTTATTTGAGCATTTTTTTAAGCAGTTGCATTTTTTGAAACGCTGGCCACCAAGGAATGACTGTTGACGAACTGAGTGGGAAATCTTATCTCTTCGACAGGCACTTCATCAGGAGACATGAAATTCTCGGTGCAAATTGTAAACTGATTACGTAAATCTAATGTATCCAATTTTCCTGAACAAGTTCCGAGTTGGTAGAAACCATCTTCTTTTTTGACGATCACTGCAATCATCCTTTTGGGGTCGATTTTAGATAGGTTGACATCAGGAATTTCGATCCTCACGTTCTGGCGAACTTCGGGATCTGGGAATTTTCCTTTCGTCGTTTTTTCTATTTCCTTGCCTGTGATTCAAGACCTTCCCTTGCTGCTTGGCGAATTTCTTTGACAGAGCACATCTTCTGTTCGGTGACAGATAACTTATTATTGGCACTTTCTTGCTGAAGTTAGGGGGGAGTATCCCTGTCCCCACTCCTCTTCACTGCACATTTACCAATGAGCCTTGGGAAATCCCCACATTTACCAAACAGCATTGGTAAAAGTACGAATACTCACATTTATTTAATGTTTTTCGGGCATTTACCAAGCCAGACGGTAAATCCGGGGATTGACCAACTGCCAAGCGGTAAAAGCTTGAATTTCTTCTAGATTTCGGACTTTAACAAGTGCTCTTGGTAAATCCTAGGATTTACCGGTAATTCCTGACATTTACCACACTTCGGGGTTTTACAGTAACATATATATTCAAAAAATAAAATGTTAAAATAAGGAGTTATAATATGAATCTACTAAAATAATATAAAATTTATAAAAATAATAAAAAAACACAAGTGTAATATATATATATATATATATATATATATATATATTTATATAATAAAAATCAGTATCGGCAATAGAAGTGGTTATTTATGATTCTAAATTAGTTTATTATAATAGAGTAAGCGAACAGGTGTCAAACAGCTGGTGTCCAAGCCCAGTTCCTTCATATAGCCTTGTGTCTCCTTCGGTAGGGTTGTCCTGAGCCTTCCGCCTTAGGTTAGTATAGGTATATTAACAAATTGGCTATGATTTACTTTCATAGAAATTTGCAACCAGTAGAAACATTATTATATATTGAAATAAAAAAGTATTTCAAAGTAAACTACTAGCCAATCAGTATAATTTCGGATATTAATATATTAATCTAAATATATGACATAATAATGCCAATCACCTAAGATGTGGGACATAAAACTAATAAATATAATAAATAATAAAGATGACATAAATAGACCAGACGCAGCGAAGGCATTGGACAAACTTCGCCGAATTTCATGCGATAAAAGACTACATAACCAGTGAATTTCCCATCAATATGACTCAGACAGATATGAAAAGTCCGTCACGCAGGGGCTGCGTAAACTAAGCAGATTTCCCACGTGAAGGTTTACAATAGATAAATATACATACAGGTAACACTACCGTGAATGCTCAGTAAATGTACAATACAAGGCTGAATTGTAAACAAACAGGCAAGCCAACCTCGTAGTGCTGCATAGATAGACCGGAAAGACAAACAATTAATGGAATATATTTGGATATAACATATTAATTTTATTGAAAAAAATTTACTAAAACTAGTGGTGTAATTTGTAATGAATCAGAATCAATTTTATCTGTCACTCAAATTTTAGTAATCCAAAAACAAAAGAAGGGGGGGGGGTCAATAGTTCAATTAAAACAATATTTGGTATTTAGGCTTCAATTAATATCTTTTATTATATAACAGAGCATTATTTATGTAACACTAGTAGAAGTGGGGGTTTACTGAAGGCTGAAAACTGAAAAATGTATATATCTCGGTTAATATTCAAGATAGAGAATAAATGTTTATAACATTATTTATAGTCTATTTAATTTTCAATAAGATTGATTTTATACACTTTTTCGATCCGACTTATAGTAACGGAGATATTTTGAATTTTCAAAATTCTCCTCCTCTAAACCCCCTCCTCCCCCTGGTCCGATTTCAGCCATTAACAAATTTGATCTTTCTTTTTACATAAAACGACTAAATATCGAGTTTGGTAACGATTACACAAAAATTGCGACCGCTAGAGCGTTAACAGACAAATGGATGGACATTTGAAGAAAAAAATCAAAAATTCCGTCATGAGTACAACCTCAATAGCTGATTTCCCTTAAGGGAAATCTGCTAAAATGGTTATTCAGTTAGTAGCCTAGTAGTTAATCAAATACAAACTTGAGATTCCCATTCGCATCCTCAAATTGGACTTTGCAAACTAGCATATAGTACAAATTGCCATAAGATTATTAACACATTAGTATACTAATGATATTAACAACGCTGATTCCATATCTACAATATGCTGGCAGCGCATCGGCGCTTTAGAAATTAATTAAACCAATCGGGTCTTTTTTACTTTATGGCCGCAAATCTATTTTCATATGAACACATGATTCTTTTCACACTGAAATCATTACCTGTTACTAACGTGATTTATTTCCCAAACCCAAAAAAGGTCTTATAACCTCTACATTCTAATCAAAACAAACCAAAATAGATTATTAATTCAATATGTTTATTAAAAAATAACAAATATGTAACACAGGCACTTTTTTTATTTTATTTTCAGATTTCCGGAGACCAGTACTCTCTAATATGGTTCATTATTGATTCAAGATAATCTTCATTCTCATATCTTCTACGCCAAATAAATACACACAAATAAGAATCAATCATACTTCTGTGGGTGCCACATTCAAGTTTATTTCTACGTTTTAAACTTGACCACAGAGATTCCACTCTTTGGGTATGAACACCAGTGGTGATATCCACGAAATTTTTGGAATGGTCTGCGGTGAAATGTTTATACCTCATTCCTGGGACTTTTCTAAGGCCTTTATAAGACTTCCAACAATCTGAATATATGGTAGTTCCTGGAAGAACTGAAGCTTTTATACATGCAGTCATCATTTCAGCAGTTCTATTAGGTACATCATACAAGAAACACCCTACAGACTCCTCCAAACACCCACTGATGAGGATAACTTCTTCCAACGTTGTATTTCCTTCTTGTGAAACATGTTTCATCTATTTCTACTGTCAAAACCTTCTCCTCCGATTAACACTGGATTATTTAAAATGTCATTAGCACAAACCTCCCGGAGCATATTCTTCCAATCCGTCGCAGTTCTTGAACTATTCCTAGTTCCTTTCGACAAAATTTTATGGTTGTATATTCATTAGCCCAAGCATAAATAAATAATAAACTTTTTGTTAATGTTAAATGTGTCTTTTCAAACCATGTTCCACTAAAAACACTTACATTATTGCGGCATTGTGATCGATGGCATCTCCAACGAGGACAATTTCCTTTTCGTTCATATAATTTCATTTCATGTCCTTGTGGTCATTTCCTTTCCTTGTGTAGGATTCCAAATCGCTGATAAACACGTATCACTTGATTTTCATCATGAAATACGTGTGCTAGTTTGATCAAATTCATTTTTATTCCGGAAAGAAAGCAAACGACGAATATATAACCTGAACCGTGTATAACTGAATTTAGAACGGTTACTGTAGAAGTAACACGCGATATCAACAGAATCATGTTTTTCTATTCAAATTTTATTTGCGGCCGTAAAGTAAAAAAGACCCAACCAATTAAAAACGAACCCATAATTGAAGATACTCGATAAATAAATGATGATAACTAGAACATATGCAACTAAGGGGGCTCAGGTTAGCCATGCGAGTTAAAGCGTTGACCTTTATCTCACATGGTAAACCTAGAGTGGCGAGTTCGATTCTTGCCTGTGCAAAGGAAATTATTTAGTGACGAAATTCATTAAATAACGTCCTAAAATCCCACCCCTGGCTAGAAAAGGGTGGTAACCTGTAGATAACCCGTCCCGATTAGCCTAAGTTGCAAAAAGTGGACGTTAATAAATAATAATAATATGCAACTAATCAAAGCTCAAAATACCTATATGTTATAAAATTGCAGGCAAGTACAGATGTAGAGATTGAATATTACGAAAATGTTTGATTGATGTTTGAAATCGTTGAGCAAACGGCAAAAACAATGTGAAAACAGAAACCGAGGTCGTACGCATTCTACATTCGTTCCTAACGTAAACAATCATTTAAATACGACGTAACATACTACTGGTTTCTATACAAAACAGTTTTCGCAGATTTACTTATAAACCAAACAGCTTTTAAGGTCATACATCTGTGATTCAGTAACAAGTAACAAAGAGGCGGACAGACAGACCAGATTTTCAATTTACATACCATTGTTCTTAGAATGGTCTGTAACGTTCCCTCCCGAGAAATCACCTATTGAGATTGTACTCATGGCGCGATTTACGAAAAATGTCTTCAAATTCCCATCGAGCCTACCAGGAAATGACGAAAATCAGATCCGCTTATAACTTTATATATTGTTACGTCCATTATAAACATAATAGACGTTGATTTTTAGGGTTCTTTTGGGTCGCATAATTAAATACACTAACTTTAAATGTTTTATAACTAAAAAATTTATTTGATGATCACTATTCACTTTTACACACTATTATTTACTACTAACCACAACATGCATTGTTAGCTTCACGTTCTTATTACACAGCAAAATCTTATTAATTAAAAAGCGCAATAACTCACGACCATTCGAATCATTGGTCAAATCATTGATGTTCGTTGACGATCTAAATGTTTCATGGCAATAACATAAATTGGATTAATGTATTTACTTAGCAATCCCGTCATTTTCTTCGCATAACACTTAGGTACGTCCTGAGCCATTCACTTGTTGTGCCCGTCTATGAATGAGTGGTGATTGAAGAAATGTTAATAAATATATGTTGAATTCATGTAACTAGCCAATGAAATAAAAGTCCGTCACGCAGAGGACTGCGTAAACTAAGCAGATTTCCCCTGTTGAAGTTTTACAATAGAGAAATCTGCATACTGGTAACACAATACCACCGTGATTAGAAATAGAGAAATCTTTCAGTTAACTAAAATAAATCCCCAAAGGAAACGGCTTATTAATTTTAATAATAATTTATATTTTAGTAACAAAACATTCAGTAGTCCAAAAACTAAAGACGGGGGGGGGGGGGCGGATGAACAAAACGTATTTGCATAAATCTCACAAAGTAAGGAAGGTAAGGTAAGGTTAAAAAACGCCAGGTTTAGAAAAAGCTCCGCCTGAGCCGAGAAATGACGAAGATGGCCGACATAGTCCGAACTATACCCCACCACAGACTTCATAAAAATGCAAATATCTCGGTTAATATTGAAGATAGAGAATAAATGTATATAACAATATTTATAGTAAATTTAATTGTAATTTGCAATTGATTGTATACAATTTTCGATCCGATGCATAATACCGGATATTTTTTTAATTTTCGAAAATCCCCCCTCTAACCCCCCCCCCCTCCCTCTAGTCCGATTTCAGCCATTAATGAACTTGATCTGTATTTTTAGATTAAACGGTTAAATATCGAGTTTCGTAACGATCAAACAAAAATTGCAACCGCTAGAGCGTTAACAGACAAATATATATATATATATATATATATATAGATATATATATATATATATATATATATAGATATATATATAATTATGATACGGACCTCATTTTCGTCATCTCCTGGGTAGGATCGATGGACATTTGAAGAAAATTTTCGAAAATCGCGTCATGAGTACGACCTCAATAGCTGATTTCCCTTAAGGGAAATCTGCTAAAAAATGGCTTCCCGTCAAAATTTAAAGAGTTAATTTATATTAATCCAACAACATTATGAAATATGTTAGTCGTCAATAGTAATTTGTGAAGGATTGGATGTCCATTGAGGGAATATGGACTATTAAGCTCGTTCATTCGTATACAAAAAAAAAATACAATTCTATCGTTCCAATCTCGTGAAAAAAAACTTTTGGTGATCGGAAACCGGATGTTAAAGTTTGAAATTCATAAATTTAAATAAGGATTTATAACCGACAACTCTCTTCTTTACACTTTTTCCATAAAAACCTGAGAATGATTGTAAAGTATGAAATAGCGTATATTACCAATATTCATTACGTTAATAAATACGCAAAAATCTATCAATTCTATGGAGGCATTTACTTGGGACACGGGTTTTGTATTTGGCATCCACAAGTCGGAAGTCAAAACATCGAAATCAAGGAACGTAATTGTCGTTCTAGAAGAGGAATCGTTATTCTAAATACAATTCGTTCTTTACGTTTTCTTGGTAAAACCTATATTAATGATAATATTGACGAATGTGTGGTTTAATGTCAAACTAACCCCCACTCCTGGTTGAAAAATGGAATTCTTATAAGGTCTATGATGTACCTTGTGATAGTTGACGAATAAAAAAGCTGACGAGGTTTTCAATTGTGGTGGCATTGTTCTTAGAATGGTCTAAAAAGCTCCATTAAGAGAAGTCAGCTATTGAGGATGTACTCATGACGCGATTTTTGAAAGATTTATTCAAATGCCCACCGATACCCAGGAAATTACGAAAATGTGGCCTGTTCAAAACTATATCTTAATATATATAAATCGCTCCTGTCACGATGTTGTCGCGATGGACTCCTAAAACTACTTAAACCGATTTTAAATTAAATTGGCACACACCGTAAGCAGTCTGGTCCAACTGAGAGATAGGCTATATTAATTTTCTCTGAGACGAACAGGAGTGGGGGTTATAAGGGAGGCCTGAAATTAAAAGTCGCGATATTTCGTTTTCTATTGGGTTTTTCGCAAATATGCACATAACAAAAGTTGTTTATTTTGTTAATTTAGAGTAACTTTTGTCATAAACACTTTCATCGTATTCCGAAGTTTAAAATGAGTTTTACGCTTATGACTATAGCGGGAGTCAAACAATATTATTTGGGACAAAAAGACCCAACCGAAATAAATAAAACTCGGTATGTGTATTAGCACTAACGCTTTCATTATAAGAAGCCATACCAACATTTCTAGGGACGGGCAGGAGTGGGGGTTTTAAGGGAAGCCAGAAATTAAAAATAGCGATATTTCGTTTCCTATTGATTTATCCGCAAATATGAAACATAACAAAAGTTGTTTATTTTGCTATTTAGAGTAACTTTTGTAATATACACTCTTTTTTCGTATACCGAATTATAAATGAGATATACGCTAAAAATTATAGCGGAAGTGAAAAATTTTATTTGGCACAAAAGACTCAACCGAAATAAATAAAACACTCAGTATGTGTATTAGCACTAACGCCTTCCTTATAAAAAGCCATACTATTTCTAGGGATAGGCAGGAGTGGGGGTTATATAAGGGAGACCTGAAATTAAAAAATATTGATATTTCGTTTCCTATTGTAGTTTCGGCAAATATGCACATAACAAAAGTTGTTTATTTTGTTATTTAGAGAAATTTGCTCAAGAATTCTTTTCAGTATGAACTACCAGGTACCTCACCTGGAAAAATTAATTCAAATGTATGTTAATATTTTAGTCCTTAATAATTCAAATCTATGCATAGTGCACAGGAAGCGGGAAATATGACAATGTGTGAGGACAGTGAAGTCTTACATAAAAAATTAATTTTATTATTAACAAATCCACAGAAACGACGGGTATTAACCCTAAACACTGGGACGGGGTAAATGTCAAAATATTGTGCAAAATAAAGCCTTGCCAAAAAAAATTACCATCAACATTCAGCATCAAATGAATTCCGAGCGAAGCCGGGGTATCAGATCTGAGCTAGTTAAATATATATATATATATATATATATATATATATATATATATATATATAATATATTTGTAAGCTAATGAGTTTGAAATCTGCTTAGTTTACGCAACCCAGTGTGAAGGACGCTTTGTCTGTAAACACCTGTCACGGGAATTTAACCCCCGGTCAACAGAGTTAAATAGTAAAGTGTATTTTACTGGTTCCGACCTCTACGTTTTATATTATTATTTGTATACCTTTATGTATTTTAGAGCGATTTATGTTAGAGCATATGGTATTATACTCTCAAAGCCAGTGTAAGAGAGATAACATTTAAATTTCTAAAACTTTAAATGATAACCATTAAGGGTGGTAGAGGGAGGGTTTAGGTTAGCCATGTTTGTTGAGCCGTTCCTCTTAATCCTCTGGCTAAAACTACAGAGCTCAACTTCCAGGAATTTATTTAGAGATGGAGTCATTAAATAATACACTCCGTTCCATCATTGTATGCAGCCCGTCCCAATTAATTAATATTTATTAACATTTCTTGTTATCTAACAGGTGATTAATCTGTATTCACCGTATTACTTCTAATAATGACAATACTATATTAAATGGATATTCAGTATCAAAATTTGTTTTATTAGTTTTTTTGACACATTGGCTTTATAGCCACATCCTAGGAAAGAGAACCTACCCTTTCTTTGTTTTAGTTAAACATTGAATCAAATAAAGGTTATACCAAAAAAGTATTAATAGTTTAAGCTATATTTTATCTGACATCTTATTTTGAAGTTACAAACATCCTTTTAGTTGTCAAACCTCTTTTCCAAGTCGCGGAATGTAAAAAGAAAATCGGTCACACAGGGGCTGCGTTAGCTAAGCAGATTTCCCTCGTGCGTCACGTTTTTGCATTTATCTCAAAAGTTCAATGAGATCAATATTAGGCTTCAAATAAACTGCTTCATGACATGATAAAATATTATTCATTGCATATGTTTGTGTACTTACACACACATATGCAATGGATTTCTTTTGGTTCCCTTTTGTGTAAAGCTTACACTTTTCGGACCCATAAAGTAGTACATTCCAAACAAACAACTAAATATACACTTTATTGTTTTGGAAGGCTTGCATAGCAAGTGCTATTGTTCCGCCAAGTTCAGATCTTCTATCGCAAATAGCAACTGTATCAAAAACATGATCTGTTCACCTTAAATTTCAACTCCTTTTTTTTTGTTATGGGAGAAGTAAAGAATTGAAAGTGGAATGAAGTCATCGGTAATGTAAAGCATCAAAGCAAAAATTGTTGAGTCTGAGACCTTATGCAGGAACTCTCCTATACAACTGACCTGTGATAGTAGATCTGACTCCATATAATAAGAATTATGATATGTTTTGTGGTGAAAGTAGGAAAGCATAGAATATATTGGTTAATATATATTGTGGAATTTACAGAGTTGTGAAAATGGGGAATAACCGAAAATGTATTATATAATGGGTTATTTGATTAGTTAAATTTTGACTCAAAGGGGTTTCGACTATAGTTCTTGAAGCAGATTCGGGATGGATGGTTATAGATGACGGAGCTGGATGGTTATAGATGACGGAGCAAGATGGTTATAGATGACGGAGCTGGATGGTTATAGATGACGGAGCAAGATGGTTATAGATGACGGAGCTGGATGGTTATAGATGACGGATCTGCATCGTAATAGTTGACGGAGCTGCATGGTTATAGATGACGGAGCAAGATGGTTATAGATGACGGAGCTGGATGGTTTTAGATGACGGAGCTGGATGGTTATAGATGACGAAGCTGGATGGTTATAAATGACGGAGCTGGATTGTTATAGAAGACGGAGCTGGATGGTTATAGATGACGGAGCTGGATTGTTATAGAAGACGGAGCTGGATGGTTATAAATGACGGAGCTGGATTGTTATAGAAGACGGAGCAGGATGGTTATAGAAGACGGAGCTGGATGGTTATAGATGACGGAGCAAGATGGTTATAGATGACGGAGCTGGATGGTTATAGATGACGGAGCTGGATGGTTATAGATGACGGAGCTGGATGGTTATAGATGACGGAGCTGGATGGTTATAGATGACGGAGCTGGATGGTTATAGATGACGGAGCTGGATGGTTATAGATGACGGAGCTGGATGGTTATAGATGACGGAGCTGGATGGTTATAGATGACGGAGCTGGATGGTTATAGATGACGGAGCTGGATGGTTATAGATGACGGAGCTGGATGGTTATAGATGACGGAGCTGGATGGTTATAGATGACGGAGCTGGATGGTTATAGATGACGGAGCTGGATGGTTATAGATGACGGAGCTGGATGGTTATAGATGACGGAGCTGGATGGTTATAGATGACGGAGCTGGATGGTTATAGATGACGGAGCTGGATGGTTATAGATGACGGAGCTGGATGGTTATAGATGACGGAGCTGGATGGTTATAGATGACGGAGCTGGATGGTTATAGATGACGGAGCTGGATGGTTATAGATGACGGAGCTGGATGGTTATAGATGACGGAGCTGGATGGTTATAGATGACGGAGCTGGATGGTTATAGATGACGGAGCTGGATGGTTATAGATGACGGAGCTGGATGGTTATAGATGACGGAGCTGGATGGTTATAGATGACGGAGCTGGATGGTTATAGATGACGGAGCTGGATGGTTATAGATGACGGAGCTGGATGGTTATAGATGGTTATAGATGATGGAGCTGGATGGTTATAGATGACGGAGCTGGATGGTTATAAATGACGGAGCTGCATGGTTATAGATGACGGAGCTGGATGGTTATAGATGACGGAGCTGGATGGTTATAGATGACGGAGCTGGATGGTTATAGATGACGGAGCTGGATGGTTATAGATGACGGAGCTGGATGGTTATAGATGACGGAGCTGGATGGTTATAGATGACGGAGCTGGATGGTTATAGATGACGGAGCTGGATGGTTATAGATGACGGAGCTGGATGGTTATAGATGACGGAGCTGGATGGTTATAGATGACGGAGCTGGATGGTTATAGATGACGGAGCTGGATGGTTATAGATGACGGAGCTGGATGGTTATAGATGACGGAGCTGGATGGTTATAGATGACGGAGCTGGATGGTTATAGATGACGGAGCTGGATGGTTATAGATGACGGAGCTGGATGGTTATAGATGACGGAGCTGGATGGTTATAGATGAAATAGGAGCATTGTTATTTGAGTGTTGGAAGTAGTGAGAAGTAGCCGGCTTGCTGAAGAGTTGTCCCTGCTTCGATTCTGATGGTTTGATTAACTTGGTCTGTTAAGATGCAAAACTCCACCGATGGCCTGCAGGCCCACTTTAAAGTGCTTTAGCCAGTCATTATTGAAAGTCCTTTTTAGGCTGAAAAGATGTGTTTACGAATATGAGCGACGTTTTTAAGTCTATTCTGCGGTCGCCTTCCCGTAGAAATGCTTACAGAAAGTAATAAAGAAAATAAACTAAAAAAATAATAGGTCTTCCGAGACAACAAGGCGAAAAATCTGCTTTGTTTATGAAGCACCTATGTGAAGTAATTTTTTTTTGGGGGGGGGGGTTCACAAGAAACGAAATAACAAATTTCTTCGGTTTCAAAAAATGTTTCTGTTTTGTAAAGTTATAGTAAAGATTAAAGAACATAAATAAATAAAAAAAATCGTTATGCTCTTGGGTGCTCGGATTAGGAACAATGAACTGTAAATGTGATTAATGAAGGTAAATCATTAAAATGAAATGTGCTTTCTTCTGCATGAATGGCACCGGAAGTAGGGCTAGAATAGCGGTGAGAGGAAGCGGTCGGGGGAGTGAGGAAATAGTCTTGTCACCTTCCTGATAGATAATTTTAGCCAGAGCCCACAGGAAGACGAAATCACAAATGGCAGAAGAAAGAGCTCTGCTATCAGCTGCATGGAAATATTAGGAGCACGGTGAACTAGCATTTCTTCACGAGGTGCTTACAACTTAAGCGTAAGGGAGATGGATTCACACTAAGTAAGAGTGAAGCTACTTGCGCATACAACCAAAACAACGTTTTGGGACGTACCTCGTGACGGCGAATCAAGATCGGCTCAAGGTTTATTACAGTACCATTCTGTAATATAAATCATCTCAGTGGGGAATAATTAGTGGCTAGATCAGCCAGGTCACGTAATCTGATGTACTCTCTAATCCTCTAGTAGCGCCAAATAAGAATCTTATTCGCGCTGAATCTTACTTCACGCCAAGTTTAAATTTTTAATTATTTCCTCGATACGCGGAAAGTATTGGATCGTTTTGTTACAGTTATTACTCTATTTGGGGGTTCAAAACGTACCATATTTTTATAATCGACAAACATCGAACTGTCTCATCATATAACCCACGGCTGTAAAATACTCCAATTTCAAATTTAAAATCCCATTACTTGGTCTTTATTGTCCTAATTCGCCAACAGCTTTGCCAGTAGGAATAATGCTTAGAATCTCTTCCGTATAATGTGCATTTGGTCTGAAAGGAACTCATAAAAGTTATATTGACTATTCTGAGAATATAGTCAGTGATCCTCCTTGGTAGAGTAAATTGGAGGTATTACGAGGGTTCATAACCTCTTAGGGCAGATATTTCACCAAATGGAAAAGTAACCCTTCCACCGTTTATCGTTTTACTGCCCTCTTCCTACCAAAGCCATTTTTCTTCATCAATTTTTTCACGTAAAACCGAAAAAAAAATATTACGTTTTTAAGCAAGGAAGTTAAGTAATAATTTTGCAATCTTCCAAAAAAAGGAGATAATATAAAATAAAAGAATAAAATCACTCGTCTCCGAGCCATATTAGCCCGACAATATGATTTATCACTTCCAAGTTTTTAGCAGGTTCAATAAAAAGATTTTTTTTGTTTTGTTTTTTTCAATTTTCGGAATTCATTAATTTATATCAGACCTTGAGAAACATAATTTGGGGCTGAAACATTGCTACCTCTTCAGTGGCTCAAATCTTCACCTTGCAAGTGACCCTTAAACCTAAATCTAATGTATATAACTTCTTCCCATTGCCCAGTCACATTCTAAACAAATTTTACAAGAAAAGATTTTATATTGGCGTGTGACCGGCAAATGAAACATGTCTGCCATAAATACATTTTGAAAAAAGAAAAAAAAGTTTTATTTTCAATACCAGCACCTTCATTTTTGTTAGGGTTCATTAGGAATTATTACCCATCATATTTATATGTAGTGTTAAATTTTGATGTACGTTTTACTCAGATAACTGGGAGAGGGAAAAAATTCCTGGAGGGGGGCTATATGAAGAATATTTGGTGACATATGCATCATTTATTATATTTATGGACAAACTTAAATTTTTCGTGCATCTTGTTGCTCTTTAGGCACAAATCTATTTGTACTTTGAATAATAGCCGCAACCGTGGCTGACATAAGCTTGTATAGATCTTTAAGCCCAATAGCTAATTGTTGGCATAATTTTATGCATATAATTTACGAATGTATTCGTCATCGGAATCTCTAATTTCTATAATATCAGCTGACGTGATTATCTTGTCAATAATGAGAATATCAGTTTTGTTATTATGTACTACTGTAAAACCCGTCATCATCATTTCAGCCCAAGACACCCTTACATTATATTTATTTTCGTATTACTTCATAAACATTATAGCGATAATAAGCGATCTTCCGGACTACCATGCTGAATTTCTATTCTAACAGTCTAGTTTGATGGTATACTTTTGCTAAGTTATTGGGCTTTTGTAAGTATTCGGACCAACCCTAACAACCCCCACTCCTGTTCGTTCCTAAAAATGATAATAGTGCTTATTGTCAAAAATACCGAGTTTCGTTGATTTTGATTTAGTCTTTTGAGTCCCATAACATTGTTGACCCCTTCTATAGTTTTTTGTGTATACATCATTTATACTTCGTTATCGGAAAAAGTGCATATATCAAAAGTTACTTTAAATAACAAAATAAACAACTTT
Organism: Riptortus pedestris; assembly: GCA_019009955.1. Taxonomy (NCBI): domain Eukaryota; kingdom Metazoa; phylum Arthropoda; class Insecta; order Hemiptera; family Alydidae; genus Riptortus; species Riptortus pedestris. Next base: position 14,704,979 of record CM032229.1, read on the forward strand.
TTTTATGTGCGTAATTGTCGAAAAACCAATAGGAAACAAAATTTCGCTATTTTTAATTTCAGGCCTCCCCTATATTAATATAGTGAGAAACCTAACCTGTTTTAGTAGTAATATACATACCAAGTTTCATAAAATTTGGTTTCGCCGTTTACGATTCTATTAAGGACGTACAGACAAACATTCATTTTTATGTATAAAGATAATCATAAAACAAAATACAAGAATATCTTTCAAACCCCCAACAACAAACATTTCAAGAAAACGTATAATTGCCTGGAGTAAAACTCTTCAAGGCTCTTCCCGAATGTATTAATTGCAGGGACTGTAAAAACATAGCAGATATCCCACGTACTGGTAGGGCACACTAGTCATCTTGTCTCGCTACCTTTACTGAATGAAAACAAGAAGTTGCGAATTACTCCCCTAAAATTTGATTTACGTGAATATGCATGGAGTAACAATTGTAGAGCAACAGTAGCTTAGCAATATTGGTTCTATAACTTTTACGATCCGACTCATAAGGATGGAGACCAACGAATTTACATGTCTCTAGCATAATAAAGGTTTCTTGAAAACAAATTGTGTAATTAAGCATGGAACGAAGAGGTTTATGATGTATCAGCTTATTAGGACATGAGTAAGAGTGGGGGTATACTGAAGGCTGAAAATTAATAATTCCAAATATCGCGGTTAAAGCAGAAGAAATGTCGAATTTTCGAAGTTCCCCTCTAACCCCCCTCCCACTTATGCCAATAACGAACTTGATCTTCCTGTTTACATAAAAGGATTAAATAAACAAAAATTGCAAACTCTAGAGCGTTAACAGACAAAAATATATAATTTTGAACGGACCTGGGTAGGGTCAATGGACATTTAATGTTTTAAAAATTGAGCAATAAGTACAATCTCAATAGCTGATTTCACTAATGGGAAATCTTCTAAGATCATTTCAAGAATGTAGCCCCATAACTAATGTCCCTGAGGTAAGTATGGGAAAAAATCAGTAAACCTTATTATGGCTGGCCAAAAATGAATCGTCATTTAATAAAACTTTAAACAGTGATTTAAAAAAGTTCATATATTAACGTCTTCATGAAGCTGCTATGGCTTAACAGGTTATCTAATGATTACCAACTTTGTGTAGCCAGTGTGATTAGGGATTTAAACAATTGTGTTTGTCAATAAATGTATTCCTAATGCGGGGATCGAACCGAACAAACAAGGGTTGACAATGCCTTAACTCACAATACTAACCTGAGCCAATACGATAATTCAATTATTTATGATTGTAGTAAATCGACAACACAAATGGAAGTTATTTACATTTATATGCATATCAATATATACAATTTCCTCTACATTTTACTGCCTTCAATAAGACATTGAAGAGTTTATTTATTCAGCGTAAATTCTATATCGGAGAAATACGGTGAAACGAATAAATCGTGTTGATTTAATAACTCAAAATACGGGAGTGTTGGATATTTGTTTGGATTTTAAGCCTTCGATTCTGACTCTGTGTGAAGTTACACAGGGTTCGACGTTTACATTTTCAACAAGCAACAACAGGAAACCGTTTTAATTCAATATTAAAATACCTAAAATAATTACAAAATTTTAATCGACGTGGGATAATTCACCATAGCTCAAATTTTCATCCTGAAATAGTAAATTTACCAACTGCTCGAAACCAGACTGCTCACTTATTAGAAAATATCTTTTGTGTTGACTCTGGTCTAGATAATAAATACCGTAGACTAAACGTTTTCATGTTTTAGTAAGAAAGTAGATTAAAATGAGCCGAAAAAAATTATTAAAACCATCTCACCTGGCTAGTTGTTTTATTTTAGCAGATTTCCCCTAAGGGAAATCAGCTATTTTGGTTGTACTCATGACGGAATTTTTGAAATTTTTCTTCAAATGTCCATCGATCCTACCTAGTAGATGACGAAAATGAGGTCCGTTCAAAACTGTATATATATATATATATATATATATATATATATATGTATATATATATATATATTTGTCTGTTACCGCTCTAGCGGTCGCAATATTTTTTTGATCGTTACCAAACTCAATATTTAGTAGTTTTATGTAAAAAGTAACATCAAGTTCGTTAACGGCTGAAATCGGACCACGGGGTTTAGAGGGGAGGATTTTCGAAAATCTGAAATATCTCCGTTACTATTCGTTGGGTCGAAACATTGTACAGCATCAATCTTATTACAAATTACATTTACTATAAATATTGTTATATACATTTATTCTCTATCTTGAATATTAACCGAGATATTTGCATTTGTATTCTGCGTGTGGTCGACAAGAGTCGGCCATGTTCGGACTTTCCGCCGAGATCTCTGGCGGCCGTTTCCGTAACTATTCGTCCCTCGTGAATAGGTTTAGTCGTTTCTTACTACTACAGTTGTTATTAGGCAGATTTCTCTATTGTAAAACTTCATGTAGGAAATCTGCCTAGTTTACGCAGCCCCTGCGTGACGGACTTTAGTTTTATATATATATTTGTCTGTTAACGCTCTAGCGGTCGCAATTTTTGTTTGATCGTAACGAAACTCAATATTTAACAGTTTTATGTAAAAAAAAAGATCAAGTTCGTTAATGGCTGAAATCGGACTAGAGAGAGGGGGGTTAAGAGGGGGGATTTTCGAAAATTCAAAATATCTCCGTTATTATGCATCGGATCGGAAAATTGTATAGAACCAATCTTATTGCAAATTAGATGTAGTATAAATATTGTTATACTACTAAAATTTGAGTTATTAAAATATAAATTATTCTTACAATTCAAAAGCCGTTTCAGTTGGGAATTTATTTTAATTGACTGAAAGATTTCTCATTACCGTTTGTATTTAATCACGGCGGTGTTGTGTTACCAGTATGCAGATTTCTCTATTGTAAAACTTCACATGGGAAATCTGCTTAGTTTACGCAGCCCCTGCGTGACGGACTTTTTTTTAAGAATAAATGTAAATTGCATTTTAATCATCTAAGCATTGATTTAACAATTTATTTACCACCAAATAATCCTTGATTCAGATAAAACATACGTCTGATAAAAGGAATCAAGCGGTAGAACTCCTATTGGGTGCATTTATATATTTTTATTTTATTTTAGTTGCAAACAGTTTGAAGTAGATTAAAGCAGCTGATATTGGCTGTTTATTCACGGAGAGTTACACACATGGCTCACCAGCCTTTGATTACTGCATTTGATTAATGATTACAAGGAACAAATTTAATTTCCTGAATTGCCTTTGATTTATGTTCCATTGCTGCCAATAACATTTATGAAGACTTGAAAACCTCTGCTCAAAGTAACACTCTGGTTCAAAGTAATTGGCCGGCTTCCATTGTGCTATTGATGTTTCTGGCCAATCAAGGGTTTCCCAATTGAATTTATGATAATATTTAATTTTTCTTGTTACTACAATAAAGCAACGTAACTTATATTTGACGGGAATGTGAAACATATCGTTTTATTTAATTTTCGGGGTGAAAATCATTTTAGAGTAAATTGATTAAAAATAAAAGATGCTCAATATAATTCGTAAAGGTAGTATATTAATAGAGCTCCCTTAACTAACATTTTTCTTCCATTGAATCTAACCTGAATGTTATATTTTTGAAAATTTCTTTTGTCGAAGCTTATTTTAAGAAAATATTTTGTGCATTTTTACATTAAGGCTTTATTTCATGTTAATGTCGAAAATTTCGAAAAACATCTTCCATTGTCCATCGATACCCAACAAACCAACACTACATAGTAGACGTCAGAATGAGGTCAGTTCGAATGTGTGTGTGTTATTATGAATCTACATTTTTATGTCGCACGAATATTTTAACAGCCTTATTATTCAAACTTCAGTAAAACCTTCCTTGTAAAATTTTAATTTTCACTTAAGCCTATTGTACCAGTAAACATCTCATTTTTAGCCTTACTTATATAGTGTCCTATCTTAAGGAGAAATGTAGAATTATAGATCACAAATAGTTTTACAAGACTGGTTCTTTTTCAAACCGACTCGTGTCAGAGTCATTTAGATTACCAAGGTTTCCCTTCCCCCCACGGTACCGATTTCAACCATTAACTAATATTATATTTTGTGTTGAATGAAACAGATATATATTGAGTATGGTATAGAACAAATAAACATTTTCTCAGATGTAAAATCTTAATTGATGACGTCACCACACGCATGTAACTCTATAAACTGTAAAGTTCTATAAAAACATTATTTGATAATTAAGCTTCGAATTAAGTGGTTCATAATATAACAGCTTTTTGAAAATATGACATTAGTAGGAGTGGACTGGAGGCACAAAACTAAAAAATAAAATGCGAATATCTCTGTCAATATTCAGGATACAGGAAAAGTGTATATAGAAACAATTTTAATAAACTAAATTTTAAATATAATCGGTTCTAAAAAATTTGACAATCCGAAATACAATTACGAGAACATTTCGAATTAATACATAAACACAACCCATTCCACTGGTCCATTTTACATAAGACGTTTTAATATCGATTTTCGTTACGATCAAACAAAAATTGCAACCGCTAGAGTGCTAACAAACAAGTACACGCACGCACACTCACACACACACGCGCGCGCACACACACACACACACACACGCACACACACACACACACACACACACACACACACATATATATATATATATATATATACACACACACACACACACACACACCGCTAGAGTGGTAACATGCTAGTATCGCGACATAAGTACAACCTCAATAGCTAATTTACCTTAAGGGAAGTCAACTAAAACAAATTATCCTCGCCGAATTCTAATAGAATACGTACGTAACATTATAGTTTTAATTAAATGGCGGAGTATATAAATTGACAAATATTTACTACGTTTTTTCTGCAAAGTAAGTTAGGCTATCATAAAAACAGGTTACCCTTACAAAACAGAATCAGGTGGTCAGGCGGCGTAGCAACGACTAAGTTCTTACTTAAGTCCTTCTCAGAACTTTGTCTAGAACCCTAACCCTCTTCTTCTAAATGCTTCCCTTGGATTTAGTTCCTCTCAGATCTGACCAACTTTATTCAAGAATCACAGGGAAATAGGACTTTTGCTATCCTAATACTCCACTCAAAACCTAAGTCCTAATCTATAAGATATACTATATATTTCGGGAAATTTCATCTAACCCAAAGAAACTGTGGACGTTGTACTCATAACGAGTAATACAAAAATAAAATATAATGGAAATCTATCCAACCTTTGATTTCTAAAAGTATTTTATGAAGCCTAAGACCATGATTATTTTGGCAAAAAATATGAGTGAGGGGAGGTGGGTAGGAAAGTCAATGTCCTCATTATTATTTCTCAGATTGAAAATTGAAATCTATTTGGCACTCTATAATTAACATAATTGTTGTATTTCTTTATGTATTAGCCTTCAGTAAATATCCATTGCTTATTGTTCTTAGCTTTAGTTCCAAGACTTATTTGGAGTTCTTACTAAGGAAGGATTAGAGAATAAGATTCGGTGACCATATCTGTGTAATCGCGTGGCTTATCTTTCATGGCCAAAACGTACAAAATATTGTGTTTTGAATTTTTGTGAATTTTGAAAACCATATGTTTTTTATTATTCTCATTATTTATTAACGCCCACTTTTTGCAACTCAGGCTAATTGGGAAGGGCTATCAACAGGTTACTACCCTTTTCTGTTTTTGATTAAACAATATCATGAGTGAACTACTATAATTTCAGCAAGGGGCCAGAGGAGCCTATAAAATATATTGACTGTATGTAAGGTGAGTTGGAGTGGGGTTCTGGAATCTCAAAATTCAAATAAATGTACAAAAATGTCTAATATTAGGCAGACAAAAAAGTGTTTAGAACAAAAATTGCAGAAAATTATATTTTGAATGCGATTAGTTATAAACGTTTTCAATCCAACTCCCCCTCCTCCTTTGGTCTCATTTTAGCATTTAACTTGATGTTTACGTTTACATGAAACACATCGATGGCCATTTTCCAAAAAAAAGTGTCACGATAACAACCTCGATAGATAATTAAGGGAAATTTACTAAAAACTGTCGATTGAGATGAGTTGGTTGCGATGGTTAGGCATTGAGGAGTGTGGAAACCTGCTACCCCACACAATACCGGAATCACGATGAGAAACGGAGAGATGATACATGGAACCGGTAATTGTACCTTTTCCTCCCGTCCCTCATTGTTTCTGGATAATTGTTTTCCGCTTTTTAGACGTCTTGATTTTACGAGACCCTTTAGCAGCCAATTTTTAGCAGATTTCCCTTAAAGGAAATCAGCTATTGAGGTCGTACTCATGACGCGAGTTTCGAAAAATTTCCTCAAATGTCCATCGATCCTACCCAGGAGATGACGAAAATGAGGTCCGTTTAAAATTATATATATATATATATATATATATATATATATATATATATATATATATATATATTTTTCTGTTATCGCTCTAGCGGTCGCAATTTTTGTTTGATTGTTACCAAATTCGGAATTTAATCGTTTTATGTAAAAAGGAAGATTAAGTTCTTTAATGACTGAAGTCAAACCAGTGGGAGGGGTGGTTTAGAGGGGAGGGTTTTTGAAAATTCACAATATCTCCGTTATTGTGCGTCGAATCGAAAACTTTTATAGAATCAATCTTATTGAAAATTAAATTTACTATAAATATTGTTTTATACATTTATTCTGTATCTTGAATATTAACCGAGATATTTGCATTTGTATTCTGTGTGTCGTCGGCAGGAGTTGGCTATGTTCGGGATGCGCGGATGCTCTGGCGGCCGTTTCTATAACTATTCATCCCTCTTGAATAGGTTTAGAGATACCTTACTACTACAGTTGTTATTGGGCAGATTTATCTACTGGAAAACGTCACGTGGGAAATCTGCTTAGTATACGAGACCCTTTAGCAACCAATTTTTTTACTAAAAGCTGATAAATATCCTTGGCAATGACCACTGTTACTACAGTCCTTGTTTTATGTGGTTGTCGGTCACGTGGCTTGAAATGAAACTACTTCAGTTTTACAACGTTTCGGTGGAATGTATTACCTTGGTAAAGACAGACTGAAAACCCGATGCACAAGTTTCAAAATTATAATTAAGTCCAAATGATAAAATAAAATAATTTGGGGAGGAGAGAAAGCTGCTATTCTGCAGTTGGTTTTCATTGAACTGCTACCTCTTACTCTCAGTCCGAAATTATTTATTTTATCATTTGGACTTAATAACTTAACTTGCGCATTGGGTTTTCAGTCTGCCCTGACAAAGGTAATATATTTTACCTAAACGTTGGCTAGCTGAAGTAGTTTCATTATAACCACGTATATGTTCCAGATGAGTGTCTAATCCAAAATCGAAGATTCGAAGTTATTAATAAGAGAATATTATGTGCGTAATATTTACTCCTATTTAGCAATAGAGTATTAATATTACTGGAGTAATTTTTTACTCATAGTTATTAATAAGAGAATATTATGTAAGTAATATTTACTCATAGTTATCAATAAACATTAGTGATTTTTTAGAATGGGTACAGTAATAGTTGTGAAATAATTCGGTATTTTTTATTATAATTCTGTTTTTGCAAACCGACCATTATTCTGAGAATGGAGGAGCATAGAATTACCAGTATTGAAGAATTCTGGAGAGTTTTTAATGAAGATGCCATTGATGAAGAAGAGGAAGATATACTGGAGATTAATTCAGATGACAGTGACGCAGACCCTGATTATATTCCTGGAGATGAGGATACATGTCAGGAGAAGGATATTGAAGAGCAGGTAGTACATTCTATAATAGATTTTGAGAATGAAGAAACAATTTCTACTCCTCAACCAAAAAGGGGGAAAAAGACCTTCCACAAAGGAAAATTCAAAGCATTCCTCCTGATTACTCACAAATCCCGATTATCTCATTACCAGGAGAGGAGGTGCAAGGTAGGAATGGTTTTACCTGGCAAACAACTAAGCCAAGCAGAATTTCTAAAATACCTGTAAAAAATATAATAATATAATGAGAAAGTGGGGAAACACCTACGCACTCACAAAATGAAGGCCAATTACAATCTACCAAAGGTCCAAAGAAATATTGTTCATTTTGTTCATACAAGAAGAGGAGGTATACAACTACATATTGCGTAAAATGTTTTAAATCCATATGTAGTGAGCACCAAGTAAAATTCTGTTCGGAATGTGGATCAATTTAAAAAAAAAATTTACTCATTATTTTTATATTGTATTATTTAATTTTTCAATTTATTTGCACCTATATTTGTAAATATGTTAACAATTAAATAAACTGAGATTATAAAAACATGTCTAGCGATCTATTTCCAGTCTATTCCGCCTAGGAGTAAAATTTACTCATAGTTAGTAATACACAACTACGAATTAAGGTTAGTATTCTAGGGTTAATAAATATTTTTACATTCATTGTCCAAATCCACAAGTCCCAAATTCATTTTGTATTTGTATTGATTCATGAATATACTCGTATATAATGAAATATATTATGCATGAAATATAATTATCTATTATTCCATTGATTCATGTTCACTTTAGAATCAATATGTTTAAATTGAATATGATTTCAAAAACAGTTAATTTTTGCAGAAAACCATTTAACATTGGTACATAAATATTGTTTCACTAATAAAAAATAACGAAAAACTTAGTAGTTTTCCTGTATTATATTTCCGTTAGCATCCTTATCTCTTAGAAATAGCAAATATACTTTGAAAATTTGGGATTATACCTGTAGTCCACCCTAGCATTCAAACCTTGGCTTCTTGGAGCTTAGGACGAATAAATATTATAAGGAGGTTTTCTACGATTACCCTACAGCAGGCCATGACAAAGCCCCATGTCAAATCATTATCTGAGTTTTATTCGCCTTATTGAAGACAAACGTAAAACATGTTATAAAATATTTTTCTTGAGTAAAGTAGTTTTTTTTTTTTTTTTGTAAACATATAAAAAGATTCTTATTATTATATTATTATTTATTTCTATTAAAGTGAACGGGCTTAGGTTCAACTAATCACTGGGGTAGTTAGGAAAAGAACTGTTGTTCAGAATAAGGAAAACAATACATGAAAACCTGTAACGCTTTAAAACCCCTTTGAATAAAATAAAATATACCCCGATTTAAATATTTAAACCAAATTCCAAAGAAACAAAGAGAAGAGCAAATATCCCGTTGAGTTAAATTTGATTTGTTAGAAATATTTGTGCGGGAAGGGTGTGGAGGAATGTTGTTGTTGACAGAAACGGCCGCTGCCTTTTTTGGCTAACGCAGAGAGAGCCAGAGGATCCTGTCAAAACTTTTTCATCAATAATTCTAAACTCTAGGCTCCCTCCCTTCTCATCCCTTATAAATATTTGAAAATCCCTTTAAATGGACTAGTTCTAATATTAATTTCATTTTTGTTTTCTCCGCTCAGCGAGACAAACGCTGCTTATAATATAAAATATTTATTTGTCGACATTCGGAATTTCCATGATACAAATTATTTTATTATCAGATTTTCTGAAAGTAATAACAGCCGTTCAGGTTTTTCAGGATTTTCAAAAACTTTCTTCTTATGCACATTATGCCTACTCATTAAATGAAAAGAATTAGGAACGTTCAAGTTTAAAAGGATGAAGGGGATTTATTTTAATTTTATTTATTTATTTGAAATGCCGCTATAATGGCGATTCATCTTTAAAGAGGATAGAATATAAATGTACTAAACTAAATAAATATTACAAATCTGCAAAATTAAATATTACAAATGTACAAAATAAATATTACAATAAACAAAATTAAATCTAAATTATTAGAAAATTTACAACAAAAGAAAAACACTATAAACTGGATTAAGGGAGAATCAGAAAGGAGGTAAATTTATAATCCTAAGTTTCACAAATACAATGTTCACTGTATACAATTTTACATTATGATAACTTATAAATAGAAACAATCACATCATTTGGTTAACTATGCAGTCACCCAGACTTGCCCCAAGAACTGTGTTTTTACCCAAACACACCCACACACACACACACACACACACACACACACACACACACACACACACTCACGCGCGCGCGCACACGCACACACACACACACACGCCCTATACGTACATCAAAGGGCGTTTAGAAAGCTATATATATATATATACATATAATATATCCCCTGAATTTCCGATATATTTTCGTCAGGTATTCACGTCACAAGTAGATTGTTGTGATCAACAGGATTCTTTGCATCTAGTCAGCACAGAAACACAAACCAGGTTTAGAAACTTCAAAAACTATCAAAAATAAGTGTCACAAGTCCAGTTTTAAAATACGAATACCCCAAATGTTCTTATGTATTTAAAGGCAATTGCAATCAAGTATCGTAAGTTTTCGGCCGATAACATCCTTCACCTTCTTCAAATGGTTCCATGACTTAGTCGATACATGTTCTGGAGATGTGATTTGTCAATCACGCCCGGATGTTTTATTACCCGGAAGCAGGTGCAGTAAAGAACAGGTGGGTATTGATGATACAAGTCGTCGCCCTTTATACATAGCCAAGGCTTTTGGCAATGCTACACAAAATGTCAAGAGCTTTTCAAACAGAATAGATTCAAATGGATCTATAATTGATTATTGGGTTTCGAATGACTCTTTTCCTTCTATTCGAATCCTTTCTTCTCACCGTATGCTTAAAACCGGTAAACCGCTATTCTTATATTATCTACACCTCTTTCCAACGTTTTGGAGGATTCCAAAAGAGATAAGATTCTTTCTTGGATGTGTAATGGTTCCCTAATAGTCATTCATTAATAGTTTTCATTTATTATACTTAGGGAAAGGCGTAGCAAGCGGCGTAGCCCTTGACCAATATCAAAGACTTGAACAAGTTCTTCTTGCATGAATTTCTACTGGTTACGCTACTCAACCCTGCCTAGTATGCAGCTGGATGTCTGGACTGCAAGAATGGCATTTGGCTTGCTTGGATAAGAAGGCTGTATGTAACGCTGTCCCTACGATCGTATTAGTTGAAAATGCTCTCTGGCATGAATTATCGTAAGTTATTTGTGTAAAATTAATAATATTCCTCTCTTAGTTAATCAGTTCATTTCTTATTATAACTGTCTTTAGAGGCTCAAGTTAGTAATGTGGGTAAAGGCGTAGGTCTTAATCTCACATGTTAAGCCTAGAGCGGCTAGTTGGATTCTCGCCAGAGCAATAGAAATTTCTTTTGTAACAAACTCCTTCGTAAATATAATCTTATTTCCCGACCTGCCTAGAAAAAGGTGTTAAAATGTAAATACCCACATCAGTTAGCCGCAGTAGCACAAAGTAGACGTTAAAAAAAAATGATTTTATCTCCTTAATTCTGTGTAAAAATACAGAACCTATTCTTTTGGAAAAAACGGTTATTAATTTTTTCAGGGCTTACTTTAACAAACATTACAACAAGCAATTCCCTTCTCTTGGAAACCGAAGTTAATTATCATATATTTTCCAAATGAGGAAAATGAGTAATGTTTCGAAGAGGAAAATGTGCCCCTGAAGATTCGATTTAAATTTCCTGGAAATTCAAGTTTCGTCATTATTTTATAAGTACATCTTCCAACGGCAAACTCCTTGCTACTTTGAAGTGATTGGTATAAATGCCAAAGTAATTCTATCATATTCACTTTCATCAAAGAGCTAACTGTAATATTCTTTAAGCTTTCATGTCATTGCTTCATGCTGGGAATTTTTATTTGGAAAGAGTTAGGCTTATCAAACTCCTTTCTGAGGATGGAATATTATAATGAATGAATGAATTTAGCCTTTAATATAAAGAGAAATGTGAAAAATAATAGTTAAAAAAATTAATATATACATGATTATATACATGAAGGTACAAAATACAAATACACTAATAAACTATATTACTTATAAACTTTAAAAATTTTATAAAACTACTTATGTTTTACTCTTTATAGGCCTTCCCCGAAGGGAGTATGGTCTAACTTACCGGAGTGACCAACTCTATTGGGAAGTGGAGTTCGGCATTAGAGAGTGCCATTTTTCTTTGTCTTGGGCTAACCTTGCCCGGAATTTTATAATAATGATGTATAAATACAATATTTACATCATCCTGTAATGTAGAATTTTGTTAAATTGCTCTCTAGATGTTAATTACTAGTTTGCCAAAAATAAAGAACTTTTGACAGCTAAACTAATAATGTACAAAACGGTGAATAGACCAGTGGTCATGTAATATAATGAAGGATGGTTTTCCCAAAAGAAAATCAGAAAGAGTTACTGGCCTGAGGAAAAAGTAACTAACAAAAAATACTTGAAGGAGTCGAAGAGCAGCAAAGAAGACCCGTAAATAGTTACTCCGATATAAGTAAGTAACTCCAAGAATTGTATGGCGATCCTGGAAATGTCTGGAATACAAAAAGGACAGACATCGGTAGCTGGGATGCGTTGAAGTTTCCCAAGAATAAAGCTTAATGGAAAATCGGGAGGTTGGTTTCTAGAAATAGTCCAGTGAATGGAAGAATTATGCATCTATGGTTCTGCAATGCCGAATTACATGTGGTCAAAATGAATCCTAAAAAAGCCAGAAACTAAGATAGACGTTGGTAGATTAGGGGTTCAGTTTTCTATATATTTGTGGGTGACAGTTGAATGAACAGATCGTTTGTAATTTTATTTTATCCAAGTTCTCTTTTAATGTGTTTTTTTTTACTATTTTGCAATAACCTGCGATTAATGCTCACATTGTTTATGATTTTTACTAATCTATTTGTGATTTATTGACGCTAAGAAGTCTATTACTGAGGTTTGTTGAAGCTTCTTTTCTTTTCTTTTTTGGTATTTGTCATTGATCGACCACTTTTGCTCTTTCTCTCATTATTTTTCTTTGTTTCCAGTTTTAATTCCCAACGTCTTTGCTTTTTATTAGCCAATTTTCTTAAATACCTGATTAAATAGGAGTGTATTTGCATTCGAAGTAGCAACAAAATCCTTCAAGTAGACCAATGCATATTTCGTATCACTAACTTCATTTATTCACATAAGTGAGAATGTACTGTCCCTCGCCAACGCCCCTCAGCATCCACCAATTCTGGTAAGCTAGCCTCCAAACTGTTAGAACTTCCTCCTGGGTTTCCAGGATACCTTGTATTCCCTTAGTAACATCCAATAGAAGAGATTAGTTGTTTCCTCAAACACCTTGGGTAGGAACCCTTCTGCTACTGGTACAGTCTCCTTCCGCTACATTTCCGTTGGCTTCGTACATGGCAAGATCGTCTATAGCAAAATAAGCTTGAAAGCTCTATGGATTTCAAAAGTAAAATATATATATATATATATATATATATATATATATATATATATATATACATGCAAATACGTTTTTTTGAGCCTCCCACTTCTTTTGTTCTTGGATTACTAAAATTTGAGTGATTGAGATAAAACTTATTCTGATACATTACAAATTTCAGCACTAGCTTTAGTAAGCTGTTTTCAATAAAATTAATGTTATGTTCAGATATATTTCGTTAATTGTTTGTCTTTCCGGTCTATCTATCTATTCAGGGCTACCAGGTTGGAATGCCCGTTTTTTACAATTCCGTTGTTGAGATTATTAATTTGTATTGTAAATTGACTGAAAGATTTCTCATTACCTTTTGTATTTATTCACTTAACATTCACGGTAGTGTTACCTGTATGTATATTTATCTATTGTAAACCTTCGCGTGGGAAATCTGTTTAGTTTACGCAGCCCCTGCGTGACGGACTTTTTTCACATTCAATAGTTTAAGAATTCTTAGTATAGCACTGTGATTATAACACAGATTTATAGCATCTAATGATAGGTCATAACTGACCTATTTTTTTTTAGTTGCTTCTAACCTCGGGTGAAAATAGGAAGTGAAATTTAGAAGTAGTTGATTGAAGAAGCCTGAAAAGGAGTGAAAATTACTCAGAGATAAATCTAACCTCTTCCTTTCCATTTTAAGGGAGAACATTTGGTATTTCACTTAATTGCTTTTTCATTTAGACTGCCTGTTCAGCTCATTTAAGACGTCTTTAGGAATACTCCTTCCAAACATTAATTTAAAGAATTATTTTAATACACTTTGAATTGAGAAATGATCACGGATGAAAAATGATGAGCAGCCTACAGTGTATTTCAGGTTTTACGTAATGAATTGAAATATAATACTGATTAATCTCCGGTGATTAAACGTAAATCCATTTTGTTAAAAACTAGTATCCAGAAGTTTAGAACTTTAATAAAATACTGAAAATTTCTAAAATATATTTAAATCAGGTGCTCAACGTGATTTTGGCGATTGTTGTTTAAACATGTTTGTGCTATCGTTAATCTAGTTAATTTATGGAATATAATATACTTATGGACTGGTGATACTGATGGACCTGTGAAATTTCTGAAATTGTTTACTTATTCAAAGATATAACATGTGTAAGGAACAGTTTGGGCTGATAGTATGAGTTAACACTGTATATTGTGGTCAGTTCTGAAAAATAGATTACCAAGTTTGTAAATAAAAGTAGTAGATCGTCAAATAAATTGTGTACGTTTGTGTATTTAATTTTGTATTTAAAATAACTCTAATAATCATCGTTTATTATTCTTGTAATAAACGTAACAGTATCATTAATTATGTGAATAGGGCCTCGGGCTAGCAACTAGAGTTAAAGCGTTGGTCTTAATATCCCAGGGTAAACGTTGAGGTAAGTCTAGAGTTCAAATCTCACCTGGGCAATAGGAATTTATTTAGTGACGAACTAATTAAATTAAATCCTTGTCCCATCCTGGCAATGAAGGAGTGGTAATATGTAGATTACCCGTCCCAATCAGCCACCAAGTAGATGTTAATTGATTGAAGGAACAATTTGGGTTGACAGTATGAAATCTGTTTTTATAATTGGCAGAGGGGTTGGGCGCACCTATGTCCTGCAAAAGGCATTTCTCACTGAGTTTTTCCAGGAAAGCAAAAGTGAGACTCAACTTTATCTGGGATAAAGAAGACCAAGAATGCTTTTTGGGGATGTGTAAGAGCAGAAGACGGCAGATCTGAAGCATTTACAAGCTGATGGAATGACTGATTCTGCCAGGCCAGTATGCGGAATTTAAGGCACTTCCAGAGGTTGGAGTTCCAATGAAACCTAGAAAAATGGTGTGTAGCGGTCACTCCAGGCGGTGTGAGAAGTAGCAGACCCTGTCAGAGGTCGACTGTGATCGTGTCTGTGTACAGCAACTGGTATAGCACTTGGAGAGAGAAATAGACGTCCAATTCTTCACAAATTTTTATTTCAGCGCTAAGCGCTTTCGAAGACTATTGTCTCCATCTTCAGAGCTACACATGAAAAACAATAACATCAATAAAATCTCTATACATTACAACAGGGTCATTAATCATATTAATATCAATAAATAAAAACACAAAATAAATATCTAACAGGAGTGAATATAATAAATGGACTTCAAATCCTAAAATCAAATACGGAGAGTGACAGATCCATTGAGGTATAACTAAAAAATATATTCACTGACCTACTTGCATGCGCTCATCGGGAAATACAGCAAGTGACTGGCTGGCGCGCGGGAGATGACACCGAGGTACTCCCACCATTGCAGACTTATAGCAATCAGTCTTTTGTTCAACGAGCGACTACCAATAAGCTTCTTTTTCATTGCAATTTACATATATAATATTTTACGTCCGATCGAAAAAATGTACAGAACAAATCTTATTGTAAATATAATTGTCTAGAATGCTGTTACATACATATTTTCTCTAAGAATAGTATTAACCAAGATATTTTTGGAATTTTACGTTTTCAGGCTTAGGTAAACCCCACTCCTAATAACAATAGGCTCTTATGACATAAAATTCTTTATTGTAAGCCTAAATCACAATTATTGTTTCCATGGGATCTTTATGTTTCCATGGGATATGCGTGCAATGTTTTTGTGCAATGACGATAAGGTTTTATGTTCTTGTCTTGAAAATGTTCATTTAACCAATGCCATACTTTATTTATTATTTTAACCGTTTTATTCAACACTAAAGATCATATTACTTAATGACAGTAATGGTGGGTTTAGTGGTGGAACTTTCAAAATTCAAAATATCTCCGTAATTATGAGTCGTACTGCAAAATGTTATAGAATCAACCTTTTTAAGCCAGTGATGCTCGATAGTTTTTATTCGCAGATTTCCCATAAGGGAAATCAGCTACTGAGGTCGTACTCATGACGCGTTTTTTTGAAAAATGTCCTCAAATGTCCAGTAATCCTACCCAGATGAAGAAAATGAGGTCCGTTCCAAATTATATATATTTGTCTGATAACGCCCTAGCGGTCGTAATTTTTATTTGATCGTTACCAAACTCGATATTTAATCGTTTTATGCAAAAATAAAGGTCAAGTTCGTAAATGGCTGAAATCCGTGGGGGAGGGGGGTTGGTTTAGAGAAGGAATTTTGAAAATTCGAAATATCTCCGTTACTATAAGTCGGAACGAATAGTTATATAGAAGCAATCTTTTTAAAAATTAAATGATCTATAAATATTGTTCTATACATATTTTCTGTATCATGAATATTAACCGAAATATTTGAATTTTATAGTTTTTCGATTTCAGTAAACCCCCACTCCTACTCATGTTCTATTAATAATACGCTGTTATATTATGAACCACGTTACTAGAAGGTTTAAATACGGAATACTGCTTTCATTGAACTATTACTTTGTGAGATATATACAAATACGTTCTGTTGGTCCTCCGCCCCCCTTGTTTTGTTCTTGGATTACTAAAATTAAAGTAACTGAGGTTAAAATTATTCTAATTCATTATAAATTACAGCATTAGCCATAGCCAATAGTTTGCAATAAAATAAATGTGTTATATTCAGATATATTTCATTAATGGTTTTAAAACCGTTAAAATGTCGAGTTCGGGAACATTGAAATCAAAATACCAGAGAGGCAACAGAGAAATATATATAAAAAATTTTGAATGGACCTTATTTTCGTTATCTCCTGGGCAGGATCGATGGTCAGTTGAGGATATTTTGAGCAAAATCGCCCCGTGATTACGACCTAAATAACTGGTTTCCCAAGGGAATATATGTATTTATAGAACGCTCTAGTGATAGAAATTGCTTACTTTATCGTTACCAAACTTGATATTTTCACGTTTTAAGTAAAAATAAAGATCGAGTTTAAATCATTTTTTTTTGGTTCAACTAAATCCATATATAAAATACCCAAATCACCCCAAATTAAAAATTTATTTGGGGTGGAGAGCTGTATATTTGGTTAATTTTAGCAGATTTCTCTTAAGGTAAATCAGGTATTGAGGTCGTACTCATGACGCGATTTTCGAAAAATTTCTTCAAATGTCCATCGATACTACCTAGGAGATGACGAAAATGAGGTCCGTTCAAAATGATATATATATATATATATATATATATGTCTGTTAACGCAATTTTTGTTTGATCGTAACCAAACTCGATATTTAAACGTTTTAAGTACAGATCAAGTTCGTTAATGGCTGAAATCGGACCAGTGGGAGGGGGGGGGGGATTTTTGAAATTCGAAATATCTCCGTTACTATACGTCGGATCGAAAAATTGTATAGATTCAATCGTATTAAAAAGTTTTCTTGAATATTAACCGAAATATTTGAATTTTTATTAAATGTGGGCGGGTAACGGACGGGATTGTTTCCCGCCAAAAGCTAGTTTCTCTATTGTATAACTTCCCGTGGGAAATCTGCTTAGTTTACGCAGCCCTTGCGTGACGGACTTTTTTTTATAACTGGAGAAATGGAAAGTCTTTTTTGAGCATAAGCATACTATTCGAGCACGTTTACGCAGCAGTTGCGCATAGAACTTTTTTGTCTTGTTCGTTCAGCCATATTTTGTATTTATAGTTGAAATTTTGAGTTACTGATTAATTGTTTTATGTGTACTTTCTAATCAATTGGAAAACGTACAAGGAGACATAGTGTTAAGAATTTTTAATAATTTTAATGAAGAATCCTTATGCTCGCTGGAACGTCTGTTAGAAGGAGTTTTACCTGGTGGGTGTAATGCTTTATAAAAGCAATATGGGAGAGAATGATTTCAATGACTGAATCAGTTGTAAATCCCAGCTTTCCTAATTCGAGTGTTTTCTCTCGATAAGCTATTGATTCGTACCGAGACCATTAGAGATGCAGATTGGGGAGCTAACGAGACTCGCACCCTCCGAAGAACAACTCCAAGGAGAAGATGGTTTTAATGAGTAGGCATCAGCGATGAAAGCTAATGCTCATATTATCTATAACAGGGGGGAGGTTACTCTCTCTTATCAACCCTACTCTAAAGTAATAAGTGCTACTTGTATATTTCTTGGGGGAAAATACACAAGTAATAAATCTACTTTTTAATTTTCCCATTAACATTGTTACCAAAGTATACCTAAAAATAAAATAAAATAAAAGTTGACTTACTGGGCTTACTGACGGCAGAAACCAACAAAGTGCAAATAACTCGGTTAATGCTTGAGTTGTGAAAAAATGCATAAAACAATTTGAGAATATCTATAATTTAACAATATTAGGTCTATATAATTTTACGATTTGATTTATAAACGAAAATATTTTGAATTTTTGAATCCCCTCATAAACTCCCGCTATATCAGGTCTGATTTCAGCCATTAACAAATAATATCTTTATTGTTGAGGAAAACGGTGATATGGAGTATGGTATCAATCAAATAAGTGGACAACGCAAAATCTTAATTGGTGACATCTTCACAACATATTTGCATGTATCTTACATTGTAATAGTTCAATGGAAACCATATTTTGTATTTAAGCTTGGAATGAAGTGGTTCATGATATAACAGGTTACAGTTAATGTGGCATGAGTAGGAATGGTGGTTTACTAGAATATTTCGAATTTTCCAAATATTGTTTTCATTGAACTTGTAATTTGTGAGATACGCGCAGATAGGTTGTGATGACGCCATCAACTACGATTTTTCGATATTTACTCGAAAATATTGATTTTATCTTACCCATCTTAGATATATAACCGTTTCGTCAACACTCGTATTTGTTATTGGCTGAAATAAGACCAGAAATTGTGTGTGTTTAGAGGGGAGGGGATTATTGGAAAATTCAAAATATTTCAGTTTTTATATACTATTGATGCTCTACAGTTGTTCTATGCATTTTCTCATAATTCAAGTATTAATGGAGTTATTCGTGCTTTCTTGTTTTTTGCCTTCTATAAGTCACCCCGCCCCCTCTACTCATCAGTTTGGAGTGTTATACCAATCCGAGGGAAATTTGCTTATTTTACGCAGCTCCTGCGCGACGAAATTTTTGTTATATATGTTAATGATTAGTGCCTCATTAACATATAGCTTATTTCAGCATCCCTCTAATGTATATACATATTCACTGGGGTAAAAATTGCTGTTAAAGAGCCTTATTTTCTTCTATTGTAAAGCAAATATTTAACAAAATCCAATGTTATTAGGTTGCTAGAAGCCTAACTTCAATAGAAGCCAATAGATTCCAAAATGATAATCCGGAAGACAATAATCGCTACATGAAGTCCTTCTTCATTCCTCGGAGTACCGAGCTAAATGAGTCAATTCCAGCGATCTGAACCGTGGAACATTTTTAATCAAATGTAGATTATCGATGAGCACCATTTTTGCGAGTTATAAAGATTTTCCCAACATCCAATTTTTTTTTTTCAAATTTTTAGTGAATTATTAAAATCTGATGATTCAGATGGCTGTATAATATGTCTTATGTACTTCCCTCCTATGCAATTCTTTGTCAAAGTTTATATCCTATGACCTCTGACTAATTTGAGAGTATCTATCCTTGTTTTGCCAGAGCCAGCTGTAGATATAGACCTGACTGGAATAAAAGGTTGGAAGTGTACTGGGTGATGGATAGGCGGTAGACATTAAAGGGATATGAAGGTATTAGGACCTGACCTCCAGTAACCTCCCCTCTCACCCCTACTATATCCCAACCAACATTTTCACCCTATATCTGCTCTAAATTTTTTCCACCCGCCAAATAGGAGCGTATAAGAGAGACTTAAGGAATTCAAGACCTACAAATCTATCGATGGGATGTTCAGTGCATTAAACAATTTGAGTAATAACTGAAGTACAATAAATGTATGGAAATATAGATCCAAGGTTCTGATTATTGAGGCCCGTTTCTGAAAATTAAGGTCTTCGGGTGTTTAAAGGCATTGAGGTTGGAGGGGAATTTCATCAAATGTACATCGATCCTATCTAGAAGATGACGAAAATGAGTCTTTTAATTGAAATATCTTTTTTCGTTTTTCCTTGTTGAATTGTTTTATTATTTATTTCTTTTCAATAACCGTTTTTGGTTTTTGTTATATCTCGTTATACAACTCAGATATTCTTTCAGGTTTTAGTGAAGCATGTGCGAATTATTCCACACTTCTGAGCTGAACTGTGAATATGAGTGTAGGAATGAATAGCTGTATGTTGGTTTTCTGTAAACTGCGTGACCCAGCTGCCCATTTAACGACCAGGAAAGGTATCTTTTTATTCTCGTCCATCATGAACTCGAATGGAGAGGAAGACATTTAACTTCAAGTATTGAACAGACAGGTGAAATTGGAGGTCCTGGGAAAATGAACCAAATACTTCATTGGCATGGATAAATGGATATTAATTATCTCGATATCACTTGGATAAATGGTTGCTCATTAAAATAAAGGAGAGTGAAATCTCAGGAAATAGTGATTTTTTTTTAAAAAAAAAAAGGTTCGTGGAACGGGAGCACACACAAACACACACACACACGCACACACACAAACATAGAAAAGCTGCCATTCCCTAGATAGCGAAAGATTTAACGCATACGCAATGAGGGAATATGGATTCAAAAATCAATGAAATTTGAAAAATAAAATGTCTTGGTTCCGTTCCTTTGTAAAAGTGATATTGAAGGTTGTCAAAGTCATTTTCACTCATGATTTTATTTCGACCTTAAAATGTTTAACATTTAACTTCGCATTACAACAATTCCTGTAGAGAATTTCGCCTCACGAGTACAACCACAATAGGTGATTTAACTCAAGTTCAATATATCCTATTGAGTACAAGATAATCGCATTACCCCGTACACTGTGAGTTAATAACTGTTAACGAAGTTAGAGCAGTAGCTGTCACTGAGGTGAAGGTGCTCTGCCAGAAATAGAGCTGTTGCTACACAATTCGAGGACATGTCATCATGGCTTAGGGGAACCCACAACACATCATCATCATCTGCTGCCACCATATTGATTCTGTCACACATCTGGAACAACATTCGAACACATCCCAGTTCCAAAAAAATACAAAATTATATTTATTTATCTGGCGATCTAGAGATTGGAGATCTTTGCTCTGCCCCGACGGGGAAACGCGATCAGTGGCTGAAGTAGACAGCGATCAACTTGACGTACAACCCCCGTTCACCAAGGAGGACCTGGAATGAATTTTCTCCAGTAGAGTGACTGGTACCAATATGACAGGGGTAGGGTGATAGTGGCCCGCGAGCAGTAATCTTGACTCCAGACGGGATCTCAGAGAGTCAAAGTTTATAGTCATATCGAAGGGCTGCTTGCTATATTCTGTCTCTAATCCACAACCGACCCCTAACAGGACTTGGCTGTTAAAAACTTCTTAACAAATTTTCTATAACACGCAGAATACAATGCGATGTATTAAAAATGGTAACAGCTGGTTGCCGCTGTATTACTAACACAATTTTCATATTTCTCAAAACATGTTAGCATTCTAATCAATCTGACTACATACACTACCTGTAGCCAGAGCTTTTATGAATCAATATAGCTCAATAATCGAATTTATAAATCAATAATAAACATTACAGGAATAAGGAGCTTGAAAAAATAAATTCCTTTGGATTATTTCATAAATATTTACCATTATTTTCATTATTAACGTACATTTTTTGCTGCTACGGCCAATTGGGATAGGTTAAAATATTGTACGAAAAATAGAAAATGTATAAAAATTAATTATAATTTTTGATTTTATTGGGGGCTTAGGTTAGCCATGTGAGTTAAAGTGTTGGCCTTAATCTCAGATGGTAAACCTACAGTGGTGTGTTCGAGAATTTATTTAGTTACGAACTCATTAAATAGAATCCATAGTCCTACCCTGGCTAGAAAAGGGTAGTAACCTGTAGACAACCCGTCCCAGTTTGCCACAATATCAAAAAGCGGACATTAACAAATAATAATAATACCTTTATAGTAAATTGATTAAAACACCATATATGTGATCTCGTGTAATTAGTTGACATATTAAAAAATTTGAGCACATGCAGATACAGTGATATGATCCATAAAAACAGATATACATAACGAAATCCGCTAGACTTCAAAGGTGGTGCCTCTAGTGGCTTCCCTCTTCAGTCTCGGATGTTGCAAATTAATGGCTAACTGTCTTATAGGGGGAAAAATCGTGTAATAAAAAAAATATACCAAACTAATTAATTAGAATTAAACCTTCTGTATATATAAAATGCACATTTTGCTGCGATGTAAACTTCTTGGAAAACGAAATACAGGAAAGGACTGTAACATATCGTAATTTATTAACGTCCACTTGGGGCTGCTAAGGATGGTTTGAACGAGTTATCTACAGGTCACCACCCTTTTAGCAGATTTCCCTTGAGGGAAATCAGCTATTGAGGTCGTACTCATGACGTGATTTTCGAAATTTTTCTTCAAATGTCCATCGATCCTACCTAGGAAATGACTAAAATGAGGTCCGAAAACTGTATATATATATATATATATATATATATATATATATATATATATATATATATATATATATATATTATCCATCTATATATTTGTCTGTTAGCGTTCTAGCGGTCGCAGTTATTGTTTAATCGTTACCAAATCGGACCAGGAGGGGGAGGGGGACTTTAGGGTTTTTTTTTAAAATTCGAAATATCTCAGTTATTCTGCGTCGGATCCAAAAATTGTATAGAATTAATCTTATTGTAAATTAAATTTACTATAAGTATTGTTATATACATTTGTTCTCTATCTTGAATATTAACCGAGATATTTGCATTTTTATTAAGTGTGGGCTGATAACGGACGAGAGTGTTTCCCCCCAAAAGCTAGTTCGGCCGTTTTCGTAACCGTTCGGCTCTCCTGAATTTTTTTTTTACGTCCACTTTATGCAACTAGGCTAATCGGAACGTGTTATGTACAGGTTATCATCCTCTTCTAGCCAGGGTGAGCCTAAGGAGTTTTTTTAATGAGGCCGTCATTGAATAAATTTCCACTGCCCAGGGCGGGATTCGAACCCGCCACTCTAGGTCTACCATGTGAGACTAGGACCATCACCATAACTTTCAAGGCCAACCCGAGCCCCTTCTCCTGAAAATTCTCTATTGTTAAACTTCACGTTGGAAATCTGCTTAGTTTATACAGCCCTTGTGTGACGGCCTTTTTCTAGCCAGTGTAGGCAAGGTAGACAAAGGATTTTATTTAATGTGTCCGTCACTAAATAAATACCTATTGGCCAGGCGTGAATCGAACTCACCACTCTAGGTTTCCAATTGGAGATTAAAGCCTACGCTTTAAGTCACATGGCAAATCTTAGCCCCCAATAAAATCAAAAATCATAATTAATTTTCATGCATTTTCTATTTTTCGTGAAATATTTTAACCTGCCCCAATTGGCCATAGCTTCAAAAAGTGTACGTTAATAATGAAAATAATGGTGAATATTTATGAAATAATCTAAAGGAAATTATTTTTTCAACTTCCTTATTCCTGTAATATTTATTATTGATTTATAAATGGAATGCAGAGCTATCTCTGGTTACAGGTAGTGTATGTATTAGGGCAAAGTAAGCAAACAATAGTTACTCGTATATTTTCACAGGGTATTATTTTTGTCTTACTACTTCGGAAAACTCAAAGCCAAACTAATACGAACCACGAAAATAATAACGATTAACTCATTTTTATCTTTCTTATATTAACCCTATAATGGTAGAGAACGTAAAAATTACGTATGATCTGGTAGTTATCAAAGGGCCGTTAATGACCCCACCACCCCCACCCCACAGCTATTAGCCCTCCAGAAAGTTCGGCCTTCACCCCCGCTAAGTGCAGCTAAGTGAACCTTCCCACTCATCCAATACTATTTTTTTGAAATAAAAATGACACGTCATATTTACGTATCAATACTATTAACCGCACATTTTTGGCACGTAAAATTTACGTATATCTACTAATAACCGGTTTTTATGCCATAACTTAGTTAATGTTATTCTCAATTTATTTTCTTCCAATTTATTTTTATATTCTAATTTATTTTCTCTTAATGTTTTAAACTTTTATTTTTGAATATAAAGATGTATAGAGAGAATATAAATAATCTGTTTATAGTTTCGGAAAAATGGAGAAAAAATATTCAATGGATGAAGAAATCAGAAATTTGTTGAAAGAACTCTCCGATGAGTCAGATGGGGAAAATGACAATTATGAAATAGATGGATATGGATACGACAGCGATGATGATCCGGAGTATTCTCCAAGTGATGAGGATGTTGAGCCTTTGGAAATGAACGCAACACAGAGTGGGCTAGATAGCGATGAGAGTGAGAAAACTTTAGAAAGCATCAAGGCAATCGAAGAAAAGAGAATAAACACAGTGGCAAAAAAAAACCTAAAACCTCTCAACCACACAATATTGACAGATCAGTCACAATAAATGTAGAAGGTGGGTTGTGCTTAGTAAGAATGGATATGAATGGAGCACACAACCTCCGGAACGTGTTTCGAACAAAGCGCCTGAAAGGAATGTCGTGCACATTATTAGATATTAACGTAGATATAAGTTAAAGATAAGTGTATGTTTTAATAAAATAAAAAAAAGAGTCACAAACATCAACAAATTATGAATAATTTCACCAATTACCAGTTGCAACACTTAAAATTTACGTATCAATACCATTAAGTGGGAAATAATATCACTACCGTTCTAGGGTTAAAACTCATTGAAAGGAGAGACATGACATAATTAATATATATTCACCCTTAATTTAAAATGCTAAATTATTGAATAATTTAAGAAAATTCATTTAATGCGTTAATAAATAACGTTTATATAGGTCTTTTAAAATGGAAATATTAATTTAATATTTGAAATAAACAAGTATAAAAGTTATAAACTAACCAAAAAGAAATGAGTTAGTGAATTGAAGCGCTGATTGGAAGGACTGGTTGATTGGGATGACGTAGAGAGAAGGCCAGCAATTACTTGAACACCAATTACTCGCGCCGCAAAACCATATACAAAATCATATCTGTTGGCAAGGGAGTTTGGCAAAATGGCCGCTCTTTAACATTGGCTGTTGATGAGCCCATTCTCGGCAAAAGGTAACCAGCCATATTTGCTCTTTCAACTTCTGCTCAACCACTAACGATCGGCCAAACACCAAGCATTCAACCAGTAAGAATCGAAATCAACAAGAGGTCACTAAAAATGAAACTAAATATCAAACAAATACGACCATATTATATTATTATTACAATTTATTATTTTTTTTTTTGGTTGTCGATATAGACCTTTGTGATCTTTAGCCGTCACGAGCGAGAATCGAGGGATTCGTGATCGGAATTTAACGTTAGCAGAGGAGGTTCTGGAATGAGTTGTCTCCAGGGACGGACACATTTTGCAGGGAGACAAGATTGGACGGGATCAAAGAAAGTCATAATCGTTAGTCATCCCGAGGGGCTGTCAGATGAAAATACTCGTTAAACTCCCGCTGATCCACAAGCGCTGAACACTAGCGTGCTGTGGAAGTAAACTCGTGTATTAATGTTCTACCTTGGTGGAGATCGAACCTGCACCTATTAGCAGATTTACCTTAAGGGAAATCAGCTATTGAGGTCATACTCATGACGCAATTTTCGAAATTTTTTTCAATTGCCCATCGATCCTACCTAGGAGATGACGAAAATGAGGTCCATTCTAAACTGTATATATATATATATATATATATATATATATATATCTGTTACCGCTCTAGCGGTCGCAATATTTAGGTTTAGAGGGAGGATTTCGAAAGATCTACGTTACTATACGTCGGATCGAAAAATATTATAGATCCAATCTTATTGAAAATTAAATGTACTATAATTATTGTTATTTACATTTATTCTCTATCTTGAATATTAACCGAGATATTTGGATTTTTCAGTTTTCAGCCTTCAGCAGACCCCCACTTCTACTCATGATGCATAAACAATACTCTATTATATAGTAAAGCACATTATTCAAAGCTTAAATATCAAATACTGTATTCAAGAGACCTTTATTATATGAGATACATGCAAATATGTGTTGGTGACCTCCCCTCCCTCCCGTCTTATAGTCATGGATTACTAAAATTTGATTGATTGAGATAACATTCATTCTGACTCATTATTAATAACAGTACTATATATACTTGCTTTTCTCATAAAACTCTATAAAATATGATAGTATTTGCAAGAGCTATATTTACAGACCTAATCCTCTTAAGGATTGTAAGTTAGAGCCGTAAGACTTAAATGCACGTTAATATCAGTATTATTGTGTCTGTTAAACGAGGCAGTTCATTACATTACATCATCAAATTTTATGAACCAGATTCATTCAAGTGTTGTTCAAAGGTCCAATTTGGGAAACGAACACTATGGTGCTTGATCCCTTCACATCTGCACGTATCGTTGCTTTGGCGGAAGATGGAAGAAGCCAGCGGTAGAGTGCAAGGATGTTAGGTATTCCTAGACAACTGTGCAAAGAGCTATCCAACGTTATCAAGAGACTGGTCAGTACACAAGGAGGCCAGGATCAGGGCGGCCCCGTGCGACTAGGCCTGTAGATGAGCGATTTATTGTGATGCAAATACTCAGAAATCGCTTCCAGACTGCTTCTGAGACTGTTACACAACTTCGAACAGCAAGGAATGTTACTGTGAGTGTAGATCCTGTTCGCAGGAGACTTGCTGAAACAAACTTACATTCCAGGGTTCCATGCTTAGAGGTCCTCTCTTGACCTCAGAGCACCGCAGAGCTCGCCTTCGGTTTGCTCACACTCATCAAGATTGGACAGATGGAGAATGGAGCAATGTTCTCTTCACAGATGAGTCAAGATTCTCACTCTTTGGCCCAGATGGAAGGGCAAGAGTGTGGAGAACGGTATGCTCATTGCAACATCTCAGGAACAGTGCAATTCGGAGGAGGCTCAGTAATGGTATGGGGTGGCATTTGTTTAGGAGCTCGCACGGAGTTACATGTCTTTGGCAGGGCTGCACTGTATGCTATCATTTACCTCTCCGACATCTTACAAGACCATGTCGTCCCTTTTGGCCCATTCATCGGTGACGAATTTGTACTAATGCACGATAATGCCCGTCCTCATACAGCAAACATTGTAAATCTCTATCTTAATGAAGTTGGGATTCGAACCCTTGAGTGGCCTGCTTCGTAGTCCGGTCCTGGACCCGGTAGAATACTGGTGGGACCAGCTCGGAGTGGCAATCCGACAGCGTGTGAGAGCCCCCGCTAGCCTCCAAGAGCTGACAGCAGCGCTTCTTGAAGAAAAAAAAACCCCCCCCCCTAGTGGGAAAGAATTCCACAAGATCGTATTGACGACCTCATTCGAAGCATGCCCAGGAGGCTCCAGGCTGTGAATACAGGCTCGTGAGGGAACACTCGATACTGAGCAAGTAATGTTTGAATTTTGTTCAAGTTTGAAGTTTTTTTCTCTATTTCTTTAATTCTGCTGAATCCTATTTTCCCCCCCAATAAATTTTCTTTTTTGAGCCATATTTTCATTTTTTTTTAGAAAAAACCTTCCATTTCTTTAAATAAAACGTTCCTTCTGTGAATAAAAAATATTTGAGGATGCTTATACTATCTCATTTTTTTTTTAGATGAAATTTTAAGTGGTCCGGTTTTTTTGCTGCCGAGTGTAGTAAATAGTTCTCAATAAAATTAATATGTTATATTCTGATATATTTCAGTAATTGTTTTTCTTTCCGGCGTGAGGCGGGCAGACCTGTTTGTCTACATTTCCTGTCGGCAGGTCCCCCCACCCTCCCACTGGTCCGATTAGAGCCATTAACGAACTTGATCTGTCTTTTTGCATGAAACGTTTACATATCAAGTTTGGTATCCCTTATTTTCCTCTCTCACCCCACCACCACTACCTGAGAACTGGCAGGGCACCCGTGGCCGAGGTGTCCTGCTAATTGATGTCACAGTCTAGGCCCTTTCACCCTGACCTTCTCCCCATCCTGATTCCCTTCACATCCCATCAACAACAATAATGAAAAATGAAGACAAAAATGAAAAATAAATGAAATAATCGTCAGTCACAGACTGACACCCTTTTCCTTTGTTTTCTCACCTTCTCCTCTACTATCTCTTTGATCTTTCTTCTTCTTTCATCTCCTTCATCAATCCAGAGGGTAACCAGCTACCCTACCCACTTCAACTATCTTAAGATTAAACCCAATTCATTTCACAACCACCCCTTATAATGATACCCTTGGTATAGTACAAGGGAACTCACGGCATAGCCTAGGTGTTACCTACACCTGCCGTCTATCTTTTCCTTTTAATTTATTTTTTGTTATTTTTACTGGTTTCACTGGGACTCAGAAGAAAAAAAAATTACTGTAAATTAGAAGGGAGATGTAACTTATGTAGCATTAATGAATTAGTCTGCCTATTGTAAAGTTGAATTTAAAAATTTTAACATAACTCTAATTTTAAATTCAATTGTTCTAAATCAAATATTACGTTGTTCATTCCATTGTACAACGTTTTAAACTATTCATAAGATAATAATTCAAATAAAGCGAGTTGTATCGCTTTGATTGAAAGATGCATTATGACGTAAGGTGGTATATTAAAGCAGCCCGAATAGTTGATTGAGCAACACATTGGTGCGGCAGAGAAGAAAGAGCCAGTAGTTGAATAAGAGATGTGAGTTGCTTACTGCAAGAAGCACTAGATCCGATGTAGAATAGCAACTGTAGCCTTCACTCTTTGAATATTGCATGCAGTTTGCTTCTACTTCATCATTTATCATCTATTTAACTTCGTAGAGTTATCCACGGCTCCTAGTATAACCACAGGCTTACCTACACCTCTCCTAACGCCATAAACTATGGCCATCCTTTATTTTCTCTCAAATTTTCATAATAAATAAATACATCAATCTATATTCATTTAACTGTCAATGATCTGGATAAAATTAACCTATTTATATTTATGACTTGGTTTAGGTTGATAATTTTTCTTTGAAAACTTACATTTCATAAGCATGTTGAAAACTGAAAACAATGTTTGGTATTTATGCTTTCAATAAAGTGGTTAATAATATAATAGCTTATTATTAATACATGAGTACGAGTGAGGGTGTACTGAAAGCTGAAAACTAAAAAATGCAAATTTGTTGGTTACCATTCATGATAGAGAAAATACATATATAACATCATTGGTAAGCAATTACATTTTCAATAATAATGGTTTTATACAAGGTTTCGATCTGGAGTATTATAAATGATATATTTACGATCATGAAGTGATCTATTCGCAATGTAGATTTACACTTCAAGTATAACCCGAGATGTCAGCTCAATAGGGACCAGCTCTAGAGCACTGAAGATGGGATGGTTCGCCCCGAAAGTACTTTGCCTGTAATAAAAGAAGTATTAAGAGTGGAGGTGTTTGACCTTTTTGATCCTTCCGTTGACGATGGACCTCCACCAGCCAGCCCAAATCTAGAGATATAAACTACTGTTTATGTTATGTAGATTTACCCATTGCTTCTCGTCGGGTACATAGTGTAAATTTACGTATGAAATAACATTGAGCAAATATAAAGTGATAGTTATTACTTAGTTAGTTATCTAGAATCCTGACTTGGCTACATTTTGGAATTGTTTAGGAATGGAGCTGTAGTAAGCCGTAGAAGCTAAAAGTGGGAGTCAATATATATTAATAATAATAATAATAATAACAGAATTAGTTAATTTAATTTTCTTTATCAAAGCTAATTTTGCCATGGAAAACTTCACCATTATAGTACTCGTATGGATTTTTTTTCAGATTTTTAAATATTTTACAGGATGAGTGTATGCAAAAATCAAAATTAATTCCATAAACATAAAAAAATCAGAATAGTTTGTGTAGTACTACCATCAATTTGAAAGCCTCCCTCATCCGGTAGATTATATTGTTCAATTTGTTTTCATTATTATTTCTTAAAAGTTCACCTAATGCTACAACAGCTGATCGGGTCGAGTTATATGCAGGTCACCCGTTTTTCTAGACAGGGGCTAATGGTTTTTTTTTTTTTTTTTTTGAGATAATCACTAAAATGCTAATTGCCCACGCGAGTCTCTATCTCACGACTTTTTTATTTGTAATGCCTTTATAGATGATTTATATTTTACAGTGATGTATGTATGCATTTTTTTATACTTATCAAGATTTGAATTTTCATTTATGCCGGTGATAATGCAGTTGTGTCCTTTTATTTTATTTCTTAGATATGCCAAAACAGGTGTTGAAACTTTCTTTTACAGCAGCTGATTTGATTTGAATGATAATGTAAAACAATATTACTACATGTTCTTTTATGTTAACGGGTTCATGCTTTTCGAATAGACCATCTAATGACACAAAATGTATTTATAAGGCTGGTCAAAAATAAAATATAAATGTTTTTTTTTTTTTTAAATCAATATTTAAAACTCAGAATAACCAATGTCAATTCTCTTATATTTTTTTTGTTTTATATTTGTTATATTTGTTTATCTACATCATTGTACGTAACTCATTTTTTGTTATTGATAAGAGAAATAAATTTAATGCTAGACGTCGGTTTGAATAGTTATCTCCATTCGATGAGAGAGATATAGCACTATATCCAAGTACCTCAATGGACGATATTGGTCTAGCCGAACACAATAGTAAAATTGGATTCCAGTGGACACTAGAGTTGGGCAGAAAGCCAATGAAACACTTCACTTCAAGCCAACTCCCTTCATTAATTTTCTTATTCTCGTGCCGCCATTTTAGAATACGACTAAACAAGAGTTTATAATTTAAAACGAAAGCCATCACCGTCAGAAGACATACTCTGATGTCTAGACTTGCAAAAGAAATGTCGGTTTACTGAAATACTGCAAATCTATTATCCAGAGGAAGTAGTTTTAATAGTATAAGTGGATAATCAAGTGGCTGGTTTGTTGAAATAGTCGTTTTATTTTTTATTCATAAGCTGAGTAATGATTTTGATTCCCGTGAGGGCAATAGGAATTATTTAGTGACGAACTCAGAAGTAATGCAAAACTACTTAAGAATTTCTTCTTTTATATTTTTGTTATGAATTTTCGGAGCAACAGCTAATGTTCACTTCTTGATAGTTCTACAATTGTAATAATAACGCACCTACTGCTGGATTATTATTACATGTATTAGCGTGAGTTTAGTGGTGATTCCTGTGGTGTAGGGGATACTACTTAGTTAACAGCTAGCTCTCCGGACGTTTCCACGTCACCTTGCCGTGCGCATCTACTCAAGAACCACAAAGGTTTGAGATATACGTCTATGGTTGAAGAATTGTTCAACATCTGTGCTAGGCTTTAATCATTTATTTCAGAGCCAGCTTTCGAGGACCTGCCTCGTCATCAGTGCTCTGTTAAATCAAGACATACACACCCAATAAAAAGTCCGTCACGCAGGGGCTGCGTAAACTAAGCAGATTTCCCACGTGAAGTTTTACAATAGAGAAATTTCACGAGAGCCGAGCCAGTCAAGGAAACGGCCAAACTAGCTTTTGGCGGGAATGTAACTCTCGTCCGTTAGGCTCCGAGATTAAATTAAAAACAATTCAATCTCAAAAAAACAACAAGAACACAAAAGATGGCTTACCTTTAATGATAGCAGCGCTCTGAACACTTATTTCACCAACACTAAATAGTACTACAGAATATCTATTATTTGTAAGACTTAATACTTCTGTGAATATTAAGTAAACAAATAAAGGGCAAATCAAATGGTAAGAACCTTCCTGATAGCAAACAATCTGAGTTGTAAACAATCAGGTTAGCCAGCTTTTACCGGAAATAAAAGCAATTACGGAAATATATTTGAATATAAGTTATAAATTTTATTCATAACTAATTATTATATCTAGTACTGTAATTAATAATAAACCAGAATAATTTTAATCACAACCATTCCAAATTTAGGAATCCGGGAAGAAAACAGAAAGGGGGGGGGGCAAAATACGATTCAGGTTATGAAATTTTCACATGATTAAGGAACAAGCAGGTTAGCCAGCGAAGGTTTACAATAGATAAATATACATACAGGTAACACTTCCGTGAATATTAGTGAATAATTACAAACGGCAATGAGAAATCATTCAGTGAATTTACAATATAAGTTAATAGTCCCTACAACGTAAAACAGCTGGATTGTAAACAAACAGGTTAGCCAACCTTGTAGCGCAGTATCGATAGATAGACCGGAAAAACAAACAATTAAAGAAATATATCTGAATAAAAAATATTAATTTTATTGGACACTATTTACTATAGTTAGTGGAGTAATTTGAAATGAATCAAAAAAAATTTCTATCTCAATCACTCAGATTTTTGTGGTCCTAGAAAAAAAAGGGGGGGGGGTCAACAGAACGTATTTGTTTGTACATCGTAAAATAAAGCTTTGTTGAAAACAATATTTTGTATTTAACCTAATAATGAGGTGGTTCATGAGATATCAGCTTATTATTAATATGTCCCTAGTAGGAGTGGGGGTTTACTGAAAGCGGAACTCCTTACAAACAAATACAAATATCTCGGTTAATACTCGTTATACGAAAAATATGTATAGAACAATATTTATAGTAAATGTAATTTGCAATAAGATTGATTATATATAATTTTTCGATCCGACTTATAGTAACGGAGATATTTCGAATTTTCGAAAATCCTCCCCTCTAAACCCCCCCTCCCACTGGTCCGATTTCAGCCGTTAACGAACTTGATCTTTCTTTTTTACATAAAACGACTAAATTTCGAGTTTCGTAACGATCAACAAAAATAGCGACCGCTAGAGCGCTAACACACAAATATATATATATATATACATATATATATACAAATATATATATATACATATATATATACAAATATATATATATACATATATATATATATATATATATATATATATATATATATATACAGTTTTGAACGGACCTCATTTTCGTCATCTACTAAGTAGGATCGACGGACATTTGAAGTAAAATGTCGAAAATTCCGTCATGAGTACAACCTAATAGCTGATTTCCCTGAAGGGAAATATGCTAAAACAATGATTTTTAAAAAAACAACAACAATAACCCAAGTCAAATCCATTACCACAAGAGCTTACAAAATCTAAAAATACACTTAGTCAACACAACATAACATTTTCCTTAAACATTTTGCCTAAAAAACAATAATACATTTATATAATTTACCACCTGAATTCTAGAATATGAATACATACTCCCCTTAACGCAGTAAAAATAGAATGGAAATAATATTGGGCATTTTAAGCATTCAATGAAGTAGTCATGTATAACAGCTTATTACTATAGTTTCCCTCAAGTCGTACTCATGACGCGATTTCCAATATACTTCCTTAAATGATCATCTATCCTACTGAGGAGATGGCGATTATGTGGGTCCGTTTAAAGCTATATATATATATATATATATATATATATATATATTATATATATATTTATATATATATAGATATATATACTAGCTCAGATACCCGGCTTCGCCCGGGAATTCATTTGAGGCTGAATGGTGATAGTATTTTTAGCAGGCTTTACATTGCACAATATTTTACTTATACATGTAAATATGGTGAATTTTTATTTCAGGCCTCCCTTATAACCCCCCTCCCGTTAGAACCTAAAAATTTTAATATAACTTATAATTATGGAAGAATTAATGCTAATTGACATACCGAGCTTTGTTAAGTTCTGTTCAGCCGTTAGTGCCCAATAACATTGTTGGCTCCCGCTAAAGTTTTAACGTATAACTCATTTATACTTAGGTATACGACAAAAGTGTATATAACAAAAGTTACTCCAAATAACAAAATAAACAACTTTTGTTATGTTTATATTTGCAGAAAAACCAATAGGAAACGAAATATCGCTATTTTTAATTTCAGGCTTCCCTTATAACCCCCACTCCTGCTCGTCCATAGAAATGTTGGTATGGCTTATTATAATGAAGGCCTCACTGCTAATACACATACCGAGTTTTATTTAGTTCGGTTGAGTCTTTTTTGGCAAATAATATTGTTGTGTGTGTATAACGCTTTTAAACTTCGGTATACGACAAAAGTGTATATAACAAAAGTTACTCTAAATAACAAAATAAACAACTTTTGTTATGTGCATATTTGCCGAAAAAAACCAATAGAAAAAACGAAATATCGCTATTTTTAATTTCAGGCTTCCCTTATAACCCCCACTCCTGTTTTTTCCCTCAGAGAAAAATAATATAGCCTAAAGTCTAAGTTGGGTTAGTAGTAATATACCTACCAAGTTTCATAAAATTCGGTTCAGCCGTTTATGCGTGAAAAAGGTAACAAACAAAACAAACAAACA
This sequence comes from Riptortus pedestris, assembly GCA_019009955.1. NCBI lineage: Eukaryota > Metazoa > Arthropoda > Insecta > Hemiptera > Alydidae > Riptortus > Riptortus pedestris. Next base: position 14,739,841 of record CM032229.1, read on the forward strand.
TACACGAAAGAAACAAAATGCAGATATGGTGTCTATGACATGTGAAACGAAAAGTTATCGTGAAATTTCGCGAAAAAAAATCAATGTACAGACCGAGGTTACAATTTTATATATATATATATATATATATATAGTGTTTGATCGTTACCAAACTCAATATATAAACGAGTTTAATAAAACTTCGTAAGATAAGAGAGATAAGATCAAGTTCGTTAATGGCTGAAATCAGAAATGAGGAGGGGAGAGGAATTTCTCTAGAGGGGTGGAATTTCTCAAATTCCAAATATTTACGTTGTTAGGCGTTGGATCGAAAAAATAAACAGAACCAATCTTATTGCAAATAAAATGTTCTATAAATGTTGTCATGAATGTTTTTTCACTATCTTGATTACTAACAGAGGTATTTATATTTTTTAGTTTCCGACCCTCAGTAAACCCCCACACCTACTCATCTCATTTTGACATTAGGCATTTATATTCTGAAGCATATTGCATGATACTAAATATAGTTCTCATTGACCATTTACGTTTTGAGATAAATAGAAATACGTGTAAATCTGCTTGGTTAACAAAGCCCCTTCCCACGGACTTTTTATTAATAAGACATGAATAGGAGTGGGGGTTTACTAACAGCCGAAAACTATCTCGGTTAATATTCAAGATAGAGGAAACTTTTATAGGAAATTAAATATGCATTGAGATTCTTTCTAAGATGTCTTTCTATGAGACGTATAATAATGGAGATATTTAACCCGTTAACGAACAATAGCTGATTTCCCTTGTAGGAAATATATTAAAATATAGGATTTTTGAAGATGTGCTTTCAAACTATCATGAACATTATAAATGTTTTTACTTTTTGAAGCGTTTCGCTTTTTCGTGTAAATGTTTCTGTTTCATGTGTAAAATTTCTTAAATTAATAAAGACGTACTATTATAATAATTTCCTCTTTTTGAAAAAAAAAATAGATTCAATGAATTGAAAGAGATAGTAAGGCAGAAATTATGTGAGGAGTGAAGAATAGAGGCTATTTCTAACTGCCTGCTCCACATCCCGCATGACGGTGGAGTAATGCTGGCTTAGCCTATAGGGGAGATTGAAGGGGTGCACCTGACACCTGTTCTTACCTTCAAACTTTCTCTTCCTCACCCGCCCACAATCTACTGACTACATCTCTCAGCCCATCTCTACCGCCAAATAACTCTCTTTCACCCTATTCATAACAGTATTACAGTTATTAGTGTATAAGGAAGTAATAATTAAAAATGTTTGAAAAATTCAAAATGTCCGTCACTCATTGGCCTTGAAAATTAACCAGATATCCCACGTGCTTGTATAAAACATTTTTGATCTAATCTCTCCACATATTCTCTATTTATATTTAAAAAAGGCCGTCACGCAGGGGCTGCGCAAACTAAGCAGATTTCCTATGTGAAATTTTACAATAGAGAAATCTGCATACTGGTAACACAACGCCACCATAAGTAAATACAAACGGTAATGAAAAATCTTTCAGTTAATTTTAATAAACTCCCAACTGAAACGGATTCTGAATTGTAAGAATAATTTATATTTTAATAACTCAAATTTTAGTAGTCCAAGAACTAAAGAAGGGGGGGGCGGATGAACAGAACGTATTTGCATAAATCTCACAAAGTAAAGGAGGTTAGGTAAGGCTAGTAACGACAGGTTAGGTTAGAAGCTTCCGCCAGAGCCGAGACTTACCCAACTAACCCGAACAACACCCGACCACAGACTTCATAAAAATGCAAATATCTCGGTTAATATTCAAGATAGAGAATAAGTGTATATAACAATATTTATAGTAAATTTAATTTTCAATAAGATTGATTTTATACAATGTTTCAATCCGATGCATAATAACGGAGATATTTCGAATTTTTAAAAATCCCCCCTCTAAACCACCCCCCCCCTCTAGTACGATTTCAGCCATTAACGAACTTGATCTGTCTTTTGACATAACACAGTTAAATATCGAGTTTCGTAACGATCAAACAAAAATTGCGACCGCTAGGGCGTTAACAGACAAATATATATATATAATTTTGAACGGACCTCATTTTCGTCATCTCCTGGGTAGGTTCGATGGACATTTGAGTACATGAGTACGACCTCAATAGCTGATTTCCCGTAAGGGAAATCTGCTAAAACCGACGAGTAGAGTTGGAGAGGGTGTTACTAAAGGCAGAAAAAAAGAACGTTAGAATGACTCGCTTAATACTTGAGTTGCGAAAAAATGCATAGAATAACAATTGTAGACCATGAAAAGTTTAACAAAATTGATTCTATAACATTTTATGATCCGACTCTTAATAACGGAGATAAATTAATTTTCGAAAACCCTTCTCTAGTAATTTTTTTTTTTTATTTTTTAATTTTATACAGTTTTTTTTCCCGAGCAACATCGCCACATCTGCGAAGCTCCAAATAAATAAATAAAATAAAATAGTAATTCGAGACCAATTTCAGGCAACAACGATCCTTGTGGAATGAAACTGTTAAATATAGAGTATGGTATAGATAAAATAAAGATTTTGGAGTAAAGGACGAAAAATCCTACTTGATGATGTTAACATGTAACTTGAAGTTTTACAATAGACAAGTTTACATACCTGTAACACATAACACCACTGGAATATAAAGTGAACAAATGCAAATGATAATGAGAAATCTTTCAGTTACTTTACATTTTAATACCCTCCACAATAGAAAGCGTCTGAATTATTAAAAAAACAGGTCAGCCAACCTCTCAGAGCTGAATAACATATTCTTGACCGGGAAGGAAAAATTAATACTCAGATATGATCTGAATATAATATATTAGTTTAATTGAAACCTATTTACATTTTGCACTGCAATTTATCATGAATCAGAATAATTTTCACCTCAGTCACTCTAATTTTAGTAATCCAAGAACAAAAGATGTGGTGGAGAGGGGTTATCAGAATGTATTTGCTTATCAAAATGTATTTGCTTATCAGAATGTATTTACTTATCAGAAAGTATTGTCTCATCTATAAAACATTTGCTGAACACTATATTTAGTATTTCAACTTGAAATAAGACGGTTAATGATATATTGGCTTCTTCTTAAAGTACGATAATGAATAAGGAGAGTTAAACCTCTATACCCCCTTTCTGGTGAAGCTATATATATATATATATATATATATATATATATATATATATATATATATAGAGAGAGAGAGAGAGAGAGAGAGAGAGAGAGAGAGAGAGAGAGAGGCCAAAGTTCCCGTACCCCCTTAAAATCTGCAATTGTGTTAATGTAAGGCTAATAATTTCGATTTCTGGAGACTTTTTTCAGTCTATATTCAACCTCATAAGCATCTCCAGTATTTTTCCAGTGAAAATAACTTTGTAATTTCCAATGGAGCTAAAAGTAATTAGTAAGTAATTATTAAAAATGTTTGAAAAATTCAACTTGTGTAAAAATTCAAAATGTCCGTCACTCATGGGCTGCGAAAACTAAGCAGATATCCCACGTGCCTTTATAAAACATTTTTGGTCTAATCTCACCACATATTTTCTATTTATATTTAAAAAAAGGCCGTCACGCAGGGGCTGCGTAAACTAAGCAGATATCCCACGTGCCTTTATAAAACATTTTTGGTCTAATCTCACCACATATTCTCTATTTATATTTAAAAAAAGTCCGTCACGCAGGGGCTGCGTAAACTAAGCAGATTTCCCTCTTGAAGTTCAGTAATAGATAAATATACATACTGGTAACACAACAACACCGTAAATAAATACAAACGGAAATAAGACATGTTTCATCCAATTTCAATAACCTGCCGACAGGAAGCGTTAGGTTATAAATGTAAACAAACGGGTCGGCCCGCCTCACACCGGAAAGAAAAACAATTACTGAAATACATCAGAATATACCTCATTAATTTTATTGAGAACTATTCACTATATCTAATACTGTAATTAATAATGAGTCAGAATAATTGTTATCTCAATCAATAAAATTTTAGTAGTCCAAAACTTTAAGACGGGGGGGGGGGTGAGTCACCAGGAAATATTTGCATGTATCTCGTATAATAAAGGTTTCTTCAATACAATTTTTGGTATTATACTTCCAATAATGTGATTTATTTTGTAGCAGAGTATTGTTTACGTAACATGAGTAGAAGTGGCGGTTTGGTGAAAACTGAAAAATGCAAATATCTCGGTTAATATTAAAGATAGAGAATAAACGTATATAACAATATTTATAGTAAATTTAATTTGCAATAAGATTGGTTATATACAACGTTTCGATCCGATGCATAATAACGGAGATATTTTGAATTTTCGTAACCCCACCTCTAAACCCCCCCTCCCTCTTGTCCGATTTCAGCCATTAACGAACTTGATCTGTCTTTTTACATAAAACGGTTAAATATCGAGTATCGTTACGATCAAACAAAAATTGTGACCGCTAGAGCGTTAACAGACAAATATATATATATATATATATATATATATATATATATATATATATATATATATATATATATATTTTGAACGGACCTCATTTTCGTCATCTCCTGGGTAGGATCGATGGACATTTGAAGAAACTTTTCGAAAATTGCGTCATGAGTACGACATTCTTAGCCTCCGATGATAGGGCTACCAAAACTACTATATGTGTTGAATAAATCCCTAAGACATGTGTTTCATGTCTACATTCAGTCTTCATCAATCAGCTGATTGGTGGGTAAATATATTGGGCATATCTTTCAATTTATTATTTATGTAGAAGGAAAAAAAAGCGAGTGAAAGCATCCAATTTTCCCGTTCCAGAATTCACTGAGATAAATTTAAAATTGTTCAGAGACTTTTATGATAATTGTTAAAGGTTTACTTTAAGAACCCTTTGAGAATGACAAGGAATTTATAAAATACTACCCTTCCTCATTGAAAAACATTCAGTCCTTCAAAGGGAATGCCACAGAATTGGGTTCTTTATGGCACACCACAGAAATACTAATCTTGTAAACAGGAAACCACCTTGAAACAGTTATATATAATTTAATACTTTTATCTCTGACCAATGATATGATAAATTATATTTTCACCTCAAGTTCCACGGCCAATTTCGTTTATAAATAAAGAGCTCGCTATTAGCAAAGTAAAGCAAATGAGTCCATAAAAAATAAAATAAAGACGGCAACTTGAATTTGTTTCTCTCTCCCTCTCTCTCGCTCTCTCTATCTCTCACTCACTCTCTCTCTCTCTCTCTCTCTCTCTCTCTCACTCCCTATCCTGTCTCTATACTATCTCTCTCTCTCTCTCTCTCTCTCTCTCTCTCTCCCTCTCTCTCTCGCTCTCTCCCTCTCCCCCCCTCTCTCTCTCCCCCTCTCTCTCCCCCTCTCCCCCTCTCTCCCCCACCCTCTCTCTCTCTCTCCCTCTCCCTCTCTCTCTCTCTCTCCCTCTCTCTCCCTCTCCCTCTCTCTCTCTCTCTCACTCTCTCTCTCCCTCTCCCTCTCTCTCTCCCTCTCCCTCTCCCCCTCTCCCTCTCTCTCTCCCCCTCTCCCTCTCCCTCTCCCTCTCCCTGTCTCTCTCTCACACACACACATACAGAGAATAGGTTGATCATGAGAACTACAGGGGAGGGAGGTTTAATGTCACAACAAAAAATGTGTACCTGTTGAGTTTTATAACATTTTTGTTTAACTGAAGAAAATTAATCTCTATTTTCTTATAGATCACCTTTATGTATTTATAATATACATATTCTCATTTATTTCCCGCTTCCTTAAGTCTTTCTTTTTCTAAAAATCAAAATTATGAATTTCAAAATTAACAGATTATGCAGCATCAGCGCTACGGATTTTTTTAACAACGCACAGTTCTAGTTCAGAATAAATGCGCGATTTAAAATTTGAAATATTAATGTTGAAACATAAATGGAACCGTTCCGAGGTTAATGATTATTATTAACCTTTTATTCCTGTTGACTTTCATTTCATTGTTGCTAATGAAAAGGTCCTTTAAATATTTCGCCAAGTCCGCATTGACGTCAAACTGAGGAAGCAACATTAGGAATTAACTCACTTGGAACTTCTTTGTTTCAAAATTAAACCCTTCCGAAACATTGCCTAGTCAAACCCTGTTTCTTTTCGTTAACACATTTTGTATATTATATTATATAATATTTCATAAAGATCAACTTCATAAAAAGTGAATTGGGGAGAATGTAAGTAAACATTTGTAAAAAACTTCAAAAAAAACATTTGAAGACGACTTCAAATTTGTTGGACTTTCATGAGTTGGACACGATATTCATTGAAGACCGAAAGAAAACGAAATTAAAATATCTTTCATCTTATCTTCACATTATCTTCTAGTTAAACAAAAGTCCGTCACGCAGAGGCTGCATAAACTAAGCAGATTTCCCACACGAATGTTTACAATAGATAAATATACAGGTAACACTACCTTGAATAAGTGAATAAATACAAACGGTACTGAGTAATATTTCCGTCAATTTACAAGACAATTTTATAATCTCTACAACGGAAAGCGGCTGAATTGTAAACAAACAGGTCAGCCAACCTTGTAGCACTGAATAGATAGACCGGAAAGACAAGTAATTAATGAAATATGAATGAAGCTAGTGCTGTAATTTGTAATGAATCATCAGTTTTATCTCAATCACTCAAAGTACAAAAAAAGGGAGGGGGCAACAGAACGTATTTGCATTTATCTCACAAAGTAAAAGTTCAATGAAAGCAATATTTGGTATTTAACCTCTTAATGAAGAGGTTCATAATACAGCAGCTTATTGTTATTATGACTAGACTAGAAGTCGGGGTTTGCTGAAGGCTCAAAACTGAAAAATGCAAATATCTCGGTTAATATTCAAGACAGATAATAAATGTATGTAACAAAATGTATAGTAAATGTAATATTCAATAAGATTACTTCTTTACAATATTTCGATCCGACGTAGACGTAACGAAGATATTACGAATTTTCGGAAATCTCCCTCTCTTAACCCCCCCCCCCTTACCCGATTTTAATTGTTGCGATTAACGGACTTGGTCGTTGTTTTTAAATTATAAGTTTAAATTGAGGTTTTAGTAACGATCCAACAAAAATTAAGACCGCTAGAGCGTTAACAGACATATATATATATATATATATATATATATATATATATATATATATATATATAATTGTAACCTCTGTCAGTACATTGATTTTTTTTTTTCGAAATTTCATGATAACTTATCGTTTCACATGTCATAGACACCATAACTGCATTTTGTTTCTTTGATGTATGTTACCTTTCCACGCATAACCGGCTGAACCGAATTTTATGAAACTTGGTATGTATATTACTACTACTAATATATTACTAACTATTCGATATGTGAATTAGCACTAAATCATCCATGTTAATAAGCTGTACCAACATTTCAGGGACGAGAAGGAGTGGGGGTTATAAGGAAGGCCTGAAATAAAAATTCACGATCTTTCATTTTTTATTTGATTTAAGACAAACGTTTATTTTGTTATTTAGAGTAACTTTTATTTTATACCTTTTTTCTGTAACAATGTATGAAGCAATGTTTATAATAATCAAGGGGGAGCGGAAGTTGTCTCTAGGCTAACACTAATTGTATTAAATAATTTCCTATGAAATGTATTTTTTTTCTACTCGCATTTACTATTGTGCATATAATGTTATGCTCAGATTGGTTTATGACAAGAAATATGTTCACTATACTTTTATATGTATATATATATATATATATATATATATATATATATATATATATATATATATAATTTTGAAGGGACCTCATTTTCGTCATCTCCTGGGTAGGATCGATGGACATTTGAAGAACTTTTTCGAAAATCGCATCATGAGAACGACCTCAATAGCTCATTTCCCTTAAGGGAAATCTGCTAAAAATGTTCCAAAACAAAACATACATATTTTTTGTAGTGACATTAAACCTCCTTCCATTGTAGTTAACATGATCAAGCTAAACTCTGTGTGTGTGTGGAGAGAGAGAGAGAGAGAGAGAGAGAGAGAGAGAGAGAGAGAGAGAGAGAGAGAGAGAGAGAGAGAGAGAGAGAGAGAGAGAGAGAGAGAGAGAGAGAGAGAGAGAGAGAGAGAGAGAGAGAGCGAGTGAGAGAGAGAGAGAGTGTGTGAGAGGGAGAGGGAGAGAGGGAGAGAGAGAGAGGGGAGAGAGGAGAGAGAGAGAGAGAGAGAGAGAGAGAGAGAGAGAGAGAGAGAGAGAGAGAGAGAGAGAGAGAGAGAGAGAGAGAGAGAGAGAGAGATTGAAATTCGACCAGACAGAGTAGAGATCCTTAGATAGTTAGAGAGAAAGAAAGTGAGCCACCAGCTTGAGTAATAGGCCGGGCATCAATGAGACATGTACCGGCAAGGTAGAGGGATTATTTACGAGATAGGATGGTATTGGCAGAGGTAGGGGCTGTAACAGCTGTGCAATCAGCTGGCCACAGGTCATTAGTGACCATGTCTTCATCAACACAGCTCCAACCACCCCTCCGTCTCACGGCCGCCTCTCAGCATCTCTCTACTTCCTATTTGTTCCCCTTTCTTCCCAATTTATGTCTGTCTTACAATCTCCCTTTCCGTTTGTTCTTAATGGGACGAACTCTAGAATTAGATGGTGTAGCCCATTTCGGGAAATAATCGAAAAAGTTCCGTTCCCAAGAACGAGAAATATAAAGATCATTATGTGAATTGGTGACTAGAACCACGGAAGGCTTTAATCATCTGAACTGATCATGAAGGAACTTCCTTGAATCATTTCGATGTATTTCACCCCCGAAAGTAACTACGGTTGTTAAGGGTTGAAGTTTAATTGTTGACATCAGTCAAGAACAGTATGGAAAAAACGAGGAAGGAATTACCCAACGAGATAGGTTCCGGAACACTACCTCAAAGTCAATCCGGCCGAGACCATCCAAGAGGAGCACACGCTGATGTGCTTATCACATCTCCTCGAGATGGATCAGGAAAGTCTTCATATGTAATCAAGATGCATAACTACATAAAAAAAAATAAAAACTATTCGTGAATGGCTGCCAAGTAATGAGAATATTAGATGAGAAGAAGTAGTTTTCGCTCGTTTTAGACATTACCACTTCGCGGATAACACACGGTCCCCTCAGGACTAGGGTCTAAACCACCTTTATGTACAATGTGTAGCACAAAACTAACTATTAAATACTTACTTACAGATTGCAGTCTAATAACAAACAAGAACTTACCCACCAACCTATCAGAACTACTACACGACAACGACCCATACATTACAAAATCATAAAACATTTCCAACAGATACAGCTTTTCATCCAAACTGAAGACTAAAATATTGAATTTTAGATTTAAAGAACTTTCTTTCTGCTCCTATTTCTATCCAATGGAGAAAACATAACTGTTTATCTACGATTGCTGATATAATAACATATTTCTTTTATAATAAGGTGGCTTTACCAACTATTTTATTTTTACGAAAGGCGCGAATCATTCAAATTCCGAAGCTCCTAAATAAATACAATCATGATATAATTAATGACAGGAAATTAAAAGGTTTTTTTAAAAGTTAATTAAAAACCGAATAATAAAAAAAGAAATGTAAAAATAAAACAATAAAATAAAAATAAAAAAGAAATAAAATGATCTGAACAAATGACACGAATAAAATACTTCTGTAATGATTTTTTTTTGTATATGTATATGTATATGTGAGTGCACGTAATTCATGAAATATGTGAAGTAATCAAACAACAGCTCTGCATTTGTGGTTGTTCTTTAAAGTAATCATTATTATTAATTTCTCTGGCTTTCATATATTAAGAAAGCCAAATATTATGTGGTCATAAACCGGTGGAGTTACGTTGTAGAAGTCATTTTGATGCTAGTAATTTGAATCTTTGCAAGTAAGATTTTGCGCCCACTTAATGTATTCGTTAAGGTGGAAGTTGTCCATTTCAATATTCATCAGTCCCCTATAGCATTGATATATTAAAATAACATGTCAACCCCGGGTCATGTTCGTTTAAGATTATTTATTGCCTGTTAGAGTTCATTTTCTGATACAACCATGGAATTATTATTTATATCTCAATCAGCCATATTACGGCGAATGTTATCGTAGTATGAAACAGTTATGAAAATAAATGTTAATTTGTTGTAGACTATTGTGTTGTGTGTGCGTTGTTCGCACGCGTGTGTGGATGGGTGAATCTTAACTTATTGTGAAAATGTGACTTAGTATTTTCCTTTAGTTAAACTAATCAGTGGCGGAAGGTCAACAAAATAACAAAATGAAAACCTCAAATAAATATAATAGTTATTTATTATACAAGTGACGAAAGTAGATCATTTTACAACTCGGGTCAAACGTTTACCCACACGAGAGAAGCGAGTGTGGTAATTTCACGGGAGTTGTAAATTCTACTTTCGTCACGAGTGTAATATTAAATTTTTTCTGTAATCGTCTAATACATGATCAGATCTAACCAGAATATGAACAAAATTAGGATGTTGTGAAGATTATGGTATGTTGTTGGTAGGTTATAAGCATGGTTGTGAAAGGTTATAAGCATAGTTATAAACCAACTAGTGATGATTGCGAAGTAGTGCAGTTATAAACAAGTGCAGGTTATAAACAAGGAAGGTAATTATTATTATACTTAAATTTTAAAATATATTGATTATTTCCACCAATAATTCATTCACATTTCAATTTATTTTGTTAAAATAAATTCTTACAATGTTAAGAAACATTTAAAAGCATTTAATTTCCAACTTCCAATTATTTTTTAATTTATACTTATTACTAATTAAGAAGGCAATTCACTTTCTTCACTTGTGAAGAAAGTGATTACTTTCTTCACTCTATTGCAAAATGTTTCACTTTCTTCACTCATTTCAGTTTAGTAATGTTACCATTATTCAACGATTACAGAAAAAAATCATTTTTATTTATTTTCTAGTTTTGTGTCTCCATGAAGCGTCATCAGGAGAAAATTAAATACAAAAAGGTTACTAACGGCTACATTGTTATATAGGACCTTCTACTTGTCGTGCCAATGAGAGAATATGCTATAGCTATTTCTCACTCCGTTTGAATATTTCCATGTGGTTTGTCCAATATCTTTTCATAAAATTTATTAGAAGTGATGGTTAATCAATTATAAATTTCTCAATTTCAGTTTAGACTAAACTTCATTAGGGATAATTGAAATTTTTATTTCGTAACGTAACGATATAAGTCAGTCACCTTGACCCGCCATACATTGTAAGCCATTGTCTGACTGGCAAGGCTAGTAGAATGTTCTATGTAATGATGTAGTTCTTAGTTTAGTTACCTTTTTGTATTAGAGTTTCTCCTGATGAGGCGTCATGTGGACGCGAAACACAAGCCGAGAAATAAAAATGATTTTAATAGTCGTTTGAGGTTTTCAATTTTTTTTTTTACCTTCCACCAAAGATTAGTTAAGTAATCATAACTTTATTATATCGAGTTTATATAAAAGTGGTCACCGTTGAAATTAAATTATCAAAAGAAATCACTCCTGATACTTTTATATAGGTAAATGGGTTAGAACTCATTGGTCTTCTAAGGCATAACATTAGAAATAGAAACATATCCCAGGAATGTATTAAACAAGTAAGCGTACTTCACATGAAAATTTAAAAAAAAAAAAATAATTTTATGAAATAGCGTTTAATGTAACAACTCTAAGGAAGTGTGTGACAAGTTAGTGAACCCTTTGAGACAAATTAAAAATTGAAAAAAAAAAGTCTTCATTAAACAGAAAGCGGTAAATTCTCTTTAATCCAAAGAGGGCTCCATTAATATTGCTCTGATCCCCAATCTCGTTCTAACAAATTGAGCTTGCTCCGCATTCATTGACCTGAATAAAATTGATTGGCTATACTCATTCGTAAGCAATTGATGTCAGCTTCGAGAAAAATATTAATCAAACCCCCTTTGCTATTAAGAACAATTAATCAATATTGGATAAAACGACCTTCCTCGCTCCTCTATGCCAAGGGATAGATTGTAAACCACAGTTGTTATTTCATATATAAAAAATTAAAAGGGTTCATAGCTGACTTGTAAACAAATAAAACGATAAGATAACACAACATCGACTTACACGCAATTTAAAAGGTAACTTGAATAGGTGAAGTCAAGAAATATTTTTACAGAATCAAACTGACAGATCTATTGTGAAGTTTCATTGTTCGGACTGTGAAGTATCCATTTATGAGAGCAGACTATTAACGGACGAACGTGCTGTACTAAAGCTGACAGCATTGAATTTCGTTAAGCTGTAGACTATTTTGAAAAGACAAATGTGTGGAAAAATGTTCAATATACTTCCCAAATTGGCAGAAGGAAACTGGAACCCTTATTATGGCTCAATTACATGAAAATGAAAGTGAACCATTTTTTTTCTTTTGGATCAATAGATATATTTTCGAAGATACATTAACTTATTCATCCTATATTTTCATTTATATGTCAACAAGATTTTATTTTATTTTTACCTTCTCTTCCGTTTTAATTTTTTTAGAAGTTTTCCCCTTAAGGGGATACAACTATTTTTATATTGATACTTTAGACAACATTAACCATTATTTAATTGTTAACTTATTCGTTTAGATCCATTCTGTTCTATTGACTAGCTTAACAATGTATGACAAAACTTTTGAGTAGAATTCTGAACAACATTGAAGACTGATTCAGTTTTCTTCGGTTGATTTGGGCAACAATATAGTTTGTACGGTTTCCCGCCAAGAAATTCCCTTGATATTATCCCAAATATGTTGTTACTTCATTTTTTTCTATAAAAGGAAAATATATGTGAAAAGGGTTATAATTTTTGAATAACATTTATTGTAAAAACCTTTTCATTAATTCATTCAATTCTTATTCTTAGGCAAATATAATAATTTCTACTAATTTGACCATTACAATTTACAATAAAGCTTCAATTGTAGGCCATTTGACAAGTACCATTTCAAATAAACACAAAAAAATTACTTTAAGCGAAGCTATTAAAATGACTGATGTTTCTAGAAAAAATGCTATAGTTACTGTAATTATGTAAATACATAAGTGATATCTTGAACTGCCTTTCTGAAGCCCTCCTAGCACTGCGAATTATTCTTTATCTGAAAAAGCTTCCAGGATGCAGTAAGAGCATACGAATGGTATGTCCTTAAGAAAGTTGGGCTAAAGTGGGTATCACGAACTAGTTTGGCGTAGTTCCCGCACATATATCATATTCGGGAAATGAAAGTTCCTGGGTGACAGCGTGAAGAAAATATTTTATCCAAAGGAAAATATTTTTACTGGCTGTTTGGAAAATAAACTCGGATATTTTCTTTCCTTTAACTTAATCCGGAGGAGTTTCCGATTGTTGGCGTGGCAGGAAGGAGAAGTTAAATATAACTTTATGACGAAGCTCAAGGTATTGAAGCATTTTTGTTGCGCCTTTCACTAGACATTTGTGATTCGCAATTTCCTTCCTCTTCACTGATTTCCTCCATTCTATGAAAGGTGGGGGGGGGATATATACGCTCTCTCGGTAAAAAGAGCCAAATACAATGCCGTAACTCAAAACACGAATCGTATATACCATAGGAATTTATCTTACACAATGTTTATTATTTCAGTGTAAGAGTGGACACTATAGTCCATGGCATATATACTCTCATATATGCCAGCATTTCTTCATGTAAATCTCAATACGCCATTTCATATGGCCATCCTAACTTTTGTAGATGGTTTTATAAATCCATAAGAAGCACTTATTTTTTTTTAACTTAATGAATTATATTTATATTTAGCTTTATTCATCCAACGAAATTGAGGCGATTTGTAGTTCAGCCAGGGCGAGTGTTGTATGACAGATTATACGGACCGAATAAAGAGCTCCATGCCATATATTGAGAGCTTAGTTTCATTTTCTTGGTACAACATGAATGCAACAAAGACTTATCCCGGAAGAAAGTCACCTGGGAGAATGGTAACTAAAATTAAAGCCTGGAATTAAAAGTTTAAAGAGACTACTAAAACTCAAAAGACTGGACGATTTGGAGTACGGAGTCACTTCCATCCACAGTTGGGCATTAGTTAACTAATTTTTAGTTAGCTAAGGCTAAACTAAACAGCTAATTAGTTGCATAATTAACTGCGATAAAAATGCAGTTCATTTAGTTATTAACTGTTGATACATAGCTGATTTGTACAACTAAATTAACTGTTAGTTGCCATGAACAACTAATTTTTTTTAATCTATAAAAATTAGCTGTCAGGACAACTAAAACTAATTAACTTTAGCTTTAGCTGCCAAACAATAGCTAACAGCTAATTATTTCCTTATTTGTGCGTTTTGACCTTTGGAACCTTATTAGAGTTGTGAGTAATATTTATTTGTGCGATCTCCAAGCTATATAATCCTATTTTTTGTTTACCTCTCCTTAGAAAATTCATTCAATTTTTACGATAAGGGAAAGATTTATGCAGTACGAGATGGAGTCAGCAAAGGAATGTGAAGGTGGTTCCTGTAACTCTGTTTGTTCAAATATTTCTTTCTCTTCAAAACTTGATGCAGCTGATAGTGAAAACGTACAATTTGCTACAAGTGAAATCAAGCCAACATTGACTATTTTAGATGGTAAGTTTTATCAATTAATCCAAAGTAAATCTACAAACGATAAATACACCGCTGCTTGTCAAATATGTAAAATGGAAATAAAGGGAACTAGACAATCAACACACAATTTTAAATCGCATTTGAAACGAAAACATGGCAAAGAAACCTTTAAAGATTACAAAAATCATTTGGAAGAAGAAAAACGGAGGCGTGATGTAAAAAAAGTAAATAAGTCTAGTAGACAGGGACCAAGAAATATGACTTCTTCAAAAGTAAATGACCTGGCTCAACACGATTTCGAAGTAAAAATGTCCAAATTTATAGTTCACTCAATGATACCCTTTCGAGCCATTGAAGACAAATATTTAAAAGAAATCATGGATGATCTTGGCATAGGAGACATTGGACTTCGACTTCCTTCTCGGCGATCTGTTGTAAGAAAAGTAGAAGAGCTATATAATGAAAACAACTATAATATTAAGGACCAGCTGAAAAACGTTGATTATGTTTGTACGTCTGCCGACATATGGTCAGGGAGACGAAGAAGTTTCTTTGGGGTTACTGCCTATTGGATAGATGACAATTATCAAAGAAAATCCGCGGCTTTAGCGTGTAAACGATTTTCGAAAACCCACTCCTACGACAGAATTGCCTCCCTATTACAAAATATCCATTTGAGTTTTGGTTTAACTTGCTCAAAGATAAGGGCTACGATTACAGATAATGCTTCGAATTTTGTAAAGGCGTTCAAAACTTTTGGTATAAACAAAAATGTTATAGAAATAAGTGCTGAAAATGAACCGTGCCTTTTCCTTGATAATGTTGAGGAAAATGACTTTGCACAGAGCTCAACAGACTCTGAGGATGATGTAGCTATGGAACAAAGCGGCAGTGCATCTCCCTCGAAAGCATCTTCCAATACCGAGCATTTTTCCAAGGTAATGGAAAAAACTCTGCCAAATCATTATCGATGTGCCTCACATACTTTACATTTGTGTGCAACTTCTGATTGTAAACTAATGGTTTTAAAAAACATCCGAATTTAGCTGAACGTCATAAAAATGTATTTGGTAAGTGCAGTGCTCTATGGAGTTTTGCTTCCAGGCCGAAGACCGCGGAAATAATTCAAGAAGTATTAGGACACACGTTACCGAGACCAGGTGATACGAGATGGAATTCGTTATTTGAATCCCTTAAAAAGATATACAGCATCAAGAATAAAATCCATCACCTATATCGAAATTTAAAAATAAAAAGCAGCCAACTGCTTCTTGAGGAGGATTTTTTGTATATACACGAATATATTGAGTGTTCAGAACCCCTGGCCTCTATCATCGATATCCTCCAAGGTGAAAAAAATGTTTTCTTTGGCATGCTCCTTCCTGGATTAGTAGCGCTCCGAAGAAAACTGCACTTGCTCAATGAGACATCATGGTTATATTGCACTCCTTTACTTGAAATCTATACATCGAGCGTGGAAAGAAGATTTTATGATTCCTTTAGCCTAACCTCGGTAACATCAGAATCAGCAGCTATATCACATCCTACTTTCAAAAAGCGGTGGTTTCCTTGCGTTGACGTTCAATTTCAAGAAAAAATATTACAACTTTTCAAGAATGCTGTAATCCAAGAAATATTAGCTTCAACTAAGGAGAACACCCCGTCCCTATCGACACGTGCAGATCGAGAAAAAACTCCTGCATTCATGGACTTCTTTGATTTCGGAGTAAACGAAGAACTAGCGGTCACTAATCATGATGAAGCTAAAGCACAGATTGAAATTTTAAATTATTTCGGCTGTGGACTAACAGATGTCAAAAGTTTGGACGCTTTTCCGGCTATCAAGAAAGCCTTCATGAAGTTTAACACTCCCCTTCCTTCTTCGGCACCAGTAGAGAGGCTTTTTTCTTTTGCAACTCTTACTAACAGGCCGAAAGCAAATAGGTTGACAGATAAAAATTTCGAAATAAGAGTAGTATTGAAAGCCAATGAATTTATTTTCAATGAAGCGTAGAAGGGAATTATTTTTTAAGTTTTTCTAAAGTTTTTTCGAATATTATTTTAAACGTATATTGTAATTTTTAATTTATTTCTTGAATAAGTGAACAAATTTAATTCAATCGTACTAGCTCATGTCATTATTTATTTTTGTAGTTAATGTTTTGGGAAAAATTGTTTTCCTAGTTCTAAGTATTTTAAGTTACGTTGCTTATGTATTTTAAAATGGTTATTTTTTTTTTTCCAAAATGTAATTCAATTGTTAATAAATTTTTCTGTTAATATTCGTTGAATTTGTTTTTATTCGGGGTTCAATTATCTACCCTCATAATAAACTTCCCCAATTTCCTATGTTATTTCTTAGTTTTTTAGTTGCAACTACAAATAAAACTAATCAGTTATTAGCTACAGCAATAACTAATTCTACTAGCTATAAAAAAATTGGTTGCCTATTTCAGCTAATAGCTAATTAAGTTACAAGAATTAGCTATAAGCAAACAGCTAACAGCTAAGCTATTAGTTCCCAGTACATTATAGATAAAGCTAATTTAGCTATAGCTTTTAGCTATAAGTTTAGCTAAATTTTGCCCAACTGTGCTTCCGTCGAGGATGTTTGCTGACAATTTGGGCTTGAGAATGTAAATATGCCAATCCTCCATCATCAGAATACTATTTAGTTATACATTATTTTTTAATAAACGAGTCATTTAATTAAAGAACACTTTTAATTTATAGCTACATTATATCAAGAAACATTAATTATTACTGTCCAGTGTTCCCTTAAGGGAAATCAGCTATTGAGGTCGTACTCATGACACGACTTTCCAAATTTTTCTTCAAATGTCCATCGATACTATACTGGAGATGACGAATATGAGGTATTTTCAAAACTATATATATATATATATATATATATATATATATATATATATATATATATGTGTGTGTGTGTGTGTGTGTCTGTCTGTTACCGCAAAAAGACAGATCAAGTTCGTTAACGGCTGAAATCGGACCAGGAGGAGGGGGGTTCAGAGGGGGAGAATTTCGAAAATTCTTAGTATCTCCGTTATTATGCATCGGATCGAAAAATTGAATAGATCCATTCTTATTGCAAATTTAATGTCCTATAAATGTTGATATGTGCATTTCTTCACTATCTTGATTATAAACTGAGATATTTGCATTGTTTTAGTTTTCGGTCTTCAGTAAACCGCCACTCCTACTCATCTCATATTAACAATATTCTATTATGTTATGAAACATTTTATTTGAAGCTTAAATACCCAATATTATTCTCATTGAACTTCTAATTTTTGAGATAAACGCAGCCCCTGCGTGACGGACTTTTATAATAGTTTTTCCACTATTATAGCGATTATTATTGGATTAAATAGCCAGTAATGTATTAATGCACAACTGAACGTTTTCTATCTAAGACACCATTTTTAAGAAATTTATTTTTTCAGCGAATCGCATTACAATTATTTTAGGAATACATGATAATTTACAAAGTTCTCATCATGTATCATTGACACGAGTAGCATATGATATGGAATACAATAAAAATGTATAGCTCAGTTGGGTGTAGACTACTTGTGATTTCATGACACTTGGACCTCCCAATAAAAATTTAAAATAAGATTATAATAAAAAATACTATTATGAATCGGATAATAAATTGTTATAGAACCAATCTTGTTAAACTATTGATGACCTGCAATTGTTGTTCAATCCAATTATTGTAATTCATATGCTAATGGAGTTGTTCGTACTTTCTTGTTTTCAGCATTCAGTAAACCACGTGTTCATCACGGACTCATCGAACTTTTAGTTAAAAATAGAAATTATATTGTGATAAGATACCAGTAATATGATATACCAATGGGACTCCTGTTTAGTTTATGCAGCCCCTACGAGACGGAATTTATATGAATAAGTGGGAAAATCATTCTCTTGGTCCTAATTATTACTATCAATAGGTTAAACATTTTCTCTTGAATTAAGTAAATTTAATATTAAAGAAGTCCATGATTATTGAATGATCTATCATTGTGTATTAACGTCCACCTTTTGCTACTTACCATCATTTTCAAGCCAAGGTGGGATTAAGTATTTTATTTAATCAGTTCGCCACTAAATAAATTCCTATTGTTCAGGCGAGAATTGAGCTGGCCACTAATAGGTTAGCCATAGGTCAATGCTTTAACTAACATAACTAACCTGAGCCCCACCATTGTACACTTTGTTGAAAAAAATGAAGTATTTCGAATCGATAAAAAGGAAATGAAGTGAAAAAATCAAGAAAAGAGTAGAAGGCGTTCTTAAAAAGTCTTTAATGCCTTACACTTCATACCTTTTGCTTTCTTTACCACTTAAAATAAATGTTGAAAAATTGGAATTAAATGAAAGTTGTTAAAGCGATAGACTTTTATCAACTTCTTTAAATTCCAAAATGATTTTCTCTTGGTCTAAGAGATAATAAGAAAATTGATTTTGGTCTAATGAAATATATGCTGCATAGATATGTATGGACACACACACAAACACACACACAGGCACAGATACACTGGGTGATTCACAGTAGATGTAACAACCCTTTTCCTTGAAGACGAATTCCATGAGTAAGCACATCAAAAGACCATTCTTTGTAGGCAGCAGCACTATTCCAGAATTCTCAGGGAATCATGGAACGACCCTAACTCAGGAATTTCCAATGACATTATTATACATTTCCTATGGCGGATTCTGATGAAAAATCGTAAAGCTTTTGAGAAAGGAGAACAAATGAGTAACTTAATGTGCAACATCGTATTTTTTTTTTTATTAACGTGTGAGATTATGGATGACTAGAAGTTTTCATGACATGTTAGTAACACAGGTATTATAAATTAATCTGATAAACAATGGTTTATTTCTTACATAAAATTGCAATTTTTAACTTTGATACTGACTACATCAACTAAAAATATTTTCTACTAGATATTTTGTGTTTTTTTTTTATTTTATCATACTAAGCGAAGCTATTCTATCAGAATAGCGTTTTGAGATTTAGTCAAAAGCCTAGATGATTCAGATTAGTCAAAATCCTAGTTTGATTCAGTTTAGTCAACAGCCTAGTATGATTCAGTTCAGTAAAGAGCCAAGTATGATTCAGTTCAGTAAAGAGCCAAGTATGATTCAGTTTAGTCAACAGCCTAGTATGATTCAGTTCAGTAAAGAGCCAAGTATGATTCAGTTTAGTCAACAGCCTAGTATGATTCAGTTCAGTAAAGAGCCAAGTATGATTCAGTTTAGTCAACAGCCTAGTATGATTCAGTTCAGTAAAGAGCCAAGTATGATTCAGTTTAGTCAACAGCCTAGTATGATTCAGTTCAGTAAAGAGCCAAGTATGATTCAGTTTAGTCAACAGCCTAGTATGATTCAGTTCAGTAAAGAGCCAAGTATGATTCAGTTCAGTAAAGAGCCAAGTATGATTCAGTTTAGTCAACAGCCTAGTATGATTCAGTTCAGTAAAGAGCCTAGTATGATTCAGTTCAGTAAAGAGCCTAGTATGATTCAGTTCAGTAAAGAGCCAAGTATGATTCAGTTTAGTCAACAGCCTAGTATGATTCAGTTCAGTAAAGAGCCAAGTATGATTCAGTTTAGTCAACAGCCTAGTATGATTCAGTTCAGTAAAGAGCCAAGTATGATTCAGTTTAGTCAACAGCCTAGTATGATTCAGTTCAGTAAAGAGCCAAGTATGATTCAGTTTAGTCAACAGCCTAGTATGATTCAGTTCAGTAAAGAGCCAAGTATGATTCAGTTCAGTAAAGAGCCAAGTATGATTCAGTTTAGTCAACAGCCTAGTATGATTCAGTTCAGTAAAGAGCCAAGTATGATTCAGTTTAGTCAACAGCCTAGTATGATTCAGTTCAGTAAAGAGCCAAGTATGATTCAGTTTAGTCAACAGCCTAGTATGATTCAGTTCAGTAAAGAGCCAAGTATGATTCAGTTTAGTCAACAGCCTAGTATGATTCAGTTCAGTAAAGAGCCAAGTATGATTCAGTTTAGTCAACAGCCTAGTATGATTCAGTTCAGTAAAGAGCCAAGTATGATTCAGTTTAGTCAACAGCCTAGTATGATTCAGTTCAGTAAAGAGCCAAGTATGATTCAGTTTAGTCAACAGCCTAGTATGATTCAGTTCAGTAAAGAGCCAAGTATGATTCAGTTTAGTCAACAGCCTAGTATGATTCAGTTCAGTAAAGAGCCAAGTATGATTCAGTTCAGTAAAGAGCCAAGTATGATTCAGTTTAGTCAACAGCCTAGTATGATTCAGTTCAGTAAAGAGCCAAGTATGATTCAGTTCAGTAAAGAGCCTAGTATGATTCAGTTCAGTAAAGAGCCAAGTATGATTCAGTTTAGTCAACAGCCTAGTATGATTCAGTTCAGTAAAGAGCCAAGTATGATTCAGTTTAGTCAACAGCCTAGTATGATTTAGTTCAGTAAAGAGCCTAGTATGATTCAGTTCAGTAAAGAGCCAAGTATGATTCAGTTTAGTCAAAAGTCTAGTATGATTTAGTTCAGTAAAGAGCCAAGTATGATTCAGTTCAGTAAAGAGCCAAGTATGATTCAGTTCAGTAAAGAGCCTAGATGATTCAGATTAGTCAAAATCCTAGTTTGATTCAGTTCAGTAAAGAGCCAAGTATGATTCAGTTTAGTCAACAGCCTAGTATGATTCAGTTCAGTAAAGAGCCAAGTATGATTCAGTTCAGTTAAGAGCCTAGTATGATTCAGTTCAGTAAAGAGCCAAGTATGATTCAGTTTAGTCAAAAGTCTAGTATGATTCAGTTCAGTAAAGAGCCTAGTATGATTCAGTTTAGTCAAAAGTCTAGTATGATTTAGTTCAGTAAAGAGCCTAGTATGATTCAGCATCGAGCATTAGATTCGAAATAACAATTTTTAGGCTGGCCAGATTTCAGTCATTTAATGAACTTGATCTTTCTTTTTATAAAAAATAATTAAAAATCGAGCTTGGTAACGCTCAAACAAAATTGTGACCCTTACGAGAAATAAGCTATTGAAGTCGTACAGAGGACGCGATATTTGAAAAAATTCCTCATCGATCCTACACAGGAGATGGCGAAATTGACGTCCTTTTAAAAGTATATATATATATATATATATATATATATATATATATATATATACGGACCTCATTTTCGTCATCAACTTGGTAAGATCAATGGGCATTTGAAGAAATTCTGAAATTGAGTACGACCTCAATAGCTCTCAATTCCCCGTAAGGGAAATCTGCTGAAAATGAAAGAGTGTGGCTAATCTGTTTGAAGAAAGGTAGCCGAATATCTATTCCCTCCCACATAGCTTTTGGGAGGTTAGAAGGAAACTGGGCCGAACTGGGATGAAGGGTGCTGACAGGACTGAAGGCCAAACAGTCTGGGAAATCGGAGAAAACACAACAAATATCGTTGCTAGAATTGCTCAGAGAGAGTTTGTGAGGGAAGTATATTTAACCTTTTCTTCCATTCAGAGAATAATAAGAAAACCTTCCCTAATGGCAAACAATTACTTTAAAAACCTATACCTACAATAATATTAAAAATAAATTGAATAAAATGTACAGTTGTGAAATGTTGTACACAAAGAAAATAAATAAATAAAAAATAGAATAAAGATTCACATCTTCAACATACATGATGAAAATACCTGTAATTTTCATTGAACCCATATTGCTAGAGAAGTATTTGGCTTCTACGCGAATACTGTTGGTGGCTTAGCACTAATCTTATTTACATTTCTTTATTTTAGTTTTATATGTTTAAAATAGGTATAATTTTACTCTTGTAAATATTCTTTAATTATAAGAGCCAGTCTATCAACCTTTAGCCCCCCCCCCCTTCTCCAACCGTTATAGGATTTCATAAAATTATGCAAATAAGCTAAAGAAAGTCGCACACTAGCGCTCCATCTAGATGAAAATGAAACTATCGTCTCTAGTAAGTTGCCTTCCTGCATCAGCCTAGAACTCTGCTTGATTCTCGCTTGCTTTCACTAACCTTAGGCATTGGAACCTTTGGAGTGGCCCTGGCAACCGTATTTGTGTATTTTAGCAGATTTCCCTTAAGGGAAATCAGCTATTGAGGTTGTACTCATGACGGAATGTTCGACATTTTTCATCAAATGTCCATCGATCCTACCTAGTAGATGACGAAAATGAGGTCCGATCAAAACTACTATATATATATATACTATATACTATAGTATATACTATACTATATATATATATATATATATATATATATATATATTTGTCTGTTACCACTCTAGCGGTCGCAATTTTTGTTTAATCCTTACCAAACTTAATATTTAAGCGTTTTATGTAAAAAGAAAGATCAAGTTCGTTAACGGCTGAAATCGGACCAGTGGGAGGGGGGTTTAGAGGGGAGGATTTTCGAAAATTCGAAATATCTCCGTTACTATACGTCGGATCGAAAAAGTATACAAAATCAATCTTATTACAAATTAAATTTACTATAAATATTGTTATATACATTTATTCTCTATCTTGAATATTAACCGAGATATTTGCATTTTTCAGTTTTCACCAAACCGCCACTTCTACTCATGTTACGTAAACAATACTCTGATACATAATAAATCACATTATTGGAAGTTTAAATACCAAAAATTGTATTCAAGAGACCTTTATTATACGAGATACATGCAAATATGCAGTGGTGACTCCCCCCCCCCATCTTAAAGTTTTGGACTACTAAAATTTTATTGATTGAGATAACAATTATTCTGACTCATTATTAATTACAGTACTAGATATAGTAAATAGTTCTCAATAAAATTAATGTGTTATATTCTGATATATTTCAGTAATTGTTTTTCTTTCCGGTGTGAGGCGGGACCCGTTTGTTTACATTTCTAACCTAGCGCTTCCTGTCGGCAGGCTATTGAAATTGGATGAAAAATTTCTTATTTCCGTTTGTATTTATTCACGGTGTTGTGTTAGCAGTATGTATATTTATCTATTACTAAACTTCACGTTTGGATTTTTGGTGTTAGAGAGTTAAGTTTTTGGGGCTCAGGTTAGCCATGCGAGTTAAAGCGTTGACCTTTATCTCACATGGTAAACCTAGAGTGGCGAGTTCGATTCTTGCCTGGGCAAAGGAACTTATTTAGTGACGAAATTCATTAAATAACGTCCTAAAATCCCACCCTGGCTAGAAAAGGGTGGTAACCTGTAGATAACCCGTCCCGATTAGCCTAAGTTGCAAAAAGTGGACGTTAACAAATAAATAAATAAATAAACTTCACGTGGGAAATCTGCTTAGTTTACGCAGCCCCTGCGTGACGGATTTTTTTTCTTCTACCTTCTACGTCGGAGAAAACAATGGAATGCTGCAAGAAATTCAACTAAGGACGACTCATTGATTATCTCACAACGAAGGAACTAAGGGTCCATCTACGGAATCTATCTTTAGAATTTGTGGAATTATACACTATAAGTTCATGTTTTCCTTTTTGTGAGAGCACAGCAAAACCTTTTCATGTAAAATCTTTTGTTATTCATTATTTACCTATGGACAGTTAATTCAAGCATTGCAAGCTGCGTGAGAATATTATATATTTTTTTCTTTGTTAACTTTACCAAATGGATTTATTTTTCTCACTTAATATAATTATTTATTTGGGGTTTTTTTTTTTATAAGAATAAGTCTCTGTATTTTCTTTGATCGAAATAAATGAATACATTTCAATTGAGCCAAACCTGTCATAACCTGTTCAGACACACACACGCATATATATACACGTGTGAGTGTATGGTAAAATTATGTAATTATATGCATTAAAGGAAAGAGTGGGAGCCTACCTAACATCCTGAAAGTTAACTCAATAGGTCGCTATGTCCAGACTGGTCTTCAGACCGACTAGCTGCGCTAATTAGGGATCTAGCAATAAGTAGTGCGGGCATCCATTTCATTTCCTAACTGAACAGAATTCTCCAGTTTAACCTCTATCAACTGAATCCGTGTTGGTTATTCAAACAACCTTTGGTTTTATTTTATTTGTTCCGTTAATTTATGTTCATCATTAAGCATTGTCTCAAAATAAAAGTCCGTCACGCAGGGGCTGCGTAAACTAAGCAGATTTCCCACGTGAAGTTTTACAATAGAGAAATTTCAGAATAGAGATTCAAACAGTTACGGGAACAGCCCGAACTAGCTCTTGACGGAAACTCACGACTAGACCCGAAGTTAGCCAATCTTATCTCAGAAGCTGAAAACAGAAAAATGCAAATATATCGGTTAATATTCAAGATACAGAACAAATGTATATAACATTATTTATAGTAAATTTAATTTGCAAGAAGATTGATTCTATATAATTTTTCGATCCGACGTATAGTAACGGAGATAGTTTAATTTAATTTTCGAAAATCCTCCCCCTCCCACTGGTCCGATTTCAGCCATTAACGAACTTGATCTTTATTTTTGCATAAAACGTTTAAATATCGAGTTTGGTAACGATCAAACGAAAATTGCGACCGCTAGAGCGTTAACAGACAAATATATTTATAATTTTTAACGGACCTCATTTTCGTCATCTCCTGGGTAGGATCGATGGACATTTGAAGAAATTTTCGAAACTCCCGTCATGAGTACGACCTCAATAGCTGATTTCCCTTAAGGGGAACCTAAAACCTAATCAATACTGACCGAATACCTCTCTATCTTGAGGTCTCTTTTACTTCATCTTATAGTGAGCTGCTCTCAGAAAAAAATGTATTCTGCTATTATTATTATTGTTTTCTGTCTGTTCAGAAGAATATACACGGAAGAGGGAAATGACAAGTAAAAGGAGAAGCGGAATGACTGGAAATGATTAATATGGGGGGGGGGCGGTAGGGGAGTTGATCCAATTAAACAGAACCATATCCAGGAAGAGAGAGAGAGGAAACACTTAGTCAGCTGGATTGGCGAGATATTCATCCCAGCTGTTCACCGCTTCATCGGGTTGTGAGGGTTGCCTCTTCATTACTGGGCTTTTCTCTTCCAGGATACCTTGTGCCTACAATCAACCGACTGAGTAGACATTTCTGAAATTACAAACATAACTAATATTACGGGCAATATATTTTCTAATAATTACCAGATTTTCCTCAAGCGAAATCCGATATTAAGGTTGTACTCGTGACGTCATTTTCAAAAAATGTCCTCAGGACTTCATTGATCCTAACTGGTAGACAACGAAAATGGGGCCCATTCAAAATTATCGGATTCATTATGGTGATCGTAGCCTCTGTCTTGGAAAGAGCCACGGAAAAGGATCGAAATAACCAGCTCTGTGAACATCTAACTATGGATTATTTTCATTGTAATTAGGGTTTTGAATACACCGAACGCGGATCAGTATGGGAATTTGACAGATCGTTTACTGACGTTTCTTAATCTTTTTAAAACTTCTCCTAAATTTATTCGGAGATTGTCGCGTGCGAAGATTTACTTTAGTTGTTGTTTTACTCTATTTACTACGCTGGAGAAACCAAGAATCACTTTGTATAGAAAGAAAGGTCAGGCATAAACATAATCCAATCACTGTCAACCGAAAATAGATTTCAAAGATACAGAGTACATACAGGAGCATGCCTCATGTCACCGTGTTATCGTTTTAATCCAATTGGTTCTCAAATGGAGTGGTATTATATAACCATTCTAATAAATAAAGTATACTTTGGGATCCTTTTGATATGATGAGTGTCATGTTGGCTGGTCGGGAATGGCACACACACGGCTGGTTGGTACATACATGTATTTATAAAGTAAATACATATAGGCTAACTTCTATACTATGCTATATCTACGTTTTATATATATATATATATATATACATATATACTACTATTTACAATGCCAAGGCAAGCAGGTAGAGCTGTAGCACTAGCATATCACAAAAACTGTTCACTCTCTAAAAGCTAGCAATACAATGCGCTCCCATTTCCAGTAGCGCATTGTCAGCAGTCTGCCTGTCTATGGCCCCGCTCGCTCGATCTCATTACAGCACACTGTTCTATATCTCAACATAAATCACCACAAGCAGGAATAATAGAAAAGTAATTTTACAGGTAACATAGCAGTAATCCAACTTCATTTACTGATCTCAGTCACTCACAACCTGACTTACACCGGCTAGAGACTGTCCCTCAGAACAGAGCAAGTGAAACTACATATTGAATAAAACATATCTACCTTTATGGGAAGTAAGTCATAGAGACCGCAGAAGATATAACACATTGAAGAGCAAATATTACTCAATATCTGTATCACAGAATACTTATTATGGGAATTAAGAATAATTGGTGGAGTTGTTTTAAGACCAGAAAGGGGCTGAATCACACGTTTTTGGAAAGAATTTAATCAAATTAAATTAAACACCAGTCAGGTCTGATACGTAATTAGACTTGGTTTGGAGTTAAGCAGCAAAGCATATTTAAATTTAAAATGTTGCCCAAAAATAAAAGGCAATCATTAACGCAGATGTGAGCAGTCATGAGATATTTTTTGCACCATGATTTATTATACTTTTCCACATTATTAACCAGGCTGGAGGTGGACAATTATATCTGGATCTTGAACCTAGGCTTGTGTACGTGTTCATTGATATGCAAGTATTGAATTATGTTTGATATGTATTACCGTACCCCTTTTAGGCTTTTGTTTAATTTTCAAACGGAAGCAGCCGTGTCTTTGAAAAGAGACAAATGAAATGACATTTAGTTGCCTGAGAACGGTTGAGGTAAGACATTATTAGTTGAATGTTAGTTCTTACAACTAGCTGTAGATAAAAATTGGTTCATTTTCAGCGACATCAACGAAATACTAGTTGAGACATTGGGAGTAAGGCCATTTGACGGGCTGACTATTCGCAGTTAATTGGATAAGAATAAGGGTGAGAGGGAGGGTGACTCCTCGCTAAGGGTGAAAGTTGGTGAGTATTATTTAGAAAGTTGCGGGCGATCATGTCCTATTAGAGAGGCGTCCCTCGGCCCTATATCGGTAGCAGTTACCGGTAATTGGCTTCATTATGAATATTGTCCCAGGATAATTGGAGTAGGAAGGGCCAAGTTATCCTCCCTTATCCCTATCTACGATCTGACCCTACCTACAGCCCTGCTTTGCATAACAAAGTGTCCCGCCCTTGTGTAAAAGGTTTTTATACCTTTTGTTCTAGACCCAAAGGAAAACCGGGAATGTAGGCTTTCTCCAGAGGATAAGCCTCGGGGATTATACAGCACTCATACCTTTCTCTCTAATGTTGGTTCATTATTCCATATATAATAAACCTATATATATATATATATATATATATATATATATATATACATATATACATATACTACTACTTACAAGGCCAAGGCAAGCAGGCAGAGCTGTAGCACTAGCATATCTCTAAGACTGTTCACTCTCTAAAAGCTAGCAATACAATGCGCTCCCATTTCCAGTAGCGCATTCTCAGCAGTCTGCATGTCTTTGCCCCCGCTCGCTCGCTCTCATTACAGCACACTGTTCTATATCTAAACACAAATCACTACACCACAAGCAGGAACAGTAGAAAAGTAACTTAACAGGTAACATACTAGTAATCCTACTTCATTTACTGTTCTCAGTCACTCACAACTTCTCTTCCACCGGCTAGAGACTATTCCACAGGAAAGAGAAAGTCAGACTACGTATTGAATAAAACATATATAGCATTTCGGGAGTAAGAAATAGAGACCGCAGGGGATTATACACATTGAAACATAAATATTACTCAATATCTATATAACGGGGATTATACAGCACTCATACCTTTCTCTCTAATGTTGGTTCATTATTCCATATATAATAAACCTATATATATATATATATATATATATATATATATATACACTCGTTTATACGTAAAACGGGGGAAAGGACGCCCTTAGGTCAGTGGTAGAGCGCCGGACTTAGATAATCTAAGTGTAGCATCATCAAAATACTTGAATGGGTGACCGCAGACTTGGTTCACCGGTTCAGTACCAGAGGTAGTGGAAAATATATACAGTAAATCAGACTGACGAAGGGCATTGACTCTCCTAGATCCCGTCAACTTGCAAACTGGCCGTTGGTTATAACATTGCTGTCCACCCACGGGCATAATGACCCGTTAGTATACTGGTGACAATTCATTCCGCGCGGCTCCTCCTTGGATAACGGGGGATGCACGTAGAGTTGATCACTCAGTAAGTAAAAAATCGCGAATCCTTCGAGTCGAGCTCGCGGTGGCTAAGGATCTTAAAGGTATATAATGACAACCTATATATATATATATATATATATATATATATATATATATATATATATATATATATATAAATGAGTGTGTTTGTGAAGCCCACACAGGGCACCCACACAATAAACGAGTGGTAGAAACGATGGGAAAACATAGGAAAAGGAACGTGCTAGAAGACTTTCATTCGCCACGTTGAAATCTTCTCGATAATCACTCGCACTGACTTTTATACGACTCAAGTATTTACTGGACACGTGGCTACGAAGTCATACTTACTTACGTCCAAAATTCTAAACAAAAATAGAGCACTTTATCCATACTTGCACACTTACAACGCAAATATAAAAAACATAACAATAACTTATCAGATGGATGAAAAGTGGTCACTCGCTCTAAACATTTTCCTCAATAAATGTGCTATTTTATTTAGAAAATTCTCAAAATATTTATTGCAGACTATTGACACATTAAACAATATATCAATGTAATATCTAAACCTTAATAAGTTAGTATTACGTGTAAACTGAAGAAATAATACAAGAACCTTTCCAGATAGTGATCTTATCTTCTAATGAAAAGAAATAAGTTGTTGTAATTTTTACTGTTTTAATTTTACGTAATTGTTCCAATGTTTTTTATTTGTATGTAAATATTTATATATATATGTTACGGCTCTAGCGATATTTTCTCATTTAAATGTAAAAAGAAAGATCAAGTTCGTTAATTGCTGAAATCGGTTAAGAGACTCGTGTAAGCTTTTACGCGAATGAGATATTTGCAAAGACGTTCTGTTGATCCCCTCCCCTTCTTTAGTTCTTGGACTACTAAAATTTCAGTTATTAAAATATAAATTATTCTAGTTCATTATAAATTGCAGTACTAGATATAGTAAACAGTTTGCATTCAAGTTAATATGTCATATTTAGATATTTATCTGTAATTGTTTTTATTTCCGGTGAAGAATATTTCTATCTACCTGTTCAGTTCTGAGTGGTTGGCATATCTGTGTACTTACAATTCAGAAGCCGTTTCCGTTCGGAGCTTATTAAAATTAACTAAAAGTTTTCTCATTACCATTTGTATTTACTCAAGGTGGTGTATCAATATGCATATTTCTATATTGTAAAACTTCACTTGGAAATCTGCTTAGTTACGCAGCCCATGCGTGACTGACTTTTTTATTTGAATCCAATTTTCGCTCCTGTAAAGCAGAGTAATTCAAAAAAACATTTAGGAAACATTTTTTGGTTTCCATCCTTATATGCCTATCAGTTAAAATACTCATTATACTCTGGAAGGCTTGTTGAGCAAGTGCTATTCTTCTATCGACTTCAGCTTCTGTATCATTGCAGGTTACAAAGCCCGGCTGGAACTAAATGCATTACTAAGTGAATCCATTTAACAATCCAGAATAGTTAATCCGAATGCAGAAGTGAACTTCAAAGTCAAGTTGTGAACGTCTCACCCACCCAACATGTATAATTCAATACTATAATTCAATATATTAAGTACAAGTGCGTGTAGTTAAATGACATTATGCACTAACAAAGTTTTAATAATAATTCCATAAGGAATCTGTGCAAAGACTGGGAATACCCGTGAAGTTTGTGGTAGCAGAAAGAAGATAATGGGATTATTATGGTTGGAATAGATGATCTGGTGATTATGATGTTAACGTCTAGACAGATGATATTTGATGACACGTACGAAGGAGACAAATATTATACTTAGTAAAAAGATCGAATATAGTAAAAACTTACACTAGACGTTAAAATATTTAGTTTAGTAACTATCGAAAGAAAGATGACCGATTAGAACATTTACAGGAATATATATATTTCATATTTTTTTGGCACCAATAAAAAACATTTTTTCGCTTAAACTTTATTGATACTGTCTTAGATGTTTCGTGGTCTATATACCACCTCTTCAGGGGCTCTCCCTTTTCAAAAAATAAAGAGATTACTTAAAAAAAATGTTAAAAGCATAAATTTAGCAAACCCCTATGATAATTCTTTACTAAACAGAGCATTAATAAGTGCCTACTTACGTATATATTTACTAAATCTAAATACAGATTGCTATTTTCATTTCTGAAGTGCTCGTTTGCCTCTTACGTTCTTTCCGACTGTTTTCACTGGGGAGGTCGTTAATACTGAGGTCCCCGAACTAGGTTAAGTCAGCTGATTACAAATAGATTATTTAAACGTCAATCTTGAACTCGATTATTTCGCGTCAAAATTAAAAATCGATTATTTTAATTTAAGATAAAATGTTATAGAATATATGCTAGAGGTTTTAATTTCTGTTGTTTTTTTTGTTTACAGCGTTTTTCTATTTTTTATTATGTAATTATTCTCTTTTATTTTTCATTTATGATGATAAAATGTGCAAATAGGTATACGGAATACAAATGGGTCCAGTTTTTTGTATAATTGAGTCAACCTTTATTTCATTGTGAGCTTTATCCATTGCGGTAAACAAATAAATAACAAAAACACGGGATCAAACATTTGGCAACGAGAAGCAATTGTTGATTAGAATAACTTTAATTAGATTTTGGCAATATGGAAAGCCGTACCTCAAAATCGCAGGGATCTCTTTATTAATCAAATCATCTATAAACAAGAGGAAACTTTTGGCAACGACGGGCAATTTTTCGTAAGAACAACGCTTTCTTCTCGATAACTAACAGCCAATCTCAAATGCAGATGTTTTCTCTCCTTGCGTAACAAGACTATAAGAAAGTTTCAGCAAACATATGATAAATTTAGTCTATATAACAGGAATTAGTTTATGGCCTTTTTTTTTTCTACGCATCTGATTTTGCAAATTTGATAGAGTTTATGTTAGTTAATGATAAACTGAATGAACTGATGATGATGTGAACTAATGAAGTTAATTTCATTTAATACAACTAAACTAAGTGTAATGAAAGTCCGTCACGCAGGGGCTGCGTAAACTAAGCAGATTTCCCATTTGAAGTTTTACAATAGAGAAACTGGCAATACAAGCCCACCATGAATAAATACAAACGGTAATAAGAAATCTTTCAGTTAAATTTAATAAATTACCAACTGAAACGGCTTCTGAATTGTAAGAATAATTTATATTTTAATAACTCAAATTTTAGTAGTACAAGAGCGAAAGAATGGGGGGGGGGGCGACGGATGAACAGACCGTATTTGCAAGAATCACACAAAGTAACGAAGGTAAGGTAAGGTTAGAAACGACAGGTAAGGTTAGAAGAAGCTTCCACCTGAGCCGAGAAATGACGGAAATGGCCGACCTAATCCGAACTATACCCAATCACAGACTTCATAAAAATGCAAATATCTCGGTTAATATTCCAGATAGAGAAAAAGTGTATATGACAATATTTATAGTACATTCAATTTTCAATAAGATTGGTTCTATATAATTTTTCAATCCGATGCATAATAACGGAGATATTTGGAATATTTGAAAATCCCCCCTCTAAACCCCCCCTCCCACTCAACAAGTCCGATTTCAGCCGTTAACGAACTTGATCTTCCTTTTTACATAAAACGATTAAATACGGAGTTTGGTGACGGTTAAACACAAATTGAGACCGCGAGCGTGTTAACGGACATATATATATATATATATATATATATATATATATATATATATATATATAATACATATATATTAATATATATATATAACTAGCCAAGGTACCCGGCTTCGCTCGGGAAATCATTTGAGATGGAAAGATTTTATTTTGTTTTTGGCAATGGTTCTATGTTGTACAACTTGCTCTCAACCGGCTGGGCGTACTTTTCCCCCCCGTAAGGTCCAATTGGGCGACGTTATGGAAAAAAAAAATTTTTAGATTTGAAGAATAAATGAAAATAAGTCTCTAATCATTCCTTCTTCACTGTTTGACACACCGTGAATAATTCAAATCTTAATCATGGATAGCATTTATTATAATTAAATATCATCTATAATGCTCGTATTTTGTATATGCGATCTAGCTAATATACCCGGCAATGAGAAGGGAAATCATCGTTGACTGATTTTATTTTTATAGAAAATCGTTGAAAAACCAATTGGAATCACAATTTTTCATTTCAGGCTCCCTCATAACCCCACCCGATACCGACGCTTTTGACCTAAAAATTTTAATATATCTTAACATAATTATGGAAGAATTTATTTATTTATTCACATTCCGAGTTTTTTTAAGTTCGGTTCAATTGTTAGTGCCCAACACAATTGTTGGCTCCCGCTCTAGTTATTAGTGTATATCTTGTTTATACTTTGTTATACGACAAAAATGAATATAACAAAAGTTACTTTAAATAACAAAATAAACAACTTGTGCCATGTGCATATTTGCATAAAAACTAATAGAAAACGAAATACCGCTATTTTTAATTTCCGGCCTCCCTTAGAACCCACATTCCTGCCCGTTCCGAGTGGACGTAAATAAAAATAAACAAAAAAATCTTAATTGATGACATCTTTCAAATAACGCATAAGAATGTACCTCTCAAAGAAAAAGTTCACTTTATACTTAACCTAATGAAGTGGCACATAGTACATCAGCTTATGGTTAATATGACATGAGTAGGAGGGTGGGTTTACATGATGGCGGCCAATATAAACATGGAGATATCTCGTTTAGTACAGAGAGCTACGATCCCCGTGGCCAGCACAAATACATATTGTTACGTTTTATATTAAAACAAAACCAGTAAATAGGAACGTTGTTAATAAGAGTTCTTTTTGGATTGCAAAATTAAACACACACAATTTATAACTGCACAACTTATTTCAAAAGTCACAATACTCTTGGTTAACTATTACTACTCACAGTATTACACTGATAGTGTCACTGTTCTTCAAATTTCACATTCCAATAATTCACTCGCGGTCACTGGACTTCACATAAAATGACGGCACTGCACTGTCCTTTTCTTCGCGGCACTTTACTGTCTTAAACATGCACTAAACTGTTACTTACAGTTCTTCTTATAAAACACTTTACCGCGCTGCACTAAGTCGCACTGTAACACTGATGTGACCATCAAGACGTCTAGCCGTAAACTGAACTGTGGGGTACTGTGAGACTTCCTTATAAATCCTTGTAGAAGTGTCTAGGCATAGAAGGTTCCAGTTCGAGAAAGGTCTAGAAGTTCCATGGAGACGGATATAATTAGATTTTAGCTGTACAGGCTTAAATGGAGAGCAGGGTGAGACCGAGGCTTTTCCATGAAGGACAAGAAGGGACTAGTAATGGCACGACCAATTATCGGCACTTCTTTGAACTCCTCCGCACTCCCCAATCACGCGGCTCCTTCTCTGGTGTTTTTAATTTTCGCAACAATATTTAGGGATTCATGTCAGCCGACACCTCCGTTTCTCAACCCACATTGCATGCAAACTTAGAGCCACTAAGAGAACTAGAAGTTCACTGAAACTAGGGGTTCACTTCACTTCGCCATCTTCTCATCTCCCCTGTCATCAGCCTCAGGCTAAAACTATTAATCTACAGAGGAATATTGTGCAGCCCGCTCTCCTCTATGGCTCCCCTCTCCCCCACCCTGAAATCCGAGCCATCCTGGAGCTGGACACGATCGCCAACACCATTCAAGTTTTTTGACTCCCTCCGATATCTGCCGAACCCCCTATTCTCATCACTCACCCCCCCCCCCTCACCCACAACTACCTGAGAACTGGCAGGGCACCCGTGGCCGAGGTGTCCCGCTCTTAGAAGTCACAATCTAGTCCCCTATCACTCTACCCTAAACCCACATCCTCACTCCTTCCACCTCCTAAAATAAAACAAAAATGATAAAAATAAAGGTACCAATACAAGGATACAAAAATTAAATAAATAAAAATCCGTCAGTCACGGACTGGCCCCTTTTTCTTCGCTTTCTTACCTTCTCTTCTACTATCTCTTTGACCTTTTCCTGTTTTTTCCTCTCCTTCGTCAATCCAGAGGGTAACCAGCTACCCTACCCACTTCCACTATACCGTAAACCGGGGAAGCTTTGGCCCTTAAGCGTAACTTTGTTTACATGGCATTTATGTTAATTTTTCATAGAGGAAAAATGTTCCATAAAAATATTTAACAATGTTCAAAATTACATGTTTTAATTACACGTACACTTGTAAAATGTTTGCTCTTTTATTTATTTATGGGTGTAACATTGATATCCAAAATAATATTAATAGTCTTGATTTCAATAGCAATTTTTTACATTTAGGAACATTTTGTTACCACACCAATTCAAGGAAAAAATTGGCCCAAATTTTAAAAAATTCATAAAATAAATATAAAAACTTTCTGAGCTTTAAATTATATCAGGTAAGAAAATTCTCCTTCTATAGAATAGTGAAGGAACGAGGCGTTTTTTCTTACCTGAGATAATTCCTTCACCATCCAGCACCTCAAAAATGGACTTTAAATTATAGTCCACGTGTTCTCTAAAATTAGCAGAATTTACTAGAAACAGAAAATTTGATGTAAGTTTGGTAGAGTTGTGTGATTAAACTCAATTTATGAAAGAAAGTCATAGAAATTGGGCCAAAGTTACCCCAGTTGATGGTACCCTAAATACACCCTTCCTATTTTACAACCTCCCCTTATAATGATACCCCAGGTACAGCACAAGGGGGCTCACGGCGTAGCCTAGGTGTTACCTACACCTGCCGCTGGGAGGGAAAGAAGAAAAAAAAATAGTACCGAGAAAATAATTACATAACAACCTTAATAAGCCATTAAATTTGCAATAAGATTAATTTTACACATCTATTCGAAGCATAATAACGAATATATTTTGAATTATCGAAATTCCCCGTTCCATCGCTCCCACTGGTCGGGTTTCAGTCATTAACGAACTTGATCATTGATTTTCCACAAAACGTGTAAATATGGAATTTGGTAACGATTAGACAAAAATGACGAATGCTACAACGTATTATATATTTAATATAAATATATATATAAATATATATATAAATATATACATAAAGTGCTGTGAAAAGTCTTTTAATAAACAAAGTAATTTTTTAAATAATCTAAGTTGGAAAGTAAAAGGGAATAAAACAAAATTATTGTGAAACAAAATATTTTATTTAATTCAAAATACTACCCATATAATATTGCAGGCTCAAAAAAATATTTAATAACCATAATAGCACAAACAAAAAATTAGTATCTAGTATGTCCTCCTTTATTTTCTTTGTGAGCGTCTCAGCAATCAATCAGCTTTAACACTAGAAATTAAAGAGGCTATGATTTAATCAGTGGAATGTTGTTTCCCATTCTTCTTTTTAGGATCTCACCACAGCTCTTCTAAAAAAATTGGTTGCCTTTCAATTCATTTTTCTACCAAGTAATTCCCACCATATAAGATTAAAATTCATCACTCTGAGGTGGCCCATTTCCATACATTTTAAACTGTCCCTGTTCTTCTCTTTTCTTGCCAATTAATCTTTGACCAGTTCTGGTTGTATGCTTTTGGAGATATTGTCATGCTGCAAAACAAATCCCGGCCCTATAAGCCTCAACCCAGATGGTATTCGCTTTTTAGATGTAAGAATACTGTGATATTTTTTAGCATACCATTTTCCCTTCTATTCTCACAAGATCTCCTAATCCATAGCGCGGAGAAGCAACCCCCAAACCATTATAGAGAACCTCCTCCATGCTTCATAGTTTGGATATAAGCAATTCTTCCAAATTACTCTCCTGGCCGCCGGCTCTTCTCCTAGAGCCAAAACAATTATTTCGAATTTTGATTCGTCGGTCCATAAAAAAACTTTTTTCCAGTAGTCCTCTTTCGGGTCCAATTTTCATGTTCTTTCACAAATTTCAAATCGCTTTCCTTTTATTTTTTTTCCACGACGGTAAAGAAAAATGGTTTTTTTCTTTGCCACACATCCCCCTAAGTCCAAAACTTATAAGTTTCCTCCTCCTTCTAACCACAGAAGAAGATCCGTGTGTACCTGTGGCTTCAGCTATTTTTTTTCTTTGAGGCAAGTTTGTGTACTCATTCCTTTTTGCGGGTAGCGCAAAGATAACAACTTCAAATGTTTTTCTGCACATGCAGCACGGTTTAATCATTCGGGGCCTAGCAGAACGATTTAAGTCCACAATACATTTTGCTGTTTTTAAATATTTTTTAAATAATATAGTGTATTTCCCTGAAATAGAAACCACTTTCACTTGCCTTTGAATTTCACGAATAGTAAAGCCCTGGCTGATACAAAAATAATCACTTTCTGTCTATCAAGAAAGATTAATCTTTCGTCATTTCCTGAAAATCAGTTAGTTTAAATTACAGAAAAAAATAAGTTTATTAAGGAAAATTATTTTACACTATAAATTTTACTTACTGTTTGAAAAAACGCAGTATTCTGTGAATAAAAACGTTTCTTTTTGTTTTCACAAATATGTTGTACCTTCCAATTGAAGGTTTATACTGAATACAAGAGAAGGAGATGATAATAATGTAAACATTGAGATGATGTCAATAGAAAGGATTATAAAAAGAATTTAGAACCTAATAGTGACAATATTGTCAAGCAGTTGTAAATCCTTTTATCCACCACTGTACACATTTTTTACATTTTTTTTTTTTAGAAAGTTAAATGCACAAAACATTTAGGACTCTTAGCAAAATAATAAGTAAAAAATTAAGTGCTAAAATGAAATTATTTAAATTATTCTCACAAGAACAGTTTTGTTCAATGAATTTTTCATAGCACTGTATATATACCCTGCTGGGAACTAGGAGGAATGGTTAAACATTTGGATGACAGGAGCTCAAGTCGTTCAAAAACTATAGTTCCGCGTTACAACGATATCAGTACTTATTAATCTATTCAATTTAATATTCATTGAATTTACATAAGTTAAAAATCTCTTGAATGACTCCACAGTGATTCTTGTGATTGTCCGTCCATGGTAAACTGTTGATTAGAACTGTAGCTGATTTGGTACAAGTCCATGTTCGGCTCTGTAAACTGCTCTATCTCCATGTTGCGTTGATTGTTACTGGGAGAGTAAATGGTTTGCCGATACCTAGTCCATGCTCCTAGTCATTAATTGGATAGTACAATTCACTCCGCGGGGGAGCATTGTTAGTACTTGGGTCACTATCAATCCAATGTTAGTAGTTGGCTCACTATGAATCCCAATGTTAGTAGTTTGGGAGAACACCGCCGCACGTGTAGTATTGGCCAGATCTAGTGGTACTCTATTTCAACTCCAATATATCTTCCTCCTTTTAATTAACATTTCTACATAAATTGGAATAAAAGTCCGTCACCCAGGGACTGCGAAAACTAAGCAGATTTCCCACTTAAAGTTAAACAATAGAGAAATCTCAATACGAGTGCCGAACAGTTACGAAAACGGCCGAAATAGCTTTCGGTGGGAACGAATAGAAGCGGCCATAGCTCGTCCGTTACACTTAATAAAAAACAAATATCTCGGTTAATATTCAAGATAGAGAATAAATGTATATAACAATATTTATAGTAAATGTAATTTTCAATATGATTGGTTCTATACAATTTTTTCGATCCGACGTATATTAACGGAGATATTTCGTATTTTCGAAAATCCCCCCTTCTAAACCCCCCCTCCCACTAGTCCAATTTCAGCCGATTACGAACTTGATCTTCCTTTTTGCATGAAATGATTAAATACCGAGTTTGGTGACGATTAAACAATAATTGCGACCGCTAGTGTTTTCGTCATCTCCTGGATAGGATCCAGACATTTGAAGAAATTTTTCGAAAAGTGGCGTCATGAGTACGACCTCAATAGCTGATTTACTTTAAGGGAAATCTGCTAAAGACTCAATAATTTATGAATGCACTATATTTTTAATTTATAAAGCTAATTTAAGAAAGAAACCCTTATATAAATTTAAAAAAGAAAAGATGTTTAGAAGCATCAACCTCTTTTCTATCTTAGTCTTAGTTGTAAGTTCTTATGTAAATAAAGCTGTGTTTAGGGGAAAACAAAAATTTAAAAATGCTATGTAATTATTTTAGTAGTAGTTCGTAGCGAATTATCCCTTGCGGAGTGCTCTATTACCATTTAAAAAAATCTAGGTTCAGGGAGAAGTAACATTTAACTTTCATTGACCAATTTATTAAAAACTTCATTGCCTCAAACTTGGATATATATATATATATATATATATATATATATATATATATATATATATGTGTATATATAAACATTTTTCGGTTGGCATTCTAGATCTTTAGCAACCCCCGAGCAGAACTCCAGTGATTCGTGACTGGCGGGCCCCTCCCCAGCCCTCAGTCCTTCTCTCCCTTTCTAACATTCTTTCTCTCTCTTTCTCTACACATTCATATGTATTACTATATTTCAATTCGGCGGGCATAAATATTGACTCACTCGTTTTATCGAGAAAATGTAAAAAAACATATTCTGTTTGGAATAGCGGTGATTGTCTTAAAACGCAAATCAATCATATAAATTCCTATGAACTGAAAGGATGAAAACTGAAAAATGCAAATATTATATAATGCAAATATATTATTGCTAGGTTGATAATCAAGATACGGTAAAAAATCACGTATAACAACATTTATAGAATATTTAATTTCCAATAAGATTGTTATACACACGTTTTTGATCAAACTAATAATAACGAAGATATTTTGATGTTTCAAAATCCCCCCTCTAGATCCCTCCCCTCGCATTAGTCTGATTTCTGTCATTAACGAGCTTGACCTTTAGTTTTTCATAAAACACTTATATATAGAGCTTGGTAAGATCAATAACAAATTACGGCAACTAGAGAGGTAACGGACCAATATATAGATAGAAATAATTTTGTAAGGACCTAATTTTCGCCATCTCCGAGGCAGGATCGATGGTCATTTGAGGAAATCTGCTAAACACACCCTTTTCAAGATTTCTCTATCACAGAGCTCCCTCTCCGACTTGCTGGTGGATACTAGGTAAAGAATATACAGTCTCCTCAGCACTGGCCCGTTAGCTGCAACTAGAGAAGGAACCGAGGTCCTACCCCTTCAACCAGCCAGTTACTCTAAATAAAGTCCGTCACGCAGGAGCTGCGTATACTAAGCAGATTTCCCCACTTGAAGTTTTGCAATAGCGAAATTTCACGAGAGCCGAACAGATACAGAAACGGCCGCACTAGCTCTTCACGGAAACATACGACTATACCCAAAGTTAGCCGATCTCACCTCGACCGTACAATTAATAAAAATAGAAATTTCTCGGTTAATTTTCAAGATAAATAATACATGTACATAACAACATTTATAGAATATTTAATTTGCAATAAGATTAATTATATACAATTCTTCGATCGGACGTCTTGTAACGGAGATATTTCGATTTTTCGAAAATCCTCCCCTCTAAACCCCCCTTCCCATGGTTCGATTTCAGCCGTTAACGAACTTGATCTTTCTTTTTACATAAAACGACTAAATACCGAGTTTGGTAACGATTAAACAATAATTGAGACCGCTAGAGCGGTAACAGACATATATATATATATATATATATATATATATATATATATATAGTTTTGAACGGACCTCATTTTCGTCATCTCCTAGGTAGGATCGATGGACATTTGAAGAAAAATTTCGAAAATCGCGTCATGAGTACGACCTCAATAGCTGATTTCATTTAAGGGAAATCTGCTAAAAGAATCTGGGTGTGACAGAAAATATTACGGCACAGGTCAAGGAAAATCAGCTATTAATGCTGTACTCATTGTCCAAATTTCGAAACACTTCTTTGAATAATATGAAGTCAGTTCAAAGGAAATATTTGTCAATGACTCTCACTTTACATTATTCCACACTATATATATAAATTTGAAGGGACCTCATTTTTCACTAGGTAAGATCAATGGAAGTTAGAACAAATGTGTCAAAATAAACCCATGAGCACAATCTCTATATCAGGTTACCTTTGAGGGAACTGTTCTAAAAAAACCCCGACTCTTTATAAGAATCGGTTCAGGACTCGGTTCATTTAGCCGAACGAAGACGACACATAGAGGCCAGTAACCCGATCCGCTGACTAAGTAATTCCCGGGGCTGAGGAACGGAGAGACACGTTCGTATTTAATTGGATCACGTCTTCAGCCCCTGGAGAATATTAATTATAGTAAGGGCGTAGGGTGGACCCATTCATCTGCAGGCCGCTGCTTCCAGCTCCAGCTATGCTTCCTATGGACTTATCCAGCTAGCCATAAAACACATCTCTCTCTCGCTCTCTCCTCCAACTCCCAGAATAACCGTTAAAGATGTGAATCGTAGTTTAAAACATCAAATTATATGGAACTTTCTGTTCTGGGACATTATCTTTTTCTTTCTTTTTTTTCACTGAACGTGCCCTGAAAACCGTTTTTTCCCTCTCATTTTATTTAGTCTGACCTAATTGCATGCATGACGAAATTTTATGTCTCGTTTAAATAAAAATAAATAACTAAACCGTTTTAAACGGGAAAATAGGGGATTTCATTTGTATTTTTCATTTGCCTTTATTTTTATTTTTTAAAGAAATATATCCAAAATTCCAGGTTTTCTCTTACATGAGGGAAATACTAAGCATTATACAAAATAGAAAGAAAATAGAACATTTAGCCGTTCTATATCACGGTAAGAAATATTCGTAACAACTTTTAATTCTCATATAATCATAGTTGTTAAGAGAGTTGAGCAGCACTTCTACAAAAAATTACAAGAACCGGCCACACCAAATTAACACACTCATACTTAATGATAATGCTCAACTTGTAACATTCTGATAAGGATCAATAAGAAGGCCAAGTCCTCTAATGTTTTTTTGTTGTGAAAAAATAGTAGAGGACTTGGTCTTCTTATTGATCCTTATCAATTTTTTCCTCTACCATCCAGCATATTCCAGAGGTGTAACATTCTCTTGACAACGTATTGTTACGCTTATTAAAAAAACTGTAATAAATGTTGTTTATTAGAGTTCTTCTGGATTGCAAAATTAAACGTACACAAACTTCAGAGTTTTCTACACTGCACAATTTATTTCACAATACACAACACACTCGGTAAATAATTCTAAACTATTACTCACAGTATGCATTGATAACTTCATTGTTCTTCTTTTTAGACAGTCCAATAGCTCACGATCACTGAAGTTCACTAGAACACGGCATTGCACTGTCCTTTACTATTAAGCGGCACTACACTGTTCTGTACATAAACACGGCACTACACTGTTCTTCACATAAAACACATTACCGCAATGCAACTAAATCGTACGGTTCACTGAAGCCGCACTGAACGCACTGTTATTCACTTGAAGAAAGCTGAGAACAAACTAACTCTCAAGACGAACTGGGCCGCTTTTATATCCAGACAGTAACATCAAAGATGATGCCAAGAATGGGCTAGTCTCGTAGTCTAAAACAGCCCCGGCCCCCGTAGACACTTCGGACGCCAATAGTGCTTCCATCGGTCAGCTCCTTTCATCTCCTTCGTACTTCTTAAATATCTGATTAACTCTGTTTAATGTTTCGTGTACTTAATTTTCGCAACAATATTCTCTTACCAATTATATATATATATATATATATATATATATATATATATATATATATATATATATATGTCAATAGCTACCCTCAAGGGTGGCATTATGTCAAACATTAGCAAAAGTACCATTTTCACCCATTCAATTCCTATTAATCATTCACAACAATGTTCATCACCATTTTTATTTTTTATTTAGTACTAAGTTCATTTATAAAATGTTTATTCCTAACTTTTACTATTGTTACTTGAAATTATATATATATATATATATATATATATATATATATATATATTTAATTTTTAAAGGGCAAATCATTTATGATGTGATGACCATAAATAAAAACAATTTAGACTCATTATGCATTATTCATTAATGGTTTATTTTCGAGTAACTCTACATCGGCGATCTACACTTTTCCATATCTGTTCCTCTCAACCGTTAATTAAAAAGGTTAATAACTGGAAAACAATATCAAAAAGATAAGAAATAATTTAACAAAAACAAATTTGAAAATAATAAAATAGGAGAAATAAAATATAACCAAGCAAAATATTGAACAACAAAGTATGAAATTTAAACTAAGCAAAATATTTGCGTGTGTGTGTTATAAGTTAATATTTTATTAAATAAATAATTAATACATTGCATTAGTTATTAATTAATTTGATTTATTCAGTACAGTCATGATGATTAATATATAATATGTTGGAATAATTTAATACACGAAGGTTCAACTCTCGATCTTATGTCATCTCAACCACATGTATTCTGATTGTTCGCAAACTATGGCATGCATATTTTAAGAGACAAGATTATACATAGCAGGGACAAGCTTTCTCGTCGAATGCCATATAAAATTCTAATTAATTGTAATATTGTGATCCT
Source organism: Riptortus pedestris (assembly GCA_019009955.1). Lineage (NCBI taxonomy): Eukaryota > Metazoa > Arthropoda > Insecta > Hemiptera > Alydidae > Riptortus > Riptortus pedestris. The sequence goes on from CM032229.1 coordinate 14,783,322, forward strand.
GGAGCTAATTATTGTAGAAAGACGTATTTAATTAAAAAATATGTACGTTTAGTCAATTTTGATTCTTAAGTACAGTCTTACCATACTTATTTTAATATTGTATTTTATTTTTATTTTATTTTTTTTAATTTTATTTCTTGAATATTTGAATAGAAATAATACAAATATTTATTGTAAAATAATGATGTATTTAAACATAATAATACATGTAATATGCCATGTGGCAATGGAACATGTATTCGAATAAATAACTCCTCACAGGGTTACTATGAGGAGAAAAAAAAAAAAAAAGTACAGTCTGTGTGGTACTAACTACGTTCATAGTGCTTTCCAAAATTGTAAATTCACTATCCTTCCCCGTGACAACAGTTTATTTTTTTAGTATAGCGAAGTCTCTTCGTTCACACTTTGATAGATAAATAGGGTAGTAAGGTAGATTTGCATCAATAGGAAACTAATACCTTACTAAAATGTAGCTAGACATTTGGTAGCCCTATGCAATGGACAAAAAAGATCTGTAGTTTTGATTTCAGAGGGAATTTGAAAAACATCTCGGAACTAGCTGTATTAGTACATGTGCATAAATTAAAGAGAGGGGATGCCTATACAGATAGTGATGGCAGGTTAAGATATCATACAATAAACCACTGTTAAAGGATTAAGTTTTGCAGCTGAGAAATGCCAAAGTATGTCACGCAGGGGCTGCGTAAACTAAACAAATTTCCCACGTGCTGGTGAGGAACACGTCTAATGTCAACTCACCATTTATTCTCTATTTCACAATTAAAAATAAAGTCAGTAAAAGTATGTGGTTAATAAAATCTTAATTGATGACGTCATTGTAATAACTATTTACATTTCACATAATAAAGGTCCGTCGAAAACAATATTTGGTATTTATGCTTGGAATAAGAAGTTGCACGATATATCCTCTTATGTTTAATGTGCAATGACTAAAAATGGATGTTTAATAATGGCTCAAATCTAAAATAATGACAATATCTTGGTTACTATTGAAGATAGAAGAAACATGTATATGACAACATTTGTAGAACATTAATGTTGCAATCATATTGATTCCGGTATAAGAACGGAGATATTTTGAATTTTCGAAATCTCCTCCCACTGGTTCGATTTCAAACGTTCACGAACATGACCTTTAGTTTAACTTAAAACTTTTAAATATCGAGTTTGGTACCAATCATACGAATATTGAGACCGCTACATTGGTAAATGACACACACACACACACACACACACACACACACACACATATATATATATATATATATATATATATATATATAAACGTAATTTTGAGCAGACCTCAGTTTCGTCATCTCCTAGGATCGATGGACATTTGTTCCAAGATCCTACTGTTGGACATTGTTGTAGGAGCGTTTACGAAAATCGCGCAATCGAAATCTGATTTCCTTTGAGGGGACTCTTATAAAAAAAGTGGTGGAAAATGGCTTTTCCTTCTATTTATATTATGCCTGATAAGTCAATCTTCACTAAACAGAAGATCTTTAGTTGAAGAAAGTCATTTATTAGAGGCAGAGCACTTTCGGGGTAACCTGCCTCATCTTCTGTGTTCTAAAGTTATACTGCATCTCTTAGGATCTGATGTAAAATATACGTCTTTATTGCCATCACTGTCGGATATCCATCAGCAATTAAAAAAAATTATTTCATAATGGGCTTCAGCTATATTCGCTAATAGGTGGAGTATAACTTGGAAACCAAAGATTCCTGTACTCGCTATTATATTTGTAAAAAAATAATAATTTATATAATTAATGACGTTATAGTAGACCATAATTATAATGTGTAAATTCAGTATTCCTACAACTAAAACTTAACTTTATGTTGATTAATTAACACGCTTCATTTTTTATTTGAATTGGTTGGAAGCGTTTTTAAAATTGTTCAAAGGATTGAAGAGAATATTTAAAATATGATGAACGTCACTTAAACTGTTTCTGTTCCTTTTGAAAGAAGAAAATGATAAATCTGTCAAAACCACAAAACCAATCTATCATTTCAACTGTCTGTCAACTCAACATTATTACATTTTTAGGGGATTCATGGACCGCTGAATTTCGTTTATAAGAAATAGTAAGTTCTTGAATAAACGCCCACTTTATGCAGTTATGGCTACTCGGGGTGGCATATCAATGGGTCACCACAAATCAATCAGAGGTTAAAAAGTCGGGTGACGTAAACTAAACAGATTTCCAACATGATGGTATGGCAAACAACTAATCTCAACTCGCCATATATTCTCTATTTCAGAAGTAAAAATCAAATTAGTAGAAGTAGGTGGTCAATAAAATCATGATTGATGAAGTCATTGTAACAACTATTTGCATCTCGAATAATAAAGGTCTGTTCACAACAATATTTCGTATTTATGATTTCCCAAGTGTAGTTTTACAATAGATAAATCTTCATACTGGTATCATAACACAACAGTGAATATTAAGTGAATATATTCAAATGATAACAAGAAATGATTTTAATAACCTCCACAACAGGAAGCGTCTAAATATCTAAGGGAGAAGCAATATCTCTATTATTAGATATTATTATAAAGAATATGCAAATGAGATCGTTTTTCTTGGAGATAATAATTAAAGCTATATTTAAATGTTGAATAAATAGAAGTATCAAAATGCAGATATTTATTGAGAATTTAAAAATGACAACCATGTTATAATTTTGTTATAACACATATTTGATTTATGTTGCAGCCGGTGAGAGAGAAATGCATTGCAACAACATAGACTACTTCCCGAAAGAAGAATACAGCCCTGATCCTAACGACTCCACGATGGCCATTCCATGTAAGTAATATACTGTCTTCCTAATTGGGGTCATCAATAGTATTGATAGAACCTTCATATCAAACTAACCAACTCCTTCGACCTCTAAAAGCCCATTTTCTCTACTCAACTTTAGCTAAAGTACTGAATTCGAAAATCTGTCAATATTAACCAAGAAGTATTGCCCAGTCAAGAATCAATGCAAAAATACCTAGTTCCTTCACAAATATTTATTGTAAGCGCCTTCGGAGCACTCCCTTCATCATCAGTGCTCCGCCGACAAATATAAACCATTAAAAAAACGGCATTCAAGCTTAGTTACTATTTAAAATATATATACCGCAGGGAAAATACATTATTAAACACATATATCAATATTGTAATTAATAAACGTCCACTTGCGCTGCCAAGGCTAATTGGGACGGGTTATCTACAAGTAACTACTCACTTCTAGACAGAGTGGGACCAAGGAATTTATTTAATGAGTTCATCTCTAAATAAATTTCTATTGCCCAGGTGAGAATCGAACTTTTCCATGAGAGATAAATGCTAACGCTTTAACTCACATGGCTAACCTAATCACCCACATAACATTAAACATAATAAAAATTAGGGCCCCAAGAATATTTACAAATTTTATATACATACATATATATATATATATATATATATATATATATATATATATATAATATCTAAAACCGCAAATGAAGACAAAAACACGCCGGAGGAATAGGGAAATCATGTATACAACATGTGATGAGGAATAATAGGCCATTAAAAAACCTCATTAAATTATGTATTTTTAAGTCTATTTATCGTGTAATTTGATCTAATTAAGGAGTTGAATTTAAGATTTATTACACTGTTTTACATCAAAATCCTAAGTTCAAAGGAATGTAGTGTTTTATGTTTGGAGGTATCCTGAAATGGAATCCGAAGCCAGAAAATTTCTACAGGCACCATTTGATGTCGAATTTTTGTTATGCATCAAAAAATGAGCGTTTTTAGACATTTTGAGCATTTTTTACAATAAAAAACTGCAACGATAAATGAAAAAATCTATTTCAGTTTGAAGCAATTATAACATGGAAACATTGTGAAAGCTCAAATAGTAGGCTTCAAGAATTTGTTAGGCCTATAGTCAGAAGTATTATGCAGGGACCTAGTTTAGATCTATCTTTTATCTTGAAGTCTACTTTAAAGTTTTAGCAATGCTTACAGGTCTCCAAGGTGGCTATACGAGGTTTTGTTGTTTTTTGTGTGGCTGAGACAGCAGGAAAGAACAGATCATTACACAGTGAGAAAGAGGCCTGAACGCATAGACAAATGGTCAAAAAACAATTTTGTCAATCCTCCCTTGGTTTAAATTCTACTATCACCTCTCCATATCAAATTAGGACTGATAAAGAATTACGTAAAAACAATGGATAGGGAAAGGGAAATCTGCTAAAATCAGACAAACTTTTAAAGTTTTATTTATATATTTGAACGTACTTCATTTTCGTCCTTTCCCGGGTAGAATCCATGGACATTTCAAGAGGTCCTCAATAGGTGAATTTTCTTAAGGTAAATCTGGCAACTCTGCCTGGATGAACTAAATGTGAAATGAAAACAGCAACATTTAAACCCTTGTGCAATATTTTTGAAGCTTGCTAGAGTGTTTTGGAGACAGTCTAGCAAGATATTGGAAAAAGAAGGGAAGGAGAGAAGGAGGTCGCTCAAGTATAGCATTGTCTGCTTGTCTAGAGTATAAAGGAGTGAGTAATGATCAGACCCCCATCTCTAGAATAAAGACATATTGATTAAAGCAAGTATTTTCAAACTTTGAATAATAATGAAAAAATATCATGCTGACTTAACGCCCAGTCAATAGGCACGAATCTTTGTTAACATATTGATTCAATAATATTCCCTAATTAAAGGGCTGCAAAAATTTAAAGACTTTCCACTGGCACTAAGACACACTGGTGACATGATCGACGACTTTCATTTTCTATTCCTCCCATAATAAACCTTAAGTAAGCACTTGAAAAGTTAGGTAGTGCAGGCAGGATTACTTATACAGGACCCTTCAGTAAACATCACAAGGAACGGTTTTATTTCTTATTTGGAACACTTCATAGAACTAACGCTGATCTTGAAAAGTTGATATTAGGGATTTCAATTACTGTGTTCGTCATTAAATAAATTTCTATTGTCCACTTGGGATTTAACCAATAAGTGAATTATGGACGACGCCTTAACTCACCTGTGAAGTAACAATTAACTACTTTCTTAAATAAAAATACTTCCGCTTCCATTAGCATGAATATATAAAATATGTTGCTGCACTTTATTTAAAATTATCTCATTTGAAAGTGGCATACTATATTTCCATTCTAATACCCCTCATCAAAAAATGTTAATAGGAAAATATTTCCTCATTTGAGGCCATAGTTGATAGAATTTTACAGCTTTCAAATTTCAATTTGAACACCGAATTCCCAAAATTATAATTCCCAAAATTATTACAGCAAGTGAAAACCGTTGTGGTTTCATAAATATTTAGTATTTCTTTAATATAAAATATTTTCTGACTTGCTCTGTCATGCCACTTCTATACTGTAGAGAATGCTTCTAGTTGCCACTTCACCTTCAACCAAAGCAGTCTTGGACATTCATGTGCTGCTGCAAAATTTGTTTTTATTTATTATGGAGAGTCAACTAAGATATTAATCAACAAAGAGTCTCTAAGAATATACTCCTAAACAACTGAAATTGTTTTCTTCGGACAGTATATAATTGTCAAAACATAGATTAGATGGCTTTCTCCTCCTTGTCAGGGAGGGCACTGCATTATTTGAGGTTCTATTGTACAAGCCTTAAACCTCCATTCAGAATAGCTTTATTTTCCTTATAAAGTCAAGGTACTTCTTACCTGTGGCTACTTTTTTAATTGGCTCAGCATCTCCATGTCCGAAGTACCTGAATCATAAACTCTCCCGCATTCCGCATTCAAGCACAATGTGCTTAGGAGTCTCCTCTTCTCTACAGCTCTTACTTATTGGTGTTTCACTGAGTTTGATGTGAAGCATATGTGCATTCATCTTCCAGTGTCTCGAGTTCACTCCCTCTACATCTCCAAGTTCCCTCCTAGGCAGTTTGAGGCAAACTTCTCTGTTTCTTCTCTCCTCAAACCACATCAGAGCCTTCCAACGGGTTACTCTGTGCCTTCACCTTTTTGAATTCCTCCCTTGCCACATTCTTTATGGAGTTCTTAAGAAAAGATGAAGAAACTCCGATAAAGGTTACTGTTCAATGGGGGTTATGCCTGACCAGCTCCTGGCCAATCTGTATTTTCATTTCCTGGGATACTCTGGTGTCCTGGTACCCAGTATATTGTCACTCTTTGGTTGTCCCTTGCCAATTTTCCCAGCCTCATAAAACATTCATCCATAGTCCTAGGACTTAATACTGGTCTTGCCAGAGCCGAGCAACTCAAAACATAAATCTTGAAAATATATAATATTTGCATCTACGAGTGTGGTAACAAATATTTTATACAATGAAAACTCATTTTCTGTAATGTATATCTAACTATGATAAACAGTCCCGTTGTACGTTTTTAGTTTTGTTTAGTATTTATAATAAGGTGTAAAAAATAAGTCACTATTTACTTTATTCAGCAACGGAAGAATATAACCCTCTTACAACTAGTCAATCAACTTCATGTTTTCTTTGTATCCAGAAATAATCTGGCCAGAAGAGTAATCAGTATAATCAAGCTAGTTGACTAATCAATAGAAGACGGATTAATTAGTGAACCAGCAAACTTTTAATTGGAGATCGGGTGCCTATTGTGATAAATTCGCTTTGATGTTTTGTAGGCTCACATTGCCAGTATTGTTAATATTCTGCCTTATAACTAAACACTGAAATTATGTACTAAACATACATTACAGTAAATAAACCCTGATATTTATGTACTAAACATACATTACAGTATATAAACCCTGAGATTTATGTACTAAACATACATTACAGTATATAAACCCTGAGATTTATGTACTAAACATACATTACAGTATATAAATCCTAAGATTTATGTACTAAACATACATTACAGTAAATAAACCCTGAGATTTATGTACTAAACATACATTACAGTAAATAAACCCTGATATTTATGTACTAAACATACATTACAGTATATAAACCCTGAGATTTATGTACTAAACATACATTACAGTATATAAACCCTGAGATTTATGTACTAAACATACATTACAGTAAATAAACCCTGAGATTTATGTACTAAACATACATTACAGTATATAAACCCTGAGATTTATGTACTAAACATACATTACAGTATATAAACCATCCTTCTAGAGTCACTCGCTCAGAGGCATGTGCACTATGTAGATTTTCCATATTCTGAAATGACTCGTAAATGTCTTCAACACACATATTATCATCTTTTTATGGAATATTAAGATCCCATATAAACAAGAACACACACGCACGCACAGAAACGCGCGCAATATCGCAAAGTTGCGAAGAACGAAACTTTTAGCATTATCGAGACCTTTCAGATGCGTTAAATTTTATCCCAAAACATTTAGTTTTATCTATTAAGCGAGCCCTCAAAAGCCACCATTTCCTCTTTATCCCACATTTGAAAAATATTCAAAAATAAAGGAACACATATATTATTGTTTCGCTTGGTATTTAGCGATGAAATGGCGGGCCAACGCGTATGTATAATCAGTTTTTGAACATACTATGTAAAACATTTATCAAAGAAATGAAAGTCACAAATTTAAAACTACCTGTGTTTTACCTAGAAGATAATAATAATAAAGGACTTTTCCCTGGTAGTGTTTGTGCCATCCTTACATCAAATCACAAAAGACGATATACGGGTACTTCAAATTTCTTCAAGTTCAATTGTTTTTGAAATAGCTATAAAAATAATGTTAATTTTTCTTGGTTTTGACTATTGTTAGAAATGAACATAAGTGAATGTAAAACAAGGAAAGTACCCAAAAAAAGCTGGATATTGACAATAAAAAATCATGGTTCATAGATGAAATCTCTGAATAATTTTTCAGAGATTTCATCAGTAAAGTAGTTGTTAGAGTACTTTTGATCGTTGGTAAATAAAATATTTTTTTAATTTAATCTTTGGATAGGACTGCAATTACTAATATATCTATCTATCTATATATATATACATATATATATATATATATATATATATATATGTGTGTGTGTGTGTGTGTGTGTGTGTGTGTGTGTGTTTGTGTGTGTGTGTGTGTGTTTGTGTGTGTGTGTTTGAGGATGGTAGACATTAAATCTGCACTTGTGGCATTGAAAATACTTGGGGAGAGAAAAAACGTCCAATTCTTCACATTTTTTTTATTTCAGTGCTAAGCGAAACAAATGTTCGACGTGTTTCTTCATTTTATCAGTAGTACTTTCAAAAATGTATTAAAAATGTTGGGTAAAGAGGAAACACTGACATTTGAGCCCGCGCTTATTAGGTAAAAATAAATGTTTTGATATTATTAAATGACGACTCTGAAAGGTCTCAATGAGGGCTACAACTTTAGTCCTTTTAGAATTTTACAATATCTCGAAACGGTTTAAATGATATTCCAATTGTGGCCCACGTATACTCGCATATCTGTATACTCGTACATATACATATACAGTAATAACAATAGGAGGCGAGTTTTAGTGGGGTTGTCTCTCACACATGGGAGTAGAATGAGGAATTATAAAGTTGGTAATAACTGTCCTGGATTGGGGGTGCGATTGATTTTAATTTAAAAATACATACAATGCCTATAATTGGATTTGAGTTGATGAAACGGTTAAATATTGAGCATTGTATAGATCAAATATACATTTTCGAGTCAAAACCAAGACAATCTTAATTTAAGGCGTCATTGGAATACGTATTTTCATGTGTCTCACAAAGTAAAAGTTCATTGAAAACAATGTTTCAGCTTCGAATAAAGCGATTCATGATATAACAGATTATTGTTAATATGACATGAGTAGGAGTAGGAGTTTACTAAAAGCTGAAAAATAAACAATGCATATATCCCGTTTAATAATCTAAATACAAAAACATACAATATGGGAATTGAATATGTAATAAGATTGGTTACAATTTAATTTTGCGAGCCGGCGTATTATACTTCAGAACGGAAAATCATAAATGATGGCGTCACATAAACATATTAGCACATAGCACTCAAAGTAAAAGTTCAGTGAATACAATTTTTAGTATTTAAGTTTCAAATAATATGAGTTGACCTTAATCTCACATGGTAAACCTAGAGCGGCGAGTTCGATTCCCGCCTGGGTAAAGGAAATTATTTAGTGACGCAATTAATTCCCATTAACATCCTAAGCCCCACCCTGGCTAGAAAAGGGTGGTCACCTGTAGATAACCCGTCCCAATTAGCCTGAGCTGCAAAAAGTGGACGTTTATAAATAACAATAATAACAAAAAAAATTGTATTTATATTATTTATTTAATGTAAAAAAATAATATGTTTAATAATATTCATACAGCAGCTTATTTTTATTTGACATGAGTGAAACTGGGGGTTTGCCGAGAGATGAAAACTAAATAAAAAATGCAAATATATCAATTAATATTCAAGATGGGGAAAAAACGTATATAACGACAGTTATAAGACATTAAATTTATATAATACTGCTCATATACTACTTTTCGATTAGATGTGTAATATTTATAAATTATAATCCTCTCTAAACTTTATATAAAACGTTGCTAGATCAAAACAAAATGTCGACCTCGAAGCTTTGTGTGTGTGTGTGTGTGTGTGTGCGTGCGTGTGTGTTTCCTAAACGGACATAATCCTTTTTTAATACCTAGTTCAAGAATATAAATTCAAATGTTGGTTTCTCTTTGGAGGAATTTGATGAAATGAGATTAATTTAAAATATAAAATGTTTCCTAGATTCAGAAATATTTGTTGATACCATAAAATGTACCCCCTTTTTGTTAGGTCAACAATGGCCTCCTTTCCTTGGTTAAATTGGTAGGTTCGAGTAGGAAGAAGATTACTTCAGATGAAGTTAATGGAACGGGGGGGGGGGGGGGGGTCACAGCCCTGATATTTACAACTCTAAATGACCTCCTAACTCCGACCTTTTAACAATCATTTATAAAGTTCTTAATGGCTGGAAGACGCACAACCTACAAACTTGCATGAGATAATTCTCTCAAAGTAATTTGCATGAGATTCAAGCCTATTGCCCTATCTGTAAGAAGATAACCGTTATTTGCAATGGAACTAACATCACCATTATCTCCCTAGAGGTATCACGAATGGCTTATTTGAGGTTAGGAACTCACAAAGATTGCACTGCAAAGGAAGTCCTGCATAAAACAGGGTATAATAAAAAATGTGAAAAAAGTGACCTGACGGGAAACAAAAAGTTCGTAAGGAGTATAAAACTGAGAAAAACAGGAATAAAAATTTCCCTTACACCTGACTAAAGAAGAAAGACCAAAAGAAAAATCATGCATAGAAGAAGGGCATGCGAAGAAAACTAAGCGAAAGAATAACGTGCAAAGCATGCAAAATAAAAACAAAGTACCTCATGTACACACGTAGGAATAAAGAAGGGTCAAACCTCCAAGATAATGATTTATTACAGCAACAAATTGCTGGTGATGCAGTTCATCGTCGCCACTGTCAACACATAATTACAATAAAAACAATTTTTAGCAGATTTCCCTTAAGGGTCGTACTCATGACGCGATTTTTTCGAAAAAATGTCTTCAAATGTCCATCGATCCTACCCAGGAGATGTCGAAACTGAGGTCCATTCAAAATTATATATATATATATATATATATATATATATATATATATATATATACTAGCTCAGATACCCAGCTTCGCTCGGGAATTCATTTGAGGCTGAATGGTGATGGTATATTTTTGGCAAGGCTTTACTTTGCACAATATTTTGACATTTACCCGTTCCAGTGTTTAGGGTTAATACCCGTTGTTGGCATTTGTTAATAATAAAATTATTTTTTTATGTAAGACTTCACTGTCCTGCATATTGTCATATTTCCCGACTCCTGTGCATTATGCATAGATTTCAGTTAATTAAGGACAAAATATTAACAGAGATTTGAATTAATTTTTCCAGGTGAGGTACCTCATAGTTTAAATTGGAATGAATTGTTGTGTATATCAATATTTTTACGCAAATTACTTGCTCCACACATTGTTCCTGGAGAAATGTATAAAAAAAAAAATAAGAAAGAAATGTTAATCTAAATAACAAAGTAAACAACTTCTGTTATGTGCATGTTTGTCGAAAAGCAAAATAGACAAATGACAATTTATTTCAGGCCTCTCTTATAACCCCCACTCCCGTTCTAACCTAAAAATTTTAATATATCTTATAATCATGGAAGAATTAATGCTAATTGACATACCGAGTTTTTTTAAGTTCGTTTTAATCGTTAGTGCCCAATGAAATAGTTGACTCCCGCTTTAGTTTGTTGCGTATATCTCGTTTATACTTTGTTAAAATACAAAAATGAATATGACAAAAGTTACTCTAAATAACAAAATAAACAACTTTTGTTATGTCCATATTTGCCAAAAAATGAATAGAAAACGAAATACTGCTATTTTTAAATTCAGGCCTCCCTTACAACCCCCCCACTCCTGCCCGTCCGTAGAAATGTTGGTATGGCTTGTTTATAATGAAAGCGTTAGTGCTAATACATACACCGAGTTTGATTTATTTCGGTTGGGTCTTTTGTCCCAAATAAAATTGTTCACTTCCGCTATAGGTTTTAGAGTATATCTCGTTTATAATTCGGTATGCGAAAAAAGTGTATATAACAAAAGTTACTCTAAATAACAAAATAAAGAACTTTTGTGATGTTCGTATTTGCCGAAAAAACCAATAAGAAATCAAATATAATAAATATAATAATAAAAAAATCTGCTTAGTTTACGCAGCCCCTGTTGCTGTGATAGACTTTTTTTGTCATCTACTAGGTAATATCGATAGACTTTTGAAGAAAAATTTCGAAAATTGCGTCATAAGTACGACCTCAATAGCTTTTTTCCCTTTTGGAAAATCTGCTAAAAGCTGTTATATCATGAACCACATCATTGCAAGCTTAAATACAAAATATTATTTTCAATTAACGTTTACTCTGTGAGACTCATGCAAGCACATAGTGTGATGACGTCATTAATTAATAGGTCGTAAATCAAAAATATTTATTTCTTCTATACCATACTCAATATTTAACCGTTTCATGCCACACAAAAGATAATATTTGTTAATGGCTATAATTGTACCAGACATATGGGGGGGGGATTTAGAGAAGGGAGGGAGGTCTAAATGACTAAATATCTCCATTATGAGCCGGATACAGTACAGAGCCAATCTTGTAAAGCTATTAATACTCTACATATGCTGCTTAATACATTTTTGTCGTAACACAAGTATTAAGCGAGTTATTTGTACTTTATTGTTTTCAGCTTTCGATAACACCCCCCCCTTTTATCATCCTGGTTTTCTCATAGAAATATAGAATATGTGATGACAAGAGATCACCAGTGCCTTATACCAGCCTTGGGAAATCTGCTTAGTTTACGCAGCTATATAACCACATTGTCAGCTTATAATGAAAACACGTTACCGCAGAAAATGATTCATGTTGATTATGCTGACTTTTTGTTCAAACTAAGACAACACATAAATGCATATCGAATATGTAATAGCAGTCAAAATGGAGGGATGATTAATCTTTTTAATTTTATTTCACATTTTGTTTATGACGGTTTAAATGGAGTCAAATGAGTAGAGAGGAGAGTTGGAGTTTAGTTGTGAGTTCCACCTTATATTTCCTAATTTTTAGCCCCTTTTATAAAACGAAGAGCAAAAGTTTTAATATAGAGACCGATAAATAATAAGAGAAGTTGACCACAATATTTCTGGGGCTGATTGCCAAGGGGGTGTTTTTTAATGACTTCATCCCCAAATCATTCCAAGCCCAATTGATTTCATTAAATGAGCTTCATCAATGGTCCTCTTCAAAGCTATTTCCTTTCTTTACGCCATAATTTCAATAGTTTTGCCGTCTCTTCATATTTTTTTTAAAAAAAATAATTATTTTTATATTCAAGGGACGGTCTTTTTATTAGAGTTGTCTGGGAGTTGTAATCCGAAAAGAGCAATTATGAAAATATATCATTATTCGGGAATATTTATAGTTATCAGTAAAATTAGAAAAATATTCAAGAAGACAAGATCCAATCAACTTAAGAATTAATTTCTTTTAAATCTCTCACTCAACCAAGACGGATAGTAATTCGTCCCTATCGTAATTTCTTTTTAACTATTTATTTAATTAAGGGTTTCAAATTCCAGTGAAGAAATAAAATGACTGTTATCAAAACTTAAAATAATTGATCAATTATCTGAAACCAATGTATTTAAAACAAAAAACCCCTCCTCCCAAACTGGATTGATCTCCCATTTTAAATCATGCATACATCCTTGCTCTGTGACACTTGTGTTCTGGAATGTTTTTATTACAGCTTTCTGGTTTTCAAAGATAGACAAAAATAATAATCCTTAATAATTAAATGTTAGGCTGGCGGCTGGAGAGAGTCCAGAATTGTTAGACTCCATAATATTTCATTTTCAAAATGAGAGTATAGTTCAGCATCTCTTCCCGTGCCTATAGTTATTTCAATGGACCGGTAGTATTCTTTTATATAGATGGATTATTCAGTACCTTTTTTACATTAGCGAATTTCCCTCAATGAAATTGAGCTATTGAGTTCGTACTCGTGACCATATTTTCGAAAAACGCCCACAAATCTCCATCGATATTTCCTAGGAGATGAAGAACATGTGGTCCGTTCAAAATTATATATATATATATATATATATTGGTCTGTTACCGCTCTAGCGGTCGCAACTTTTGTTTGATCGTTACCAAACTCGATATATTAGCATTTTATGCAAAATTAAATGTCAAGTTCGTTATTAAACGTCGTATTGAACTACTGTATAAAACCAATATTATTGATGTTCTACAAATGCTTTTATGTAAATTTTTATGTCAAGTTTTTCAATGCAAATGCTTTTATGTAAAGTTTTTCTATATTCAATATTAACCAAGATATTGAAACATTTGGATTTCAGCTTTCAGTAAACCCCCACTTTTAGTCATGGGAATTTGTTGTTTTTACATGGAAAAAGAGAATATATGCTCAGACGAAATTAGTAGTGTGTCATTCCAACATGTGGGAAATCTGATGAGTTTATAGAGTTTCTGCGTAACGGACTTTTTTTCTATGGTTGAGAAAAAGTTCGCCCTAGATCCTGCCTAAAAACTCACCCATTTAAAATTATTCTTCTTGTGTATAAACATTTGTTCTAACAACATCATTAAGATATCAACTAGGAAAGTACTCAAAATGGTCCCACTTAGACATTATCTTCCCATATTATATATTTCGTCTCTTATTCTAAATTAATTACGGCTTAGAAAATTCGTAAGTAAATTTATAAATTCGTTTGAAAACAGTGATTTCGAAGTTTTAATTTTTCAAGAAAAAAGGAATTCTAAAAGAAAGTGCTGTAAACATATATATTTCTTCAGAGATACAAGGACACTCAGAGAAAACACTTGGAGCCAAAAAGGTTTTTCCTATAAAGCGTTCACAGTAAAAGAAAATATATGCCTGAGAGAGTCCTGGAAAACTGTCTATGAGCCAAAAGCACCTGTCACCTTTTGGCTTAGGGACATTTGTAAACATGTCAATACAATATACAATAAATGGTGGGTATTTTACAACAATGTAATATTCTATAATGGACCGAAATTCGTCCTGTTTAACAAAGGGTAAGATGATCCCCTGATAATTCCAGGGATAGTGTTTGTTGTCCTTAAAACCAAGATGACATTATGATTATAATTGACATTATATGAGTAATTATGTACTGTGGGTGACGGTTGAAATAGATTAACTATATGACTCAAGAGTTAGGCAATTGAGTGAAATGAGAGGCGTTTATATTGTTCTCGCAAAGTAAGCAAGTAGTAAAAAGTAAAGTAAATTTATTTTCCAGCAAATTACTTTACAATTATTTCAGGAATACATAATAATTTACAAAGAGCTTTGTATATACCATTAGCACGAGTGACGTATGATACATTACATAATGAAATATTCTTCTATATAAACTTTTAAAACAAGATTATAAACAAGATTTGTACGATATTACATAATATTGATCTCGAGTACAAAAGAATAGAACTGTAGTAATACTTCTGACATACATGATCATAAACTAATGACTGGAGTTATAAATTAAATTAATATAAAGAATAATTATTGCGTCAATAAATAAAGTTTATAATTAAATGTATAAATAAAGATTATGATCAAAATTTGCAATGATGTTACATTATATAAATGTTGAATAAAAAATAATAGTAACAGTAGTAACATATGGGTTATAATAATTATAATCCATAAAGAAATATTATAATTAAAATTTGAAAAGATATTACATAATATTAATATTGAATAAAAATAATATTAACAGTAGTAATATTTGCATTATAATAAATATAATCCAAAAAAAAGGTTATAATCAAAATTTGTAATGATATTATATAATAATATTGATGTTGAATAAAAAATAACAGTAACAGTAGTAATGTTTCCGTTATATAAGATCATGAAATAGCAAATGGAATTATAAATTAAATAAATATTATTAATTATGTCCATAAAAAATATAGTAATCAAATAATTGTGAAATGAAGATTATAATTATGAAATATAATATAAGAATTATAATCCATAAATAAAAATTATAATCAAAATTTAAGATGATATTATCTAATATTGATGTTGAATAAATATTAATAGAAACAGTAGTAATGTTTCCGTTATATAAAATCATAAAATAACAACTGGAGTAACAAATTAAATAAATAATAATAGTTATGCCTATAAATAAAGATTATAATCAAATAATCGTTAAATAAAGATTATAAATATAGAATAATAATTATAATCAATAAATAAAGATTACAATCAAAATTTCAGATGATATTACCTGATATTGATGTTGAATAAAAAATAATAGAGTCAGTAGCAATATTTACGCTATATAAGATCATGAAATAACGATTGGAGTTATAAATTAAATTAAGGAATAAATAAATAAATTGTGCCCATAAATAAATAAATATAAATTAAACACAAAACAAAGTGTTCTGCGATATCTTTCAGTGCTCTTCATATATTTATACAACTCAATGTAATTTCCTCTATTCAGGGTGGCAATTACTTGATCCCTGCTGAGAGTAATTGTAGCAAATGCTGCAGCAGGCAGAGAATGGGAGGAACAGCGAGGAAGTGATAGGTGTCTTGAGGTTGCTGGACGTTACACAGTCACCTGTGTGCGGTGTCATCTATAATCCAAGCCTTCTTGTTCAAGTTGAGAGCCTGTATTTGGCTATTGCTCTGAAATAGTGGAGAGTATTTACCTTTGTGCTTGGGAGTGATAAGAACGTTCTTTGTATAAATCATGGAATTGTGCAACTGCAACGCTTTGTTTAAATTTATCAAACTCTATTGACTATGTGCATCGGTACTTTGTTTGCAGTTTGTTCTCTTCAGTTTTGTTCTTTTCTTGACAAATTCACCTCTTGGAAGATTTACTGTTTGCCAAATTTCAGATACATTATCGTACAAGAATTTTTTTTTTCTTTATAACTTTTAATGCCAGTTTCATTGTTAACCTTCCATCACTTGAGTTCAAAACATTAACTATGTATTTCTAGTAGAAGCGGTAAATATGAATAATGGTACTTGCTCTGTCTCCAGATATATTCCATAATAAGGCGTATTTTATATATTTTTGTAATTTATCAGAATAGTAAAATTTTAAAAATTTTCAGGAATGCCAAGAATAAATCTTTTATAGGCATAATTATGAATCATCATTTTAAGGAAAGGAAAATAATGTAATACTAGTAGCAACACTACAAACCTTCCCAAATGCATCATATATTTTGCAAAAATTCTAAGCATTTGAAGTTCTGCTCATGACGTGACGTTTTCAAACATTTCAAATTGCCCATTTAGTATATTGCATTATAGAAGATAACAAACATCAGGACTCAAAATGTATAAAAATCTATCTTCTGTACATTTTGTTTTTGTTTTACAAGTCTGCCATCCACAATTTTTAAAATAATTTCCAAAACTGATTCTTAATGGTTTCTTCTAAAACTAAATGCCGTTTATTAATGGACAAAAATCGAAGAAATTTTAAAAATGGGAGAAGGTAGTTGAAGGTTCAAAAATTTAACCTCGTAAATTATTATGCTCTGATCCGAATAACAAAAACCGACGTTTATTATGGCATTTTCAGACATTGGATCTCATTCTTCAAAAAGGAAACAAGTTTCGAAACTGTGAGAATTGAGATAACAAAGAATATTGATAAACAGTCTATTCTTCCATTCTGAAGAAAAGGACCGATTCTGCATTTGACTGTCTTCGGTGCCTTGGGAATCACAAAAAAAAAACTGGCAGGAGATTTAATATTTTCTTTTCTGCGGAAAGAATCCATTTGTCTTTTCCTTAAACCAACCAGTCCACAAAAGAATCTCGATATATCAGTCTGGAAGCTCCAAAAACCTCTATTTTCTGCGAAAACAGAATATAATATCTCAGTTTGGTTGAATTTTAATTGTTCTTTCATTCAAATACTAATATTGTTAATAGTATTTATTCTATTTCTAACTATGTAAAACATTAAGGACTACTGATGGCGATTTTTGTGGAAGCCAAGAGGAGATTTTTAATTCATGTTTAGTGAGAAGGCTCGATAGTCGTTAGTTTCACGCTGAGCATGTTGTATTATCATTATTACACTCGAAGGAAGGAACCACTGATTTCAGACAGAAACCGAAGGTTGGTAGGAAAATGTTTCCTTTATTCTAGATAACAATATTAATCGCCGTTAACTCAATTTAGTTGGAAGGTTGGTTAGTATTGGAAAGCTCGTAATCCTTGAAGATAATTGTCCTTAGTAGTCATTAATAGTTAACACCTCATTGTTAACAATATTTTGTTTCAATGAAAATAATAATACCTTAACGGAATAAACCTTTTCGTTCTCGTGTATTGAGATAGATAATGTAAAACGATTAGATTTTCTCAGGATGATTTGTCATAATTGTAATTATGTATTTTTTTTTTTTATTTGATCTTACTTAAAACCCAAATAAACAAGTAAAAGAGGCTGGTAATGGCAACGGTGGAAGATCTTGGCTGTTAAAATAACCCAAGGAAACATTTTTTTTTTCTGAAATTGTGCATTTGTAAAGAGGCATTTTCTCGTCTTGACTGAAGGCCACCAACACTTTAATCTACTAATGAACGCATTCGTAGACCCTCACAAAACCGAGATCTAAATAAAATAGGGGTTGCTCGTGCACTGAATATGTTATTTAAGGGCTGAAACATGGCTGAATCGCCCCCTCCCTAGCCGTGGATGAGGGAATTATTCGTAAACATGTAAAGGGCGAAATGTAGCACTTTGTTGTATATTAAGAAAGTCCATTATAAGCAGGGCGGAAGGGATGAAAGCATCGTGTAAAGGGCTTATTGTTCCCCGATTCCTGAATAGCCTTCATCATCAACTTCTCTTTAAACCTTTATATCTTCTCCACTTCCATTCGATTCACTCATACATTTTTAGCTTTTACATTCAAAATTGTTCCAAATATTTCCTGCAAATATTACTTAATTTTTCACTTTTCCTTCAACAAGAGCGAATAATTTTGCTACGAGGAAAAAAAAATATGGCAACTAGCGTTGTTCCAGGTCTTTGAAAAGAATATTTTTAGAATTCTCTCTTTGTTTGCATTCACGAAATGTAAACAGACAGTCGCGCATGTGCTGCATAAACGTAGCAGACTTGAAGTTTAACTTGAGGTCAAAATGATTATTTATACAGTTGTTAAAAGTTCACATAAGTTGATACACCTCATATACCTTCTAATTTATGATAATGCAACATAAATGGAAAACTGTTAGCTAACAAATATAAATACGGAAGTTAATATTCGGTAAACCAAAGAAAAAAAAAACAAGAACAACAATTTCGGACTATTATTGTTTGGTCATATAACCTACAAGGAAGGTTAGGGGATCCAAAATTTCAAAATTCTGAAACTTTGAGCGCAGGTGGAGTAGTTCATCCGTAATACAAAATTATTTTTCGTTCATCCGGAACTACGATTTGAAGGTGTATAATTTTCTCTTGAAATAAACCTGTCTTTATATATCGTGAAAGCGGTAATAGATATAGAAAAAGTTTCTACTGATAGTTTTTAATGTACTTCAAAACTATGCTATCAGTTTTTTATATTTTGTTAACATTTTCCCTCTGCCCTTCAGTTTATGTTTTATAATGAATCATATAGGATATTTAGCGACAAACTCAAGCATATATGATAAACTTGTGATCATTTTTCAAACATAATCAAAAAAGACAATTGTTGTATATCGCATTGAGCACACTTCATCCACCACTTCATGACTCGCTACTTACGGCAAGAGTTTCTTCTTCGGAATCTCAATAGAGACAGAAATAAAACATCAACAAATAAATGACTTATTGAAATTTGTGTAATAATTTATTTGTTTTATTAATATATGTGTATATACATATATTTTATTTGACTGTTGAATTTGTCGTTAAATATGCTACATCTAACATTATAAAACAAATTTTAAAAATGATAAAAACTGAGAGGGGGGAATTAAAATACATGACATTTAAAAAAATATGATTGCATAGTTTTAAGTACATTAAAAACCAGAAAACTATCTTTTGAAACTTTTCTTATATACATTACCGTTTTAATAGTATTCGCTCAGAAATATAAAAATCGATTTTTTTCCAAGAGATGATTTTACCTCTTCAAATCGCACGAACAAAAAATATTTGTATGTTATGGATGAGGTTCTCTACTTGCACACAAAGTTACACAATGTTTTGAAGTTTCGGATTCCCTAACCTCCGTTGATTGCTCGATTTTTCTCATAATTACAAAGGTATTTTGAATTCTTTTTACTTCCTTTCTTAACCCCTCCTCATAATCCTAAGAAAGCATACCTTATGACGGGGGGGGGGGGGATAACCAGGACATATTTGCATGTATCTCGTATCACAAAGGTCTCTTGAATATAATTTTTGGTATTTAAGCTTCGAATAATGTGATTTATTATGTAGCAGAGTATTGTTTATGTAACATGAGTAGAAGTGGCGGTTTGCTGAAGGCTGAAAACTGAAAAATGCAAATATCTCGGTTAATATTCAAGATATTGAATAACTTTATATAACAACAATTACAGTACATCTAATTTGCAATAAGATTGGTTCTATACAATTTTTCGATCCGATTTTTGGTAACGGAGATATTTCGAATTTTCGGAAATCCCCCTCCCTCTTGTCCAATTTCAGCCATTAACGAACTTGATCTGTCTTTTTAAATAAAACGTTTAAATATCGAGTTTGGTAACGATCAAACGAAAATTGCGACCGCTAGAGCGTTAACAGACAAATATATATATATATATATATATATATATATATATATATATATATATATATATATATATATATATAATTTTGAACGGACCTCATTTTCGTCATCTCCTGGGTAGGATCGATGGACATTTGAAGAAATTTTTCGAAAATCGCGTCATGAGTACGACCTCAATAGCTGATTTCCCATAAGGGAAACCTGCTAAAATACATGACATTTAAAAAAATCTGATTGCATAGTTTTAAAGTACATTAAAAACCATAAAACTTTCTTTTGAAACTTTTTTTTATATATATTACCGTTTTAATAATATTCGCTCAGAAATATAAAAACCGATTTTTTCCAAGAGGTGATTTTACCTCTTCAAATCGCACGAACGAAAAATATTTGTATGTTATGGAAGAGTTACTCTACTTGCACACAAAGTTACAGAATTTTTGGAATTTTTGGATTCTGTAATCCGTTGATAGTTTGCTTTTTCTCATAATAACGAAGAAATTTTGAATTCTTTTTAGCTCCTTTCTTAACCCCTCCTCATAATCCTAAAAAAGCAATACGTAATATTTAAGGATGAAATAAGATGTTTCCTGACATACCTTATTATTATTTCGAGATGTTTAGGAGTGGAGGTTTACTGAAGGCTGAAAACTAGTAAATGTAAACAACTTCCAATAAGATAATGAAAAATCAATTGTAACTGATGCGCCACCATTGTTGTACATGGAAAGAAATATTTTACGTTTGACTCATCTTTTCTACTCCACAAACCTATTTCGCTCATGCCTCCGTTTTTTTCGTGAGTCCACGTTTCACTGTCATACATGATACATTATCACAGATGTATAGCTTGATAGCACGCATATTTTGTTCATAACTCGTCTGAGACAGACAACTGTATTTTTAGATAAACAAATCTTTTTGTATATGAACAATCTCGATTACCGACAACGAAAATGTTTCATTTTTTAAAGCTCCCTTTTATTTTATTGAAACCCATAATATTTAAATTAGAGTATATAAGTAAGAAATATTTTGCATTAAATTGTGTTCATTTATTTTAAAGAATTATTCTTTAGGGTAGTATTAGGATTACCTCAGGACTCAGGAAAGATCTAGGACTCGAAATGGAATCGGTCTGAGCATTTGTATGTGTTGAGACAGATCCTCAAATGACTCAGAGCTTTCGTCAAAGAGGATAAGCCGCAAATGACACGAAACGCGCAGAGCAATCATAAAAATAGACTTAAATAATTCTTTGTTCTGAGAGCCTCGCCAACATTCTCAGAATTACTCGAGCATAACTCAAGCATTGATTACGATTGACCTAAAAAAAATAATGAAGTATTAAATTCCCAAATAGTATTCTGCAGCATATCTCCATTCGATTCATACTGATTATGAAAATATCATCATTAGCACCAGAATCGAGTAAAGCGATTATCTGTGTTAATTAAAAGCACATATCGGGAGATTTAAAAGCATTTAAATGTATTAGCGCGGAGCTTCCGGGACATAACGAATTTCCCACGACCATTAAGAGATTTAATTCTGCAAAATCACTGTCCATCAATTGGGGTAGATTTTTGTAAGAGTTCTCCAAACTGGTTGTTTAATAGAATTTATGTTAATGACGCTCAAGTTTTAATTGAACATTTATTTTATTTACTTCGTTTTGGTTTTTACTGATCAAACCCCATTAATGACAAAAGGACATCTAAATATTTTTCTTTTTAATACTAACCCCTGTTAACTAAATTTAGTCGGAAGGTTGGTCAGTTTCGAGCTGAGCTTTCATTATTATACTGACAGGAAGGCCGCTGTTTTAAGAGTGAAACGTAAGGATGGTAATAAATCTGAGGATAATACTTTTTGATTAAGATTTTTTTTTTCTTGTAGATAATAATATTAATCGCCGTTAACTCAATTTAGTCGAAAGGTTGGTTAGTCTCAGTGTTTCGCGCTGAGCTTGATTTATTTTGATTATTATACTGAACTAGCGGACCCGGCAGACGTTGTCCTGCATGATATTTCAAGCGATTAGGATATTAAATTTAATAATATTAGTTTGTTTTTTTTTAAAAAAGCTAGTTTAAATAACACAGATAACAACTTTTGTTATGAGCAAGTTTGCTTAAAAACAAATAGAAAATGAAATATCGCGAATTTTTTATTCAGGCCTCCCTTATAACACCCATTCCCGTTCGAACCTAAAAAATTTAAAATAGCTTATAATCATGGAAGAATTAATGCTAATTCACGCACCGAGTTTAGTTAAGTTCGGTTCAACCGTTAGTGCCCAATAAAATTGTTGGCTCCCACTTTAATTTTTAAGTGTATATATCGTTTATACTTTGTTATACAACAAAAGTGACTATAACAAAAACTACTCTAAATAACAAAATAAACAACTTTTATCCTGTGCATATTTGCCGAAAAACCAATAGGAAACGAAATATTGCTATTTTTAATTTTAGATCCCCCTTACAACCACCACTGCTATTCCATCTTCCGGGCTGATTTGTGAATCTAAACAATCCAGGGAGTTACCCAAATGCATACAAAAAAATTCATTCAAATAGATCCAGCCATTTAGGAGGAGTTCAGTGCCAAACATACGTACAGTAGAATTATATATATATAGTGTAAGGCACAGCTGTTTATTATGGAAATTTAAATAATTTATTAACGTCCACTTTTTACAACTAAGACTAATTGGGACGGGTTATCTACAGGTTAGCCCCCTTTTCTAGCCAGGCTGGGACTAAGGATTATATTTAATAAATTTCGTCACTAGATAAATTCCTTTGCCCAGGCGTGAAAGTAATCTTCTAAGAATATCGTGCTGATGCTACGACGAGTAAAGCGCCAAATTCCTCAGACTCAAAGAAATTCCTTGGTAAGCAGGGAACAATCCTGGCTAAATGGAAGTAATGAATCCGAAAAGGTAATGGTCTCTTCAAGAAATACATTGTTTCAACGACAAAGACCATGGAAGTCTACGAGTACAAATGTTTGAAAAAAAAACGTTCGCAGACAAATACACAAAGGGCCAATGGTTGCCACACAGATTTGGTTTCAGGAGAAGTGGTTATCTTGGCGCATTTCCTACCGCATTGTGGGGACGTTACAGATCCTAGACTGCTACTAAGAAAAAATCTTGCACATAGTCCATGGAGGGACAACGATGGTGTGAAATTTTAGTCGCTCTCTGCAGCATTTGGGCCCCGAAGAGCCAAGTTCTCCACTTCCTTCTTGTGAAGCAATTGGGTTGCCTCAGGGGAGAGGGGAGATATCCAACTTTGAAGCCCTGTAACCGCACAACTGACTAAACGTTAGTGACCAATCCCCAAGTTGGAAACTGTTATTCCTGGTACAGAAACCCAGCGTGCGATAGCTGTTCACGTCATAAACATATAAAATTTTAACTACGTCATCCTTTGTAGATAGGAGGAAATAAAAATGGTTCTCTGTGGAAATCGTAAAGGTAGGGAAAGCTCTGAAAACTTGAAGGAAATGGTCTAAAGTACTCATTAGAAGTTAACACCTCTAATTTAAATATGGCATTCTTCAATAAAAAGAAAGACAGTTTAATAAAAGAAATCTTTGTATTTGGATTGATCGGGTAAAACGCTTAGATTATCTCTTAACAAACAACTTTTGTTATATGCACGTTTGACGAAAAATGTATAGATTACGAAATAAAGCGATTTTATATTTCACACTACCTGTTGTACTCCTGTTGTACCTCGAAATTTTAATATAGCTTATAAACATGGAGGGGTTAATACCAAATTATTTACGGAGTTTCTTTTAGATCGGTTGAGTCTTTTGTGCTATATAAAATTGTTGACTTGTTGTTATTGTTTTTAGCGTATGACTTATTTATACTTCGGTATACGACAAAGTGTAATTACAAAAGTTACTCTAAATAACAAAATAAACAGTTTTAGTTATGTGCATATTTGCCGAAAAACTAATAGGAGACGAATTATCGCTATTTTTAATTTCAGGCCTACCTTATAAACACCACTTCTGTTCGTCTCAGAGAATATTAATGTAGCCAGCCTGTTTCAGTAGTAATATACATACCAAGTTTCATTAAATTCTATAAAGGACATACAGACAAACATACATTTTTATATATAAGACTACGTTGCTTGGTTATTTTGTTTTTAATGAGAACTTGAATATTCTGTTTTCTTTTAAAATTAAAATGGCAGCTCCAAGTTATTTCATTTTTAATTGTCTGTATGAAGTACAGTTTTGGCTACTACAGACTATGACATACATATTAAATAAGAACATTACGAAGAAACGATAGAATTCAATCTATCAATGCCTTCGAATCTGTTAGGGAGTGACCATTATATTTGCTGATTTATATCTCTTTGGTTAATTGTAAGATATAGGTTAGGTGGAAACATATGTTTTGAAAATTCATTATTTTATTATTATTTATTAACGTCCACTTTTTAGCAGATTTCCCTTAAGGGAAATCAGCTATTGAGGTTGTACTCATGACGGAATTTTCGAAATTTTTCTTCAAATGTTCATCGATCCTACCTAGTAGACGACGAAAATAAGGTCCGTTCAAAACTGTATATATATATATATATATATATATATATATATATATATATATATATATATATATATATATATATATTTGTCTGTTACGCAATTTTTGTTAATCGTTACCAAACTCGATATTTAGTCGTCTTATGTAAAAAGAAAGATCAAGTTCGTTAACGGCTGAAATCGGACCAGTGGGAGGGGGTATAGAGGGGAGGATTTTCGAAAATTCGAAATATCTCCGTTACTATACGTCGGATCGAAAAATTGTACAGAATCAATCTTATTGCAAATTACATTTACTATAAATATTGTTATTTACATTTATTCTCTATCTTGCATATTAACTGAGATATTTGCATTTTTATTAAATTTACGGCTAACGTACGAGAGTGACTTTCCCGCCAAAAGCTCGTTCGGCCTTTCCTTGATTGCTCCGCTCTCGTGAAATTTCTCTATTGTAAACCTTCACGTGGGAAATCTGCTTAGTTTACGCAGTCCCTGCGTGACGGACTTTTGCCACTTAGGCTAATCGGGACGGGTTATCTACAGGTTACCACCCTTCTCTAGCCAGGGTGAGATTTTAGGATGTAATTTAATTAATTTCGTCACTAAATAATTTCCTTTGCCCAGGCGAGAATCGAACTCGCCACTCCAGGTTTACCATGTGAGATAAAGGTCAACGTTTTAACTCGCATTGCAAACCTGAGCCCCAAGAAAATTCATAAGATATAGGCTTTGGTTTTCATATTGAGAGATGTAGAAAAAAAAGACACATGCAGATAAAACATGCAAAACCTTTTCTTGTGCTTATTAACAGAACCATTACTTTGAACTCAATATTGAAACAATTTTAAGACAATATAGTTATTCGGGAGGAAATATATGTTATCAGTTTCAAATATTTTTGTGAGATGGAGGCAAACCGGTTATAAATATTATCAAGAACGATGAATCATCAATAAACTGAAAGAGAAGCCATAGAAAACAATATGCAACTTAAAAATAATAATATTCACGTATTAGGAGTCTAGCCAACCGTTGAGTTATACATCAAAGGCTGCTATTCATCAAGGTCCATTTACTTATTGGACAATGTTTGCACTTCCACCCCCGCGTTAATTGAGGGCCTTTCCCTCTGAGAATTTTCCTGTTCGAGGCACATCAATATTGAAATCAAGCACTAACAGTATTGACACACCTTTCAGGGATAGAGCTCGTTCAATTTTCAAAATACAAAAGAAAAACAAAATGGTCACAAAGGCCTAAATCAATTGCTAGTTGGTGAAATACGTACACGAATTGCCTTTTTGAGATATTAACTAGAGTCTGAATAATTGAGTTTTTATTGGTTAACGCCGACCCTCGTGACTGTTTATAGGCCCAAAAACGTAATATGGACACTACAAAACCAATAATGTCCGTCACGCAGGGGCTGCGTAAACTAAGCAGATTTCCCACATTTCATTGAGACACACTAATGATCTCATCTCACAGCGTATTCTGACTGAAATCAAGATAATACAAATTACTCTCTTAATATTTGAGTTACGAAAAAATGCATAGAAAACAATTGTTGAACATCAATATTTTCACAACATCGGTTCTATATCCCTTTACGATCCTACTCATAGTCACGGAGATATTTTGAATTTTCGAATTGCCCCCCCCCCTATTCCTGGTCCGATTTCAGCCAATAAAAGGTCCGTCAAGCAGGGGCTGCGTCAACTAAGCAGATTTCCAGCGTGCATTAAGTATTTACATTTATCTCAAAAAGGGAAGTGCAATGAGAAAAATATATAGAATTTAGGATTCAAATAAAGTGCTTCATAATGTAATAGGGTAATGTTAATATGACAAGAGTTGGATTGGGGGTTTACTGAAGGCCGAAAAATACAAAATTCAAATACATATATCGGTTAATATTAAAGATAGTGAAAAAACAACTATTTTTTTTATTAGATGCATAATAGCGGAGATATTAGAAATTTTCAAAATTCTCCTCTCTAAACCCTTCCCCTTTCCCCAGCCCGATATCAGCCGTTAACCAACTTAATTTTTGCATTAAACGTTAAAATATCAAGTTTGGTAACGATCAAACAAAAATTACTACCGCTAGAGCGTTAAAAGACGGGCCTCATTTTCGTCATCTCCTGGGTAGGATCGATGGACATTTGAAGAAATTTTTCGAAACTCGCGTCATGAGTATGACCTCAATAGCTGATTTCCCTTAAGGGAAATCTCCTAAAAAGGAAATAGAGGTCTAAAGCAACACGAATGTTACTTACTAACAAGACACTTTGTGGTTGAATTTCGCCAATGAAAAATTTTTGGCTAAGCAAAGTAGTTACTACCATCGGGTTCGTTTGGAAACCATACTTTTCAGTTTAATTCATGAGGTGACAAGTTTCATCGAAAAATTACTTTCTGAGCCCAATAATCATATACTCAAATACTTTAGTAATTAAATCTTTGTTTCTGTGTTTCATTTCTGGTTTTTGTGTTCCATTTCTGTTTTTGTTTTTCCATTTTGTTTTTGTGTTCCATTTCTGGTTTTTGTTTTCCATTTTGTTTTTGATTTCCATTTCTGTGTTTTGTTTTCCATTTGGTATTGTGATCCATTACAGTCCTGTTCTTCGTTTCAGTTCTGTTTGTCTGTTTCTGTTTTCTGTTCCATTTCTGTTTTGTGTTACTATTCTATGTTTCATTTTACATTTCTGTTATGTTGTTTTATGTTTCGTTTAAATTAGTTTTGTTTCGTTTCGTTTTATTTTTGTTTTTATGTTGTTGTTTTTTTAATTTTATACAGTTTTTTCCAAGAGCAACATCGCCACAGCTGCGAAGCTCCAAATAAATAAATAAATAAAATTAGATGAATAGCTTCACCGTCCTTTTGTCCATGTATTTGAGAAGCCGTCCACATTCACTTACCTTAATTAGAACTGTTACGTTAAATTATTTCGAGGTGAATTTGTTCTGAAACAAATCCTATAACGTTTCTATTATACACATAAAATCGATTATACTTATAATATAATTATACTATTACACATATAATATAAGTATACTTCAATATTGAAGAAACAAATCTTCAAAAAAAAAAAAAATAAAAAAAAAGAAGAAAAATGACCTATTCAAAATTTTATTCAGTTATTATAATTATGTGCTAGTTAATTATAGCAATCATTTGGTTAAGCAATAAATAAATAAATAAAATAAATTTTGTTTAGGCTATACATTATAATGGAAATTCAATTACAAGGTCTTGGGAATTTACGTTCATTATGTCCCAGAAACATGTATGTACGTAAGTTTTGATATTGTACTTATTGTTTCGTAAAAGGGCGATTTCTTATTTACATACGATTATTAGAATGATCCCGATTAACCTCAATAGCAGAAAGTAGACGTTGATAAATAAATAAATGTTGTAAGAAAAATAATGGAGAATAATATCGCGGGTTTTCACCTATTTAAGCAGTGAGATTTTTTCCATGTTGACAAAATATTTTCTTATCCGAACAATATAATTCTAATTAATATTTTCTTATTCCGTTGATATGATTCTTATCTCTTAATCAGTACTCTCTTGAGCTAAGTGTGCCTAATCGGTTGTCTGAATCGATATTTTCTGTTGCAAATATTTTCCAAATTTGATAAAAATCCATAAAGCGCAAATGGTGAAACAGAATTTCCATTTCCTAATTGAAATATTCAGCAGGGCAGCTTTGAAGGCTACCTCTCGACAGGAGCATGAAGACATACTGCTCCAATTGGCTCGCTTTCCAATTATGGTATACATATTTCCCGCCTTCCGACCATCCAATATTCCTATTTTTTATTTAGCTCTGCTCTGTCAAGTCGGAAAGGTAGTTCTCCCAACTGCTAACAAAATATCGTGTAGACATTTCTCCGGTCTACCAACAGCAAACAGGTTGTAGAGAGACAGCTGATATTTAGCAATTTGCATGAGGTAGACATGATTGAGAGCAATTACATTTAATTATGAATATATAAGCCATTGAGGTTCGGAATATTGGAATATTGGAACACCTCGGCTACAATAATTACCGCACTTAAGAGATCAGCTGATAGCCCCGATCGAATATTCACTTCTACTTCTAGAGGCAGGAAATATCTATATTAAAAACGTCCCTCACGCAGGGGCTGCGTAAACTAAGCAGATTTCCCATGTGCGCCACGTATTTGCATTTATCTCAATAAGAAAATATCCAATGAAAACTATATTTAGTATTTAAGCTTCGAATAACGTTGTTTATTGTACAACAGAGTTGTTAACACATGTTGTAGCAGTGGAGGTTTACTGAAGGATGAAAACTGAAAAATGCAAATCTCTCGGTTAATATCCAAGATAAAAATAAATATATATAACAATATGTATAGTACATTTAATTTAAAATAAGATTGAGTCTATGCACTTTTTCGATCTAACGTATAGTAATGGAGATATTTGAAATTTTCGAAATTCTCCCCGTCTAACCCCAATCCCCCTGGTCCGATTTCAGCTGTTAACGAGCTTGATCTTTCTTTTTACATAAAACGACTTAATATCGAGTTTGGTAACGATAAAGCAATAATTGCGACCGCTAGAGCGGTAACAGACAATAGATATGTAGGTATATACAATTTTGAACGGACCTCATTTTCGTCATCTCCTAGGTAGGATCGATGAGTTTCTAAAATCGCGTCATGAGTACGACCTCAATAGCAAAATCTGTAAATTAGTCAGAGTTTATACTGTGCCCTCACATGTTTCAAGTTAAAAATTATCATTTAAAAACTTTTACTTCCAACAGTTTTTGAATGGCGGCCATATTTGTTCGGTAATTGCTACCTGCAAGTGTTTACGCCAACACCTATAACACAGGCCTACAGAAAACATTTTTTTTTTTTTTTGTTGGTGCTGTTAATCTTTGAGCTGATCTTTACTATATTTCTGTCGCCGAATCCAAATATAAAATCCGTTTTTAAGTATCAGCTCAACTTTTATACATATGTCACATCCCAAAATTTGTTCTTTTAATATTTAATATTTCAGTTGTCTTTTGCGGCATATCTCCAGCGATGTCTATAGCGTGGTGGTGTTAGGTGCGTGCTTGTGGCAGCTCTTAAAGCGCTCATTAAGAGCTGCCACAAGCACGCACCTAACATGACCACCAGAAGAAGCTGATTGGAAGACCGGCGAAATATCGTGGGCCACCACGCTATAGACATCGCTGGAGATATGCCGCAAAAGACAACTGAAATAAGTTCCCAGCGACGAAGTTTAAAACAACGTATATTTCATATATTGAGGAATGGATTAATCACAGTAATATAAATTATCAATTAAACTACTTCCTGGCTAATCTTGTAATTTTCTCCTTATTATGCCTTGTTAATGCAAGAAACTGTCAATAAATGTCATTATATTAATATTTTATAAGTAAATACCGCCGAATAAAGCAGTTTAAAACTTTTAAAATAATTTATTTGATACTTTTAGTCCCATAATAAACCGAAAGAAACACTACTAAAATCCTTAAAGCTGGAATCTTTGATGGACCGACAGATAAGACTACTTACAAAAGATCCGGTTTTTGTAGAGACATTGAATGAAATCGGAAAAAAAGCTGGGCGTTCATATAATGAAAAATATTCTGGGAATATCATATGCCCATTTCACATAAGTGAAAACTATGTTGAGCTGGTGAACCATATGGTGAATGACTTCCAAACTGCTGCAATATGAGCATAAAGTCCACTATCTACACAGCAATATGGACTGCTTTCCCGAACATTTAGGAGACACAAGTGAAGAAGAAGGTGAAAGATTTCAGCAAGATATCAAAACGATGGAGGACCACTACCAAGGAAGATGGGATACCCAAATAAAGGCAGATTACTGATGGAGTTTGAAATGAGACTGTTTGATATTTCTCGCAAGGAAATCGATCAAAAGAAGCTTCCGTTGCGTTGAGTAAATTAATGTGTTATTTTGATATTCAGTGTTTTATGTTTTCTCAAAAATAATTGTAAATATGTTTAACTGTCCTATAAGATTTTATTTTGGTTTGACTTAGTTAAATAGCTTTGTAACTATATGTCATTAATAGTTCTGTATTCTTATTTCAATATTATATATCCATATTAGTATATTTATGCTTCATTGCGCAAACACTGTCATATAAATCAAATTATCTTGAAACCTAGAGTTGATAGGGGAAAATTAAAAACCATATTTCGATTCAGCAACCCAAATAACTTAAAATCTGCTCTCAAAATTTTGTCACCAAACCAATGTTGACCTGTGTAACTGTTAAACTATTTCTCCCATCTGTTTGGGACAAAAACAAAACTATTCAAGAAATAAAGGGCTGCATTTTATTTTGTATACGCTTTTTATCCCGATTTAATTTACAGAGATATTATCCCTAAAATGACAATTTTTTAAAACTTTGAATTTTTGAAATTTTTTTCAAGAAAATGGATGAAAGCCAGAGCCATAAGTTTTGGCGTACAAGTAGACATACTTAAATATATGCACAATAAAACTCGTCTTGTATATTCTTATCCTTCTCAAAAAACATCATCATTAAAACCTGGAAAAAAAGGAGTTAGAAAGATGAAAACATAGCTTCTAATTTCACCCCAACCTTATATACCCTATCTTTGACGTCGACGAGGACAAGAGAAGAGTATCATATTTTATTAAACTAAATTAATTTTGTATTAACTCTAAGCTGCAAAATAGTATTATATCTAACATTTGTCCCCATTAATGAGGAGTTTACTGAATAAGATTAAATAATGGACTAAGAATGTAAAAGCTGAGAAAATTCTTCCCTGTTTCTATACCTCAGTTACATTATTAAGACTCAAAAGAATTATTTTTAATGACCCAGTTGCTAAATATACTCCTTTTATTGAGTTATATAATAAGGGTCATGACATTGAATGGTTCTTTATATTTATATTAACGTTATAATGCAACCCTTGAATGTTTGAATATTTATTCAATAGATGTTCTTTGCAATCAGAGCGGAAGTATGCTGTGAAAAGTGTAAAATATAAATAGGAAAGAATCATAAGAAAACATGTAATAAATACAAAATCTTTGTTTAATCACAAAACTTTTTTATGGCTCCTCACAATTTTATTTCTTATAAACGCTGAGCACTTTCGGGGACTAAATCCCCATCCTCAGAGCTACAAAATAATGTAACACCATAATTAAGGAGTCTAATAATCAGTTCTTAAAAACATTTTTTTACATAGTTGGTCATATAACAAACAGCCTATAACATTATAAAATTTTACAATAAGAACACCTATATTCAAAAACACAATTACAATTGAAATACAACAAATTAATAATTACTATTTAAACATTAAAATAATATTATAAGCAACTTTTAGGGGTGGCGGGGAAGAGGTTAAATCCTGGGAAATATTTCCATATTTGGGCCGGCTATCTGATTTCCTGGGAAGGAAACTAAACAGGCAGGGCATTAGAATAGCCTACAGAAAGAGGGCGTCACTTCAGAATTTTGTCTCTAAAATCAAGGATGCTACTCCTCTAGGAGACAGATCAGGGGTGTACATGATGAAGTGTGGGATGTGTGAAGCCAGCTACGTTGGGAGGACAGAGAGGAAGTTACGGATCAGGGCTAAGGAACACATGAGAGCAGGCTCAGAGTTTTATGCACACTGTAAGGAGCACAACCACCATGCTGGAGACCACCGGATAAAATTGATTCATAGTGGCGTTAAGGGTTATCTCATGGACATGGTGGAGGCTATTGAAATAAAACTTGAAAAAGCCATAAATAAAGGCAATGTAAATGTGCAGACTGACACAAACGCGTCTCTCATGTCCAGACTTGTCTCTGCCCCCTCCCTAGCGGCTTGGAACGATCCCCTTGGCCTCAGTGCATCGGCAGGGTTTAGCCTGGTAGCAAGTCTATAGGATCGCCCTACGCTCTGACGGTAATTTTTGCTTATAATATTATTTTAATGTTTAAATAGTAATTATTAATTTGTTATATTTTAATTGTAATTGTGTTTTTGAATATAGGTGTTATTATTGTAAAATTTTATAATGTTATAGACTGTTTGTTATATGACCAACTATGTAAAAAAAAAAAATAAGAACTGATTACTAGACTCCTTAATTATGGTGTTACATTGTTTTGTAGCTCTGAGGATGGGGATTTAGTCCCCGAAAGCGCTCAGCGTTTATAAGAAATAAAATTGTGAGGAGCCATAAAAAAGTTTTGTGATTAACCATTCATCACCCTCACCACCAGCTAAAAATAAATATAAAAATAAACATGACAAAATCTTTATTACTTAGTCTAAAATACTTTTGTTAAAAAAATTACTTCAGAACAACCTGCAAAACGCTTTCTTGCAATCTCTGCCAATCTAAACTAGATCTAGTAATTCCTTTAAATGAAATCACAATTATCATCAAGAAAGATGTTCCAAAGCATAAATTTATATCAATTTTTTGTTAAATTTCATGTAAAACTAAACAATTATTCGTAAAACTAAAACAATTATGAAATTAGAAATATATTGTTAAAACATTATCAATCATTTTAAATAATTTAAGACATTTCATTTATTAGTGTCCACTTGGTGCTACTATGACCAATTGGGACGAGTTATCTACAAGTTACCCCCTTTTCTTGCATCGATGGTACTAACAATTTTAGCAGATTTCCCTTAGGGGAAATCCGCTATTGAGGTCGTACTCATGACGCGATTTTCAAAATTTTTCTTCAAATGTCCATCGATCCTACCCAGGAGATGACGAAAATATGGTCTGTTCAAAACAGTATATATATGTATATTTGTCTGTTACCGCTCTAGCGGTCGCAATTTTAGTCTAATCGATACCAAAGTCGATATTTAGTCGATTTATGTACAAAGAAAGATCAAGTTCGCTAACGGCTGAAATCAGACCAGTGGGATGGGGGTTGTAGAGGTGAGGATTTTCGAAAATTCGAAATATATCCGTTACCATATGTCGGATCGCAAAAGTCTATAGAATCAATCTTATTGCAAATTAAATTTACTATAAATATTGTTATATCTATTTATTCAATATCTTGAATATTAACCGAGGTATTTGCATTTTTATTAAATCGGGGCGTCTAACGGACGAGAGTTACTTTCCCGCCAAAAGCTAGTTCGGTCGTTTCCTTCACTGGCTCGGCTCTCGTGAAATTTCTCTATTGTAAATCTTCACGTGGGAAATCTGCTTAGTTTTCGCTGAACCTGCGTGACGGACTTTTATATACTTAATGAGTTTTCGTAGAAAGGAGAAATAGCCGAAGGAAAACCGACTTACCATCTCGGCGATCACGTCAGTATTGGAAATGTGCCACACCACTCCGCTCATAATATCGATTAAAATGATGAACATTGTAAAAATCGATTCCTTAAAAGTTTTTAGTTTAGAAAAATCGATTTCTGAAGAAACATGGAGACAACTAAATTTGATCAACTTGCTGTTTGTTTAAATATTTGATAAATATCAGATTTTTAAATGTAAATTTCTTATCTCAGTTTTCTTGTTCACAGAATACTGTTTTTTTTTTTTTTTTAATAATGTGGATATTTTCTTTTATCTTCGTCTTGGTTACGTTTTTGTCACTATCCAAAACTTCTACCTCGTCAAAAATAAATTTATATTTAAGTGTTTAAAAACTGTTCGGTAAAAGATCTTCTATTTTGTAAATTATGGACATTATTGCAATGCTGTTTCAATCCAAATATACAATTTGTCACAGATGGAACAATTTATTTTATAAACATTGTATTTTGTTTTCTGGCTTTTAGTTTATATTTTATATGACTGAAACTTATACTGATTTTATCATCATATGTCCAGGCTACTTGACCAACGCCCTTACAAATTTGAATATGCTTCGCAATTACTGGTTTATATTTAAAAGGAACAAACTTCTTTAGTTGGTAGTTTATCTTGAATTTTGGGTATAAGTGCCTATTTATCACTATTTATTCATTTCATTCTAGTTATGAATTTTCATTAATTTCATAAAAGCTTCAGTAAGCTCGATTCAGCATTTTCTACTTCTGCGTGATCCATTTTTCGTTTCAGTACTCAGTTAAGTTATAGAGGTGACATCAACTTTGACTTCTTGAGTTTATAAAGAAAAAGACCCGACGACGGTGAAGAAATAACATAACGAAAAAAAGGAAAATTAACTGAAGTCGTCAAAATCGATGGCAACTCTATAATTCGACAAATAATATAATGAGATTTATCACTAAATAAATTCCTAGTTTCCAGGCGGGAACCAAACCACTCTTGATTCATCAGGTAACATTAATCCTAATGAGTTAACGCACACGGCTGAAATGGGCCCACTTTAAATAAGTAAGCTCATACAGTTATTTATACGTTATTATTATTATTTATTAACGTCCACTTTTTGCAACTTGGGCTAATCGGGACGGGTTATCTACAGGTTACCACCCATTTCTAGCCAGGGTAGGATTTTAGGATGTTATTTAATACATTTCGTCACTAAATAATTTCCTTTGCCCAGGCGAAAATCGAACTCGCCACTCTAGGTTTACCATGTGAGATAAAGGTCAACGTTTTAACTCGTATTGCTAACCTGAACCCCATTTATACGTTATTCTCTAACTTGATAAGTAACTTAGAAGTATTAATACATTTACATCCTTCTGTAGAAGCCATTAATTCTACATTTGATTAGCTTAAATTATCGCGTTAATTTTCCACTCTTTACAAAAATTCTGACAAAGGTAAAAATAATTCCGACACACCCCGGGTACGTCACGCATTTTCATTTAACTCAAAACGTACAATTCAAGGAGGAAAATATTTGGTATTTAAGCTTCAAATAAAGGCCTTCATAAGGTAACAGCGTATTGCTAATGTGACATGAGTAAAAATGGAGGTTTGCTGAAGGCTAAAAAGTGAAAAATGCAAATATCTCGGTTAATATTCAAGATAGAGAATGGATGTATATGATAATATTTATAGTAAATTTAATTTTCAATAAAATTAGTTCTATACAGATTTTCGATCCTATATATAGTAACGGAGATAATACGAATGGTCGTAAATCCCCCTCCTAAACGGCCCTCCCAATGATTTCAGCCATTAACGAACTTGATTTTTCTTTTTACATAAAACGATTAAATATCCAGTTTGGTAACATTCCAACAAAAATTGCGACCGCTAAAGCATAACAGATATATAATCCTTAAGGGAAATCTGCTAAAAAGTTAATTATTTACCCGAAACATTGCTAACTAAATATCCGGAACTACCATTGAATTCAATTACTTCTACATAAATTCGGATTTAATCGACAACCATTATTACCGTAAAAATATAATAATGAACATAGTTAATTATAACGATCTGTTTCATGCTCGGAACAACATAAACATCAATCATGGAGGATGGTATCTAGTTATTAGTGTTACGTGATTTGGTTATCTATTGTAGAGCAGTTATGAACGATGTTATGAGGCCCGGCTAATCACGTAGCCATCCCTACAATACAATATCTGCCATCTACAATATCAACATTAATAAACCAATCAAATTTGTTACAAGACTCAAAATAGTCAGCCAACATATTAACCATCCACACCATATTCTACAACAAGTGGTTGCCGGGCAATATATGTCACAAGGGGCAGCATGAACCTAACTGAATTCTTAAGTTAAGATTTTCATTGAGAATGCTGGTCTCAGAGACAACAAAAATCAAATTTGAGTGTGATGAATGTACCTACTATTCAATGGTATTTATTTACATTTATTCTGCATCTCATTAGCATATCTAGCTGAGATATAAATGTTACATTAAAAAATACTAGTAATCTTCAGAAATATATAAATCTGCTAAAAGAGTTCATCACTCATGGGCTGCGTAGACTAAGCGTATTTCACACGAGCTAGTAAGACAATAATCTAATCACCTCGTATTTTCTCAATTATAAGTGGGCTGAAAACATAAAAATACAAATACAAAAAAGTATATCAATAATGTTTGGAAGTTAAAGGGTATGATGATAGTACGCTAATGTTGAACGAAACTATTAAATAACAAGTATGGAGTAGAACAAATAAACATTTCCGAGTTAGATCATAACATTTTAATTGCTGATGATATCATACAACGTATTTGCACGTACCTCATCTATTAAAGATCTGTTAAAAAAAAATAGTTGGTAATTAAGCTTGGAAAAAGATGTTTCATGGTATATACACTCATTGCTAAGTTTCGATGACTAAAAGTGGCGGTTAACCGTGGTTAAAAATAAAAAAAATACGAAAATATTGCTTAATATTCTATAGACTATACTCAGTAAATATATATATATATATATATATATATAAACATTTTAAACGAACCTCATACCTCATTTCGTAGGGTTGATGGACATTTGAGAAACGATTTCCCTTAAGAGAAATCTTGAGAGTTATCTCATACAAAACTTTATTTTATTTTATTTATTATATCTCATTACTTTATTATTTATTTATTGTATCTCATGAAACACTTTATGAGAGTTATCTACTGATGACCACCATTTTCTCAGGAAGATGAGAATAATGATATTATGTAGTGCAGGACGCACTGCATAAAAAAATCAAAAAAATGATTCATAGATTAATAAAACGTGTTATTTTGTGGTGCCAAGAATGAAGAAAAGCGCTGATTATTTGTATCAAACGGTCTTGTAATTTTCAGCTCCATTAGTCACTTGGCTGTGAGATTTCTTTTTGTGTTTTGCACCAACTAGTGCTCGAGTTTTTGTTTGGTGAGAAGTGTTTGAAGGAAAATTCAACTCCCAATATATTATACTATATACTATACAGTTTACATTCGAGACTTACAAAAGAGTATTTTTTTAACTTTTATTTAAGAGGTACCTAAAACAGCTGTCACCGTTGGGCATTGTACCGCATCAATGGAAAGGGACTTTTATTCTTACATGGTTCGAAAGACTGAGTACTTTCTATGATTATGAATTATATAGTCCATTACTTTATAAAAACTACTACATGCTCAGAAGACCGAACATTTAAAAATATTGAGGACAGTGAAGCCTCATATAATAAATAATTTTATTATTAACAAATCAACACTGGGATGGGGAAATGTAAAAATATTGTGTAAAGTAAAGCCTTGCCAAAAAAATACCATCATCGTAGAGCCTTAAATGAATTTCCGGGCAAAGCCGGGTAACTTGGCTAGTATATATATATATTGTTTTTTGAACTGAAGTGCCTTGTTTCTTATAGACCATTAATTCTTATTAAGCACCGAACCAACTGTAATTTATTTTGGTTATTTAATTGCGAGAAAACCTCCGAATTTCTACCGAAGAAAGTACCTATATGTTTTTGAGAATTAAATTCCTAAAAGTCTCTGTCATGAGAAGTTAATAAGACTGATTTATCCGGCCAGCCAGCTGAACGCTTCATTCATGACTCTGATTACTGCTGTGGAAGTGGCCAAAGAGAATCCAAGATGGTCCTCTTCTTATTACCCTATTCTCTGTGTACCAGCGTCGGCCATCTTAATTATCCTTCATGCAACAAAAACTAAACTAAGCTCTTAACTTATGAAAATTGTCTTCCCATATTCTCTACATGAGCCAGTCTGTGTGAAGAAATGGATGTGTAAAATCATTGTTGAAGACTTCATTGTTTATTCAACGTGATACAAACATTTATTTCCACTACTGTATATTAAAAAGTCCGTCACGAAGATTTCCCAAAGGTTGAAGTGATACACCTCTGATCTCATTTCAGCATACATTATCTACTTAAAAAAAAAAAAAAAAACCCTATGATTAGAATTGGGTGGTAAATAAAATCATAATCGATGAAGTCATCAATATAAAGGCCCGTTGAAAACAATATTCGGAATTTTAGCTTGGAATAAGACGTTTACTGATGGCTGAAATCTAAACAAATGTCAATATCTCAGTTAATGTTGAAGAAAGAGAAAACATGTTTCTAACTTTTATAGAATATCACATTTTCAATAATATTGATTCTCTTCAATATTTCGATACTACATGCAATAATGGAGATATTTTGAATTTTCCAAATACTCCCCCTTTCCCACTGTTCAGATTTCAGCCGTTTTACATAAAACGATTAAATGTCGAGTATCCACAAGAATCCCACAAGACTTACGTACTGAATGTAGCCCATTCCGTCCTTCAATAATCCTATTTTTAAAAGACATTATAAATACTGCAAAATTTAATTGTTGTATTTTAAAATGTGAGAGAATGAGAGTGTGTGTGTGTGTGTGTGTGTGTGTGTGTGTGAGAGAGAGAGAGAGAGAGAGAGAGAGAGAGAGAGAGAGAGAGAGAGAGAGACAGAGAGAGAGAGAGAGAGAGAGAGAGAGAGAGAGAGAGAGAGAGAGAGAGTGAGAGAGAGAGAGAGAGAGAGAGAGAGAGAGAGAGAGAGAGAGAGAGACAGACAGACAGACAGACAGACAGACAGACAGAGGTAATATAATCTCAGTTGCCGTCACAGGGAGTCCAGTAACATTTTTGTGAAGAGGGCACTGATGATGGACCGCAAGCTCTGAAAGCGCTCTGTCCCAAAGAATAAACTACTGCTAAGGAACAAGGCCTTTCTTTTCTTTTCTTACCCGAGATAATTCCTTCTCCATCCAGCACCACAAAAATGGATATAAATTTGTCTGTTAGTGCTCTAGCGGTCGCAATATTTGGTTGATCGTTACCAAACGGCGTGTAATCGTTTTATCTAAAAAGAAAGATCGAGATCGTTAATGGCATAAATCGATGGGGGGTGGGGTTTAGAGGGGGTATATTCAAAATTCAAAATATCTCCGTTACTATACGCTGGATCAAAAAATTGTATATAACAAATCATATTGCAAAGTAAATTTACTATAAATATTGTCATATACATTTATTCTCTTTCTTGAATATTAACCGAGATATTTGTATTTTTCAGCCTTCATCAAACCCCCACTTCTACTCATGTTACACAAACAACACTGTGTTATGTAATAAACCACATTATTCGGAGCTTAAATACCTTATATGGTTTTAATTTTTGGACTACTAAAACTTGATTGGTTTGAGATAAAAATTATTCTGATAATAATAGAATAGTAATTTACAATGATTACGGTACTAGATAAAGAAAATAGTTTTCAATCAAATTAATATCTTATATTCTGATATATTTCAGTAATTGTTTTTCTTTCCGGTGAGAAGTTGGAAAACCTGTTTGTTTACGTGTCATACTCTTCCCTTCTGGAGGTCTCTTATTATCATTTGTATTCATTCACTTGATATTCACGGTGGTGTTCTGTTACCAGTATGTAGATTTATCTATTATTGAACTTCACGGGGGAAATCTGCCTAGTTTACGCATCGCGTGCATATTTCCATATTTTCTATTTATTTGTGTTTTCATTCATGAGCAATATTGCCTAGCAGCGAACGCCCAATAGTAAATAAATGATAACATATTTCATTTTCTATAAAATGAAGTTCTAATTATCGATTTTTACGGAATTTGAAGTGTAAGTATGTCAAGTCAGGGATAAGTTGAATGGTGCCAAAGTTGAGCGAAGCCCCTGGTTAGGTTTAGAGTTCCCAGTTAGAAGCTGACAGCCCCCACTCTTTAGCAACTCGGCCCAACAACTTCATTCAAGACTTCAGCCTCCTAAAGATTTCTACATGAGCCTACCCCTGTCTCAAATGTCAACCTCAGGACTTCAGGGAGCGGTTCTCATTAATTTTTAGGTTTAAAAAAAAATTCTCCCCTAATTTTAAACCTTCTTTTTTTAAAAAAGATGTTAAAGTTGCCTGATTTTTTTTTTATCTCCAGGATGCCTTAAAATAAAAATATTTCCGCAGAGTTTTAATCTTTAAGATCTGAGGAAATCATATTTTCTTTATAATAATCCCTTCCTTATAATATAATGTACATTACAAAAACTTGAACAAACGAACACACATGCACAATACAAAATTTCACTATCTGCAACTTTTACTTAGGCCGGCCACAGACTATCAGGTACACCCGATCAGGTTCTATGTATTACCCACTCTTCATGTCAAGTTGGTCAGTTCACCTTTAGGTGCCAACAATTTTTTGGCAACAAATGAGCTACTGATTGCAAAGCAATTGTTAATGAATAACTTTTATCTTCAAGGCCATTAGTTGCAACCTTTCATTAAAAATACATTTTTTGCACTCTAATTTGGATTTTTCCCAACATTGAAGCAGTTTCCGGATGAACACGGAGAATGGTTTGATCACGATATAAAATGGAGAAGAGGTATAGCGGTAAATGCAATGAGAAGATGCTAGCTGACTACTGTTGGACACTGCAACGGGAGGCAACTGATGAAGACTATTAAAGAAAAAATAAACACATTGACACATTCAGAGTTATATTATATTCAGCATTAAATATTTCATTACTTGATATATTACTGTAATTATTCGTAATAAAGTATATAAATGAAGTATGACAACAAAATAAACATTTCATTTGTTTTCTATAAACAACCTTCACTCGGTACTCGCGAACGTGATAAATAACCTTGGCAGTTAGTCTTTGAACCGTCAATTGTTCACGAGCACCTAGTTTCTATAGAAAAATTGCTATACAGTAGCGAGGTAATTGTAGATCTCAGTAAGGCATTCGGGTTGTATTATAACGCGATTGATATAGTACGTTTTTTTTGTATAGTGACTAAAGGAGTCTGAATTCCGGCCGTGAATAGTAAATTTTTACAATGGCTTTATTATTGATGTTTTGTTATAAATATATTCCATTAAGTTTAACAGGTCTTGTCTTTCATTTCACACAACTATCACAATTCTTTCAAAAGTTATGTCTGAAAAAATTTGTTGGACTAAATATAAAAATTAGGAAAACTTTCTCAAGGGCTTTTTTTTCCAGAACAGTATTATTGGATAAAATTCCTCATGTCCAGAGGTTTTAATAATTTATTTAACCTGTGGCTGTGATATGTCTGGAACAGTGAGTTGCGATTGCCAGGCATTGCTGCAAGGTTGCCATAAGGACATAGTGGCCTGCAACGTCTCATGGTTTTGGCAAAGATTAATTCTTACATGATTAACCCATTTTTAAAGCAAAAAATCTCATTATAAATATATAGATGAAATATATGCTCATATCAAACATTTTCCTATCCGGATTGCAATCATTTCAGAAAAAGTCAGTCACGCAGGGGCTGCGTAAACAAAGATTTCCCATGAGCCAGTATAACACGCTTGTGATCTCATCTCACAACATAATCTCTATTTATATGTAAAAAGCAGATGAGTAGAAGCCCCCCCCCATGCATATTGAAAAATATTGCAACATGAACGACCATAGCTTGCCCTCTCCCTATCTTGGATTCTGGATACGCAATTGTGAGTAAACTCTAATTACTCCTTTTACCTTCGAATTAAAAAAAAAAAAGAACAATTGTTGGAAATACCTTCATTTACAAGATTAACAAAAATAACGTTATACGTATCAACTCATAATAAAGAATGTATTTGCGACTTGCAACTACTCCGGCCTTGACTAATTTGTTTATTTTAATTTCATACCTTTAAATATCTAGTTTGATAAATTCGAAACCAAAATTAAGACGATTGGACGGTTAAACACTGGAACTCATTTTTGTTGGTTTCTAATTAAAATTGACATGAAGACATTTTTCGAAAAATAATTCTCGTCTTCAGTACCAACTCAGAAGCTGATTTCCATTAAAGAAAACACATTTATAATAAATAAATGTGAACCTTTGTATAATTCTTCAAATAATGTCCCTTATGGATTGAAAATGAATCAGATATGTGAGGAGGGCTTCTTGAAGTGTAAAAATTGTGTCTTTGGATGGGTTGTCATGGTAGTTATACGACAATAGGTTTTGTGACATGCGATCAGTCTTTGTGATCTGATGCATAATGTATTTCTGTCGAGATGCGATGGCTAGCATCATGATGGACGATGACACTTGTAAATATTGGAGT
The DNA here is from genome assembly GCA_019009955.1 of Riptortus pedestris. NCBI lineage: Eukaryota > Metazoa > Arthropoda > Insecta > Hemiptera > Alydidae > Riptortus > Riptortus pedestris. The sequence continues at coordinate 14,826,466 of CM032229.1, forward strand.
AGGATATAACTTTCCAATGAATATTTTTTAATCGGAAAACGTGCGGGAAGTACGATATTGAACTCCGTTTCTAAGGCAACGATTCTGTGAAAGGCTAGTTTGACCGGGATGCCTCGGCAGATCAAATCTTATGACACATATGTATCTGTTGTAGATCAGATGTTTAGCAGTTCAGTTGATTAGAGTGAGATCTGAGTTATTGTAGGTTGATAGATGTATGAGAACATGGTGTTAATATAAATTTTGTGGTTAAAAGTAGAAATTCTATTACAATTAAGTTATTTACAAACATAACAGTATCCGAAGGGAATTCTTTAATTATTAGAGTAGGTCGATTTAAGAAACTATTCCTGTAAGGAAATATCTACATTAGAATTAAGGAAAACGTGCTAAAAATAACTCGAACTATCTCCTTGGAAGCAACTTTTATCGGATTTCCCTTAATGAAAATCTGCTATTGAGGTTGTACTCACGACTCGATTTTTCCAAAAATTTCTTCAAATGTCCATCGATGAAGAGAAGAAGAAATCAAGTCTCTAGTAAACCCCTACTCCTTCTCATGAACCCTACTCCTCTGAAAATAGAATAGCAAGAAAGTGTTTCAGTAGATTAATAGCACTGGGTGCCAGTAATCATGATACAAATTATAATTGGGTCTCACAAGTAAAAGCAATAGCAAATTTAAATAATGTGCAAGAGTATTTTACCGATATCTCGTGTGAAACAAATTTCCTAGCAAATAAAAACAAAATTCTGGAACAAGCAACAAGTCACATATTATCCACCGACATCAATAGAGTACATAGTACATCATACAAACCCTTTTATTGAAGTGTCTGTCATTATAGCAGCCCCCAACCTGAAGAATATCTTAAATTCACAGTGAATATGAAGAAAGTAAGATTAGTAAGTCAACTTAGAATTTCAAATAACGACTACTTGAAGCTGTATCACAATAAAAAAATGAAAGTAATAAAATCCGGAGAAATTTGTGAATGCTGCCAGGAATTTATATCAGACGGATTAAAACATTTATTATTGCAATGCTCGGAATACAGCTATTACAGAGAGCAATATTTGAAGAAGTTTATAGCCACAAGTGATGACTTAATGTCACTGGAAAATATTCTTCACATTAAGGACATTTATAAATTGAACATGATTTACTAAATTAAACATTATAATTTAGAAATGTCCAACGAAGTCAATTAAAGCGTCACAGTAAACAAATAAACAAAAGTAAATACTTATATGTTGAATAGTACTAATCAGATTTAATTATAAAGAATTTTAGAAGTTCAATTACCTGAAAACATTTAATAAAAAAAAAGATGTAAAACGTATTAAATTATTGTATATAGTACGTGAATATTATGTCGCTAGTTCTTATATATTTATTTATTTTCTTTTTGTATATTATTAGTAAGATTACTAACACTAAATGGGCCTGGCTCAGGCTAAAATATGTATATATTAGCCAATAAAATCTATCTATCTAATTAAAAATGTTTATTTGATCAATACCTTGCTCGATATTTAATGGTTTTTCTCAATACTAAAGATCATATATGATATTGGCGGTAATCGCTCCTGGAATAGTGGGCTGGAAGGGAATTCGAAAATTCCAAATATCTCTTTTATAATGTCTTTCTGTGTATCCCCTGCCCCCTTATATTCGGGTTTTTACATAGAAATAGAGAATTTGTGTTGGGAGACGAGATCTCTAGTGAGTTATAATAGTACTTGGGAAATCTGCTTAATTTACGCAGCCCTGCGTGACAGACCTTTTTGTAATTTTTGTGGCACGTAAAAACAAACAAAAAACGCAAACAATAGCGCAAGGAATTGTTGAAGATAAGAAATAAATTTCTCATTCTAGTTTTTGGCCTTCATTAAACTCCCGCTTCTGCTTAGCGGATTTTTACTTAGAACTATGTGATATATGGTGAAATGAGATAAATAGTGTTGTACCCGCACGTGGAAAATCTGCTCAATTTACGCAGACTCTGCGTGATGGACTTTATTTTATTATAAAAAGAGAATTTTGATTCAAATACAAAAAAAATGAAAAATACCAGCTGCTGACACACTTGAGCCTGATCCGTAGGGTGTCGTTAAAAATTCCGTCATATTCTAGAATGTTAGAAAGAAAGACAGATAAGATATTATGTTGTTGCCCGAAAGCCAGTCATTTTTCTCCTAGAATCCTCAGGGGACTTGGCTCTATAAATCTCTTTCCTAAATACAGTCTCCGAAATATTCCAAGCACAACATAATCGACTACACGTTTCAGCACAGAAAAGCCCGTCACGCAGGGGCTGCTGGGAAACTAAGCAGATTTCCCAAGTGAAGGTTAAGCATAATTGTGACTTCATCTCACCACATATTCTCTATTTGTATGCAAACAACCAATGAGTAGAAGAGGCGAGACGCGGGAGGAGGGGAGGGTGTTACTAAGGATTGATAACAAGGAAATACGAATAACTCGATTAGTATTTGAGTTGCAGAAACGATTACAGGACTCAAATGTAAATTGAAGGGTTTGCTGCAAAAAGGAGGTAGCTCCACCCCATAGCTGAAGGGAGTTATAAACACTTTCTTGTGCCAAAAAAAAACCTCTTTTATTTGGCACAAAAAGAATGCAGCTTCAATCGTTATGATGTTATTTTCGTTATAATGATGTTATTTTCGTATTTTATGTTATTCATTAAAATGGTGTTATTTTCTGTTTGTAAAACCAGTAGTTTTGCTGTACTTTATTTTCAGTTTTCTTTGAATAAAAAATACGAGTACATAATAATAGTACATTCTATTTATTTTTACACCTTTTTCCAAGGCATAACATATTCCTCCATTCCTCATATTCCATTCTTTTGGGCAAAAATTGAATTTTTTAAACGTTTTTTTTGGTTTCCCAAAAACTGGAAAAATTGGTGATACCTCCTTTTTGCAGCAAACCCTTCAATTTTCAATAACTTCTATTGCTCAAAAATAACAAAGTTATTCAATATAATCATTGAGTAAACCTTACAGACACTTTTACACGCTTATATATTCTATTTCATCACTTGATTTACCATTTCCAGCTTATGCATCAAGCCATCGTTTCTTTCTAGGGCAGAATTACCTTAAATTAAATTAAAGAAGACGTAGGGACTCTGTGGTGTGACTTTAATCCTTATAAGGTACTATAGTCCTGTACGACGGACTTTTTCAAAATTGAAATGCTTATTACATTGTAGGCTTTTAGGTTAATCCTACTAATTGAAGAAAGGGGTTCTTTTCTTGCCGGATTAGAACAAAGAATTTTATTTTGGGAGTTCATCACAAAATTACATATAGCCACTACCCGCTTGGCTATTGATGCGAAAACTACGTACATGCCAAATTAAACGTAGTTAATCACATATCTAAGAAGTACGAAGTAGATGAAAGGAGCCGACTATTCCGTGCTCGGCAATCAATACCCGTCCGGGATCTAGACGTGTCAAGACAATTCCCTTTGATGTGTATCTCCCGACTATAAAAGCTGCTCAGCTCGTCACAAGAGTTAGTTTGGTCTCAGATTTCTTTAAGTGAATAACAGTGCGTTCAGTGCAGCTTTATTGAACAGTGCGTTTTAGTTGCAGCGCGGTAAATTGTTTTATGTGAAGATCACTGCAGTGCCGTGTTTTTGTGAACTTCAGTGATCGTGAGTGAGTCACTGGACTGTGTAATAAGAAGAACAGTGACGCTATCAATGCATACTGTGAGTAGTAGTTAAGAATACTTAACCAAGTGTTTAGTGCATTGTTAAATTAATTGTACAGTGATTAAAACTCTGAAGTTTGTGTGTGTTTAATTTTGCAATTCAAAAGAACTCTAATAAACAACATTTGTTATTTTGTGTAATAAACGTAACGCTATTATAGTATACCCAGAATCAAATTTCCGCCGAACAGAGAATTACATAATGTTTTATATTATAACATTCCACTTAAGATATTGGGCTTTCGAATATCTTCAAATATCCATCGATCTCACCTATATATTAAAATGAGGTCTTTTGAAATTTATATCTTCATATTAGCACTTTAGAAGTCAAAATTTCGGCTTGATCGTACCAAACTTTACCTTTTTGTAACGTTATTTGTAGAACTAAGGCAAATTTTATTAACGAAGTCGAACTTTTTTACCAGGCTGAAGTCGAAACATCTCAGACAATGTGAGTTGGATAAAAAAATGTTGTACCGTCAATTTTGTTAAACAATTAATAGCTTACAGTTGCAGTTTATATATATATGCTTTCTTTAACTTGAATATTAAATGAATTGATTACATGTTCATGTTTTTAGTCTCCAGTCAATCCCAAACCCATCACATCTCATAAAAGCAATAAGCAAATCAATACAGGAAACAACAAACTTAAACATCAAATACTGTTTACATCAGGCGATTATTCAACTCTCAAAATGCGTTACACACCAAGATCATTAAGGCCCGTGTCTTCTCACACATTTTGCCTGCTGAGAGACTTCATAATATATCGCTTCTATTGTTACATTACATATTATTTATGTTTATTTCCTAACATCGTCACTCAGACTCACTCACTTATATAAATTACAGTTATGGCCTTGTCCTAGCTGTTCCAATAAATATAAAAGTCTTCAAGCAAATAACAATCTTTGTATTATAGCATTATTAAAATTTGGGGCTCTGGTTAGCCATGTGAGTTAAAGCGTTGACCTTAATCTCACATGGTAAACCTAGAGTGGCGAGTTCCATTCTGGCCTGGGCAATAGGAATTTATTTACTGACGCAATTCATTAAATAAAATCCTTAGTCCCACCCAGGCTCGAAAAGGGTGGTAACCTGTAGATAACCTCTTCCAATTAGCCATAGTAGCAAAAAGTGGACGTTAATAAATAATTTAATACACACGTTAAATTGTCTATACACAAACTTGATTATTGTAAACCTTTTGGAAATATAAGTTTATAACTAAATAAATGTTAACTTTCAATGAAATTTGGTCGAACATTTTGGAGAACCGCCCCGATTGGATAAAATATGTTTAAATATTTAATATACAAGCATGTATTTGGCATTTAGTTTATGTTTTCCGGCTATACTGGTCAATAGGGAAGAAATTTTATTAACGAATACCGAATATGATTGGAATTGAATTGTTTTTCTTCTGTTGCGAATGTCTGCTCCACAGAGAAGTGATTATAAACAGCTGATTGGTAGAGAGACATGAAGATTAACCCTTGATTTTTTTTTCTCTTTATCAGATGCCAGGAACAGAAGATGAAAGCCAACAGGCTTTAAGAGTACGACGGTTCTCGATCGATAGAAGTAATTACAAAGCCGGGAAGCAAATAAGGAAATTTTATCCTCCTCCCCCCTCCCACGAGTTAATTAGTCCGTAAGCAATGCAAGTTGCTTTGTTCAGGGAAATTTAAGTCTACTCACTTCGAATGTGTATATTAAGAGTCATTTCGTGGAACAAGTCGAAAATGAGGAAATGTCAAATGCCCCTTATTTTGGTTTCGTGTATTAATATATGTAGCAGTGGCTAAACCATTTGACAGCAATTCAGATAGGTCTCCATAGGTTCTGAATGTATAGATCAGAAGCAAAAAGTCAGACATTTCTGCGAGAGGGTTGAAAAGACTCCCAAGGGGATGAATTCCCTGTGTGTAATGGGAGTTGGCAAGTACAGAAAACTTTTATACGACAGATGTAAATCTGAAGTAACCTTACAAACAATCGGGTGACAATTATGAAATTTCCAACAGTTAAACAACAATTTGAGCCATCGGGTTTTATATTGATTAAGACCAAAAAAATCAAAGACCCCTGAGAAAAAGTAGATTTTTTTTACAACTCCTATTTGAAAGATTCCATGATTGCAATTCTGTTGGTTAGACTTTAGGGATGACTATCTCACAACTGTAAATGTGCAGACAGATAAGTTACGAAGCATTCGTCTAAGTTACATTGCAAAATAAATATGTCACACTCCATCTTACTAAGGAGGATTTCAGACCTAAAATATTGGGCAATAAGACTAAGTAAAGAACTTAATATGAAGATATTACTGCGCCTAGAGAGATAGTGAGAGAATGAGAGAGAGAGAGAGAGTGAGAGAGAGAGAGAGAGAGAGAGAGAGAGAGAGAGAGAGAGAGAGAGGGTGGGAGAGAGCATAAGGAGCAAGGAGGAGGCCTAACAATGAAAGAACTTCACCATCCATGTTCAATGTAAAATGCCGTCTTCATTTCATCCAATTTCATGTTATATATATATATATATATATATATATATATATATATATATATATATATATATATATTACAAATTAATTCGGCTCAGTAAACCGCATACTCCTACTTATGTCATATTAACAATAAGCTGTTATTTCATGAACCACTTCATTTCAAGAAATACTAATTATAGTTTTCATGGAACTTATAATTTATGAGATACGTGCAAATCCGTTGTGTGATGATGTCATAAATTAAGATTTCTCGCTCTTTACTAAAAATATTTATTTTATCTAAGCAATCCTCGATATTTAACCGTTTCGGTCTACACTTAAGATCGTATTCGTTATTGGCTGAAATAGGACTTGGAATAATGGGAGTACAGAGTAGATTATTATAAAACTCAAAATATCAACGTTATTATGAGTGGGGTCGTAAAAGGTCATAAAGCCAATCTTGTTGAATTATTTATGCTCTACAATTGTTGCTCTATTTATTTTTTACTTAACTCAAGTATTAAGCTAGTTATTCATGCAGTATTTTTCAGTTTTCAGTAAAACCTTCTCCCCATCCCCCCGCCTAATATTCATCGTTTTATTGTCCAGTTTTTGCTACCGCAGCTAATGGGGTGGGTGGTGTACAGGTTACCACCGTTTTCTAGCCGGGGTAGGCTAGGGATTTTATTTAATGAGTTCATTACTAAATAAATTCCTATTTGCCCAGGCGGGAATCGAACTCACCACTCTGGGTTTACCATTTGAGATTAAGAACAACACTTTAACTCGCATGCTTATAAAATTTAATATATTTTATAATTTATATATTAATGTCTACTTTTTGCAACTAAGGCTAATTGGGACTTATGAGTTGGGTGGTAAAAGTCGTAAAGCTAATCTGTCTGAACTATTCATGCTCTGCAATTGTTGCTCTATATATTTTTTACGTAACTCGAGTACTAAGCGAGTTATTCATACCCTTGTTTTCAGTAAAACCTCCCCCCCCCCTCCCTAAGGCCTATTCATCGGTTTTTTGTAGCATAGAAATAGGTAATATGTGATGTGATGAGAACACAAGTACGTTATACTTGCAAGTACATACGGTGCGCAATGACTTCATCAATTAAGATTATACGTACTTATATCGAAAACGATTATATGTTTCTATACCATAATCGATATATAACAGTTTCATTGAACACTAAAGATCATATTACCTAACGTTTAAAAGGAAACTGGCAGAAATTATTAGCTCCAAGTTGGCTACTAGGATGAGTTTGGCTCAACTGGGATCCATTTGAAGTGAGAGCAAATATCAGTTATCATGGCTGAACAGACTGTCACCAGTCAATGATAATCGAGGCAGTCTTTTATGGAAGTTGCCACGTATTACTCTCCCATCACATATTGATTATCGACTACCAAACTATAAGAAGTATACCGTGTTTGACTGTATTTTTTTCTAAAGAAACTCCCGAGAAAAGAGAAGCCCGCGAGACATTTTGAAAAACCCAATTAAACCAAAATATTACACTACTTACTCCAAATGAGGAAGATGAGGAGATATTTGTGCGTTTGGCAATACTTATGAATGCGAACAGTTCTTTTCAATGATGATAGTTAATAAATCAAAACAACCTACAAGGCTGACGAACGATAATCTGGAAAATTCTTTTCGTCTTTAGTGGAATTAATACAAATATCAATGGATTAGTTTCCTGTATTCGAGCTCATTGATTTTGGTGTCTCTGTATAATTTTCGTTGTTTATAATAATTCCAATTTTTAAGATTTAATTATAATGTTGTAACTATTTTTTTTATTTCATTTTGTTAGTTTAATAAATTGTATTATAATTACATTGTCCTATAATTTCATGTACGACATCTATTGTTAAAAATAATGAACACTACTTTAAAATGCACTACTTTTAAAAGCGGCCCGCGAATGTATTTGCACACTAATGTTTGGCCCGCAGTATGTTAACTGTTGCCCATACCTGTTAAAAGTTATTTTAAATTAATTTTGTTTCGTTTTTAATTTTATAAACTTTTTTTTTCCTCGAGCAACATCGCCACAGTTGTGAAGCTCCAAATAAACAAATGTTATCGAACAATTACCAACTATTCTAGCAAGCGTGGGGCTAGACGTATTATTTACTGATCACTGAAAAATGTATAGTCCACATAAGGGAATCGAATTTTTTGCTGAGTACATACTCAATTTTAGGATTTGTGCTCATTGAACTGAGGTTTTTCATGGAGACCCGTTCATAACTGAACTTTTGTCTTTGGATAATGAAGTGCTAAGTCGAAACAAAACTTGCCTTTTGTCAGAGTTGCAATTAACTGTTTGTTTCTACTTGGGTTATTGCGACGGAGGACAAACTGGTTCATGTTTCTGTCATTTTCGATTGACTTGTTTTTCGAACTTTATGGTTTTTGTCAGCAACTCCCAGATTTAACAGTCACAGTTGGAAAAGTAAAAGTTTGCATTTGTCTGGTTTTAAAGGCAACTGCCCAATGACTAACAAACGAAAGGTTTTTCTGAAGGAAGATTTATTTATTGGAGCTTTACAGCTATGGCGATGATTCTCAAAATAAATGCTTCATAAATTAATAAAATCAACAAAGAAAAGGAAAAATTAACTAACAAAATTAAACAAAAACAGAAATGGAACACAAAGAGAAAGGAACACAAAACATAAATGGAACACAAAACTGATAGAAAACCAAAAACAGAAATGAAACACAAAACAGGACAAGGAACAAAAAACAGAAGTGGAAAGCATAAACAGAAGCTCTACACAATTCAGAAATGGGGGAAAACAAAAACAGAAATGGAACTAAAAAACGGAAAAAGGAACAGAAAAGCGGAATGGGAATTCAAAATGGAACACAAAAAAGAACAAAATATACCAACATAAAAACAAAATTCAAAACTGAAACGTAAAAACTCGAAGAGATTTGTGCGTTTGCCAGTACTTATACTCGTAAATGCGAACAGTTGTTTTCAATGATGAAAGTTAATAAATCAAAACATCGTACAAGGCTGACTGACGATAATTTGGAAAATTCTTTACTTATTTTTATCAGTGGAATTAATCCAAACATTGATGGACGAATTAGAACACAACAAAGAACAAAATAAACCCACATAAAAACAAAATTAAAATCTTAAATGTAAAAACTGAAAATCGAAACATAGAGTCACATTCTACAATATAGAAATCATTCGTAATATTTAAATAATATAAAATAGATCTCTAAAATAAATTTAAAATAATTAAGGTTTAGATAAAATATAAATTCTTACAACTATTTACATTAAACTATGTACCTCCTTAAAATACACTCCAATGAGTGTAACTCACGACACACACAAATATAAGAAAATTATAAAATATATTTAAAAACGGAAATATCAATTGTAAATGTGGTATATTACTTATCTAAAGAAAGAGATTTGCAGATCTAGAAAGTCTAGTTCCTATGATTATTGGACTTGACCTTTAAAAATAATTTTCAATTAGCTCTCAGAGGGTGGCGGTAGCCTCGTGAGAAAATACTTTTTAATTAGAGAAAGTTAGTTCAATCAAGGGGATTATGCATCTAATTTTACTTAAGCATTGCAATTACGGAAATTAAAGGTTATTCTCCCATCCCACTCTGCATCGTGAGACCCTTGAGTAGCTACATCATATAAGTAGGGATTTGTGGTCATCAATGCTAAGACAATACGGCAGGAAAGACTTCAAGTTGATCAATTGTCTTCACGCCAAAGGCACTTGACAAGCCAAATATTTTTCAATAAGTTTCTCCGGGCATAATGTTACAGTTTCCAGGACTGAAATAATAATAATATGCGTGAGTGAAATAATAATTTTATCGTGATTGTTTAAAATGACACAGTCCGTTTGAATCCGATTTTTTAATTGTTTTTGGCCAACATGAGACGTCGTGTTCAAACATTTTTCAGAAGCGACATTGTAGTTTTTAAAGTATTAGAGTGACCGAATGGAGGCTGGTCCAATTATCAGGGCGATTAATCAACGTCACCTATTCTCCTGAGACACAAAAAAATTCAACACAACAAAGACCCAGTTTAAATTCTCACCTCCTGGACACATAATGAATACTGTCAACACGAAAAGCGTTTGTCTTCTTGACACAAATGAAATAAACATCAGTTTAATCAAGATTTATCTCAGGATGTTCCTTTATTGTAAGCTTTTGGCGTATTTCCTCCTGTATTTATTAGGAGAAACCCGCTAACCTAACATTGCTCTGGGAACATCTAATAAATGTCAAGCCTCGTTGACCCAGATTTATGTGTATTGGACGTCCGTTCACGTTCAAGCTGTAGTTTATTTTATTTCGTTTTCTCTAAAGATAGTTTTCAGCAGTTTTCTCTTAACGGATATAAGCTGTACTCATGACACGAATTACAAGAAATATTTTCATATGTCCATCGCTCCTACCTAGTAGATGACAAAAATGAACTACAATCAAATTTATATATATATATATGCTCAAACTCGACATTTAAGCTTTTTGAGTAATAGTAAAGATCAAGTATTTGGTATTTGGAATGTAGGCTTCGAATGAAATGGTTCATGATATAACAGTTTACTGCCAATATAATGTAAGGAGGAGTGGGAGTTTACTTAGGGTGAAAAAAAAAGGCAAATATCTCTGTTAATATTCAAGATAGAGAATAAATGTATATAACAATATGTATAGCTAATTTTATTTGCAATAGGAATTGCTGTATGCAACTTTACGATCCAACTCATATTAACGGAGATATTTTGAGTTATTGAAAATCCCCTATAGAAACCCTCCTCCCCCAGATCTATTTTATCCAAGATCAGCAATTAATTAACTTGACTTGTACTTTTGCATGAAACACTTATAAGTCAAGTTTGGTAAAGATCAAGCAGCCAGTGCGACTGCTAGAGCGGTATTAGACAAGAATATATATATATATATATATATATATATATATATATATATATATATATATATATATATATATATAAATTGTTACGAAAATTAAATACATACAAAAACAAAAAATTAAATTAAAAAAAATACATGAAAAATTAAACAGAGATAGTCACGTATTTAGGAAGTGCGAGGTGGATCAAAGAAGCCGAAAGAGGATCGAGTTCGTTCGAATCCTGTTCTATAGAAGGGTCTGGGCCGTCCCTTTGATGTTTTTTCTCCATTCTATATAAGGCAACCTGGCCGACCCTAGTTACTTAATTTTGCTCTCAGCGTCTTCAAGTGCGTTCAGTGCTACAGTCCGACTTAGTTGCCTTGCTGTAAAGTGTTTTCATTTGAAGAACAGTGTTGTGCCGTGACTTTGTAAGTAGCAGTATACTGCCGTGTTTAAGACAGTATTGCTTTTGTGAACTTCAGTGATCGCGAGTGAGTTATGGGACAGTATAATAACAAGAACAGTGAAGCTATCAGTTCATACTGTGAGTAGTAATTAAGAATAATTAACCAAGTGTATTGTGCATTGTTAAATAAACTGTGCAGTGATAAAAAACTGTGAAACTTGTGTGTGTTTAATTATGCAATCCAAAAGAACTCTTATAAACAGCGTTTATCAAGTGTTTATTACACACACACACATATATATATATATATATATATATTGTTTGTGTGTGTGTGTGTGTAGGGTTGATGGTCATTTGTGGAAATATTTCGAAAATCTGGACATGAGTACGGCCTCAATAACTGATTTCTCTAAAGGGAAATCTGCTAAAATCGAATTCGAAATGTCATTGTCAGGACGCCATTTCTCCAGAAGGGAAATTTGCATAGATTCCGCAGTAGCTTCGACTTTAATCTGATGGCTTTGATAGGTCCATTTATTTACTGTCTGGTTTATGGCTGTCTTTCTACTGCTCAGCCTGAACGTGTTTTTTTTTTGTTTTTTTTTTAATAGAATTAATTAATTTATGATATAGAACTAATCTAACTGCCTAACTAAACAGGGTTTACCATCCTTGATCGTCAGTATGGGAGCTCATCACTAAATAAGTCCTTATCGAACCCAAGTGGAGATAGGACTCTAGGTTTACAAAGTGTATTCAGACGGGGGCTTTACCTCACATGGCTAACCTGAGCAAAGACTGAATGTCTATTAATATATTGGTGTAACAGGTTCGCGCGATGTGGAATCAACTTCCTAATAGGTTCCCAAAGGGGCAGAGGGTTATCATAATTTTGCATATATGAATTTCCTATCTTATCCCATAACTTGTGGCTCCCACCGTGGATTAGTTTAACTAACAAGTTTTGTGTAAGGAAGGAAAATTCGATTTCGTATTAATAGTCCAGCTAAATATATGATATGGTACAATATAAATTAATTAGAAAACGTGTTTCAAAACAATGTTGCTTTAATGTAATAAATATTGTGTTTAATCTCACTATTTCGCCTTATCAAGGCTGTTTGTTTTTTTACCTACTTCATTATTTCAGTTTAATATATTTTTAAAAATAAACCCGATTAAAAACTATTTTTGTATCGCCTCAAGTATACTTGCCTATCCATCAAATACCAAAGGAATCCGAATTAAAGATATCGTCTGTGGGCAGAATGAAAAATGGCTCAACATGGTATTACTTCATTCGCACAATATTCAATGAAAGTGAATTTACTTTATTTTACAAAGCTCAATTTCTTCTTTCTTACGCCGTCAAGTTCGGGAAAAGTCCGTCTCGCAGGGGCTGCATAAACTAAGCAGATTTCCCACGTAAAGTTATAAAATAAAGAAATCTCTATACAAATGCCGAACTAGCTTCGGCGGGAACGAATAAAGCGTTCATAGCTCGTCCGTTACAATTTATAAAAATGCAAATATCTCGGTTAATATTCAAGATAGAGAATAAATGTATATAACAATATTTATAGTACACTTAATTTGCAATAAGATTGGTTCTACACCATTTTTCGATCCAACGTATAGTAACGGAGATATTTCGAATTTTCGAAATTCCTCTCCTCTAACCCCCCCCCCTTCCCACTGGTCCAATTTCAGCCGTTAACGAACTTGATATTCCTTTTTAAATCAAACGATTAAATACCGAGTTTTGTGACGATTAAACAAAAATTGCGACCGTTAGAGTTTTAAAAGATATATATATATATATATATATATATATATATATATATATATATATATATATATATATACATATAGTTTTGAAAGGTCCTCATTTTTGTCATCTCCTGGGTAGGATCGATGGACATTAAAAGAAAGTTTTCGGAAATCGCGTCATGAGTACAACCTCAATAGCACATTTCCCATACGGGAAATCTGCTAAAAAGTGTCTTCACGCATGGACTGCGTGTAGTAAGCACATTTCCCACGTGCTGGTATAACACACCTGTGGTTACACCAAACAATCTGAAGACATATTCCGTATTTCTATGTAAAAAAAAAAAAAAAAGCCCGTCACGCTGGGGCTGCCTATATTAAGCAGATTTTCTAAGTGAAGTTTAGCAATAGAGAAATCTGCATACTGGTAACACAACACCACCACAAGTAAATACAAACGGTAATGAGAAATCTTTCAGTTAATTTTAATAAACTCTCAACTGAAACGGCTTCTGAATTGTAAGAATAATTTAAATTTTAATAACTCAAATTTTAGTAGTCCAAGAACTAAAGAAGGGGGGGCGGATGAAAAAAATGTATTTGCATAAATCTCACAATGTACCGAAGGTTAGGTAAGGTAAGAAACGACAGGTTAGGTTAGAAGCTTCCGCCAGAGCGAGACTTACGAAAACTGCCGAAACTAACCCGAACAACACCCGACCACAGACTTCATAAAAATGCAAATATCTCGGTTAATATTCAAGATAATTTGCAATAAGATTGGTTCTATACAATTTTTTGATAATAACGGAGATATTTCGAATTTTTGAAAATCCCCCCCTCCCTCTAGTCCGATTTCTGCCATTAACCAACTTGATCTGTCTTTTTACATAAAACGTTTAAATATCGAGTTTCGTAACGATCAAACAAAAATTACGACCGCTAGAGCGTTAACAGACAAATATATATAATTTTGAACGGACCTCATTTTCGTCATCTCCTGGGTAGGATCGATGGACATTTGAAGACATATTTCGAAATTCGCGTCATGAGTGCGACCTCAATAGCTGCTAAAACTAATGAGTAAAAGGAGGAGGAGGTTACTGCGGTATAGAACACAACAAAATTGTGAATAACTCGCTTAATACTTGAGTTACTCAAGTATTAAGAGTTACGAAAAAAAACATAAATAATAATAGTGGATCAGAAATAGTTTAACAAGATTGATTCTATAACATTTTACGATCCCTCTCATGATAGCATACCTCTACTATTCTATGTCCAATTTCTGCCAATAACAAATATGATCTTTACTTTTGACTGAAAGGGTTAAGTTTGGTGCAGATCAAATAAACATTTTCAAAACAAGATCGTAAAATCTTGATTGATGGCGTCATCACAACGAATTTGCATGTAACTCATACAGTATAACTTCAATGAAAAACATATTTGGTGTTTATGTTTCCTATAAAGTGGTCCACGGTATCAAAGCTTATTGTTAATAAGACATGAGTAGTGGGGGTCTAGTGAAAGCTTAAAACTAAAAAAAATCCGAATATCTCTGTTAATAATCAAGATAATGAAAAATGTAAATTAGAACATTTATAGAATTAACATATTCCATAACAAAGCAGTCGAGGTTAATTTTCAAATTACAATATACAATGCAATTTATGCATTCACGGCGCGCACTCGCCACATTTCAGGAGCCATAAGATTAAATATATCTGTAGGAGATCATTTATTTACATGCAAATAACTTCATAGGACGGTCCTAGCTTATCTCGTGAAGGCGTTCCATGGAGGTTCTTGGTCCGGAGAACTAGCACCAACCTCGCTGGCGAGATAAGCTAGTTGCTGGCACATGCCTCACTCTTGTCTTAATATTCAAATTATATTCCACCTTATCAGCTGTTGTTTAATCTTCAGCCCTCCTATTAAATATATCTGCTTTCCTCTTATTAAACTAGAGGATCTCTCGACCATGGGACTCGGCCGTCTATACTTTGCAAACATTCTTCTAGGTTGCTATCTATGAATAATCCAGATAGTTATCCACCCCCTAGATAATATTTTTAGAATTGGGTGTTAATAAAAGCTTACACTGGTTTGGGCATATCGGAGAACTAAATAAGAAACTAAATGATTTACTTCTTATGAAATGTTTCAAGAAAAAAACGTTAAGTTGAACTCATTTACTAATATACTATGGTTATTTCCATAATCTGTTACCTATCCATGTTTCATTAAGGACTTATGAACTGGGGTTGCTAAAAAAAACATATTTTAATATTTAAATAGTAATTATTAACCGAGATATTTGCATCTTTTAGTTTTCAGCCTTCAGTAAACCCCCACTTCGTGGCTTAGGTTGGCCGTGCGGATTAGGGCGTTGTTCTTAATTTGGCGTTGGTAGACCTAGAGTGGCGGGTTCGATTCCCGCCCTGGGCAGTAGAAAATTATTTAGTGACGGACTCATTAAATAAACTCCTTAATCCCACCCTGAGTAGAAAAGGGTGGTAACCTGTAGTTACCCCGTTCCGACTAGCCATAGAAGCATAAACTGCACGTAAATAATAATAAACAAAAAAAACTCACTTCTACTCTCGTCATATTAACAACAAGTTGTTATATTATGAAGCACTGTATTTGAAGCCACATACCAAATATTGTAATCATTGAACTTTTACTTTTGAGATAAATGCAAATACGTGAAGCACGTGGGAAAATTAGCTTAGTTAACGCAGCCCCTGAGTGACGGGCTTTTTAAGGCAGTCTACTTGATACGTTTTGTTCTTGGTCCGTCAAGTAATGTATGGCCATATGTCGGCTCTGTCTCATTGTCACATTTACATGTAGTTGTGTTTGTTAGTTTAAATTTGTACGAGTAGCTTCTTGAAGATCCATTTCCTGATATTAATTGCACTAGTTTAAAATTGGTAAATGTTATTCTTTGACTGAAGTATATATTGTAATTGGTATGTACTAATATGATTATCGGGCTTTCGTCGTGTTTTAATGGACTGTTTAGCCAGTTTAGAGTATGTAATAGGTATTGGTTCGTCTCTTGAAGCTGTATTTGCAAGTTGGTCTGCTGTGTCATTTCCTAAATTTCCGGAGTGTACTTTTATCCTTGTTATTGCCACTATTACTGTTCTTAAGCACAAAAATAGAATCTTATGTGACTCTTTATTATTCATTTTATGACTGCCCAAAAACAAAAGGCTATCTTGTGATCTACAAAAGTCCGTCACGCATGGGCTGCGTAAACTAAGCAGATTTCCCTCGTGAAGTTTAGTAATAGATAAATCTACATACTTGTAACACAACACCACCGTGAATAAAAACAAATGGAAATAAGAAATGTTTCATCCAATTTCAATAACCTGGACAGGAAGAGTTAGGTTAGAAATGTAAACATACGGGTCTGCCTACCTCACACCGGAAAGAAAAACAATTACTGAAATATATCAGAATATAACATATTAATTTTATTGAGAACTATTTACTATATCTAGTACTGTAATTAATAATGAGCCAGAATAATTGTTATCTCAATCAATCAAATTTTAGTAGTCCAAAACCTTAAGACGGGGGGGGGGGGTCACCAGGACATATTTGCATGTATCTCGTATAATAAAGGTCGCTTGAATAAGATTTTTGGTATTTAAACTTCGAATAATGTGATTTATTATGTAGCGAAGTATTGTTTATGTAATATGAGTAGAAGTGGTGGTTTGCTGATGGCTGAAAACTGAAAAGTGCCAATATCTCGGTTAATATTCAAAATAGTGAATAAATGTATATAACAATATTTATAGAAAATTTAATTTTCAATAAGATTGATTCTATACACTTTTTCGATCCGACGCACAATAACGGAGATATTTCGAATTTTCGAAAATCCTCCCCTCTAAACCCCCCCCCTACCCCTTGCCCGATTTCAGCCGTTAACGAACTTGATCTTTCTTTTTACATAAAACGACTAAATATCGAGTTTGGTAACGATTAAAAAATAATTGCGACCGCTAGAGCGTTAACAGACAAATATATATATATAGTTTCGTACGGACTTCATTTTCGTCATCTCCTGGGTAGGATCGATGGACGTTTGAAGAAAAATTTTGAATATCGCGTCATGAGTACGACCTCAATAGCTGAATTCCCTTGAGGGAAATCTGCTAAAACATATGTTTTACAACTAACCTATATCTTACAATTCCAAAGAGATATAAATATTATTATTACTATTTATTAACGTCCACTTTTTGCAACTCAGGCAAATTGGGACGGGTTATCTACAGGTTACCACCCTTTTCTAGCCAGGGTGGGACTTAGGATGTTATTTAATGAATTTCGTAGATATAAATATAACAATCTTTCATTCTAAATATGAATAAATAGGCCGAACAAAAAGGTAGACTGGTCACATGATATAGACAGAAAAATGTAATTGTTAGGGAGTGAATATTATAATGAAAGATTGTTATATTTAAATCTATCTTTCATTATAATATTCACACCCTAACAGTTATATTTTTCTGTCTATATCATGTGACCAGTCCACAGATTCGTTCGGCCTATTTATTCATATTTAGACTTTATTGACTTTCGAAGTGTAGCCATTAATAATTTCTCTATCAGTCAGTCACATCGTATGATACATTAGCTTGTCGCTTAAAAACAGAATTATTATTATTATAATTATGTTTCTTGTACTATTTTGTATTTCTAAAGTATTAAAAACAAATCCGACTCTCCAAAACATAAATATTATCATAGATGTGAGAAGGCTAAGGATAATAGTAGCGTTAAGTTTTCTTTGAAGTACCTTCCGACATATACACATACAGTAGATTCATTATGGAAGGGCAACAAGCAGAGGAAGACTAATGCTGGCGAAGGTTGATTTAAGTCTGGTGAATTCAATTAAACTTGGAAGGAGTAACTCCCAACTCGAAAGGCTATTTACCTTGCTTAAACTGTTTAAATTTCACTTGATAAGAGAACCATTGAACTTATTTAGTAGTTAAGCACCGTTTATGATCAACTTTATCAGGTTAGGGTTTCGAAACTTTGTATATTCAAGAGAAATTTGGGGATGCCTATGGTATCCGGGTATTGAGCACACCGGCGTAGTGTTTAATATTAGGGACTCCCTTCAGGACTTCTTTGGGGCTTTGGGTATATCTCAGTTACATGTGGTTCGGGCTTTGAGTATATCTCAGTAACATGTGGTTCGGGCTTTGGGTATATCTTAGTAACATGTGGTTCGGGCTTTGAGTATATCTCAGTAACATGTGGTTCGGGCTTTGGGTATATCTTAGTAACAGGTGGTTTGGGCTTTGGGTATATCTCAGTAACATGTGGTTCGGGCTTTGGGTATATCTCAGTAACATGTGGTACGGGCTTTGGGTATATCTCAGTAACATGTGGTTCGGGCTTTGGGTATATCTCAGTAACATGTGGTTCGGGCTTTGGGTATATCTCAGTAACATGTGGTTCGGGCTTTGGGTATATCTCAGTAACATGTGGTTCGGGCTTTGGGTATATCTCAGTAACATGTGGTTCGGGCTTTGGGTATATCTCAGTAACATGTGGTTCGGGCTTTGGGTATATCTCAGTAACATGTGGTTCGGGCTTTGGGTATATCTCAGTAACATGTGGTTCGGGCTTTGGGTATATCTCAGTAACATGTGGTTCGGGCTTTGGGTATATCTCAGTAACATGTGGTTCGGGCTTTGGGTATATCTCAGTAACATGTGGTTCGGGCTTTGGGTATATCTCAGTAACATGTGGTTCGGGCTTTGGGTATATCTCAGTAACATGTGGTTCGGGCTTTGGGTATATCTTAGTAACAGTTGGTTTGGGGCTTTGGGTATATCTCAGTAACACGCGCTTTGGATTTTAGGTGAATCTTAGTAAGAAGAGGTTCGGACATCGGGTACACAGTAGTAACCGGTAGTTCTGATATTCAGAATTTCTTAGTAACAGGCAGTTTTGGCTTCAGGAAAATAGCGCTAATAGGTAGTTCAGGCTTTCGGTATATCTTAATAATAGGCAGTTTGGGCTTTCGGTACACATTAGGAACCGGCAGTTCGGACATTAAGTATATCTTAGTAAAGACAATTTGGGCTTTGGGAAAATAGTACTAACAGGTAATCCGGGCGTTAGGCATATCTTAGTAACAGGTGGCTTGGGCTTTAGGTACATACTAGTAACAGACAGTTCGTGCTTTGGGTACGTCGTAGTAACTGGTGGTTTGGGCTTTAGATACATAGTAGTAACAGACAGTTAGTGCTTTAGATACATAGTAGTAACAAGCGGTTTGGGCTTTAGATATATAGTAGTAACAGACAGTTCGTGCTTTATATACATGGTAGTAACAGACAGTTCGTGCTTTGGGTACATAGTAGTAACAGACAGTTCGTCCTTTGGGCACATTGTAGTCACAGACAGTTAGTGCTTTAGATATATAGTAGTAACAGACAGTTCGTGCTTTATATACATGGTAGTAACAGACAGTTCGTGCTTTGGGTACATAGTAGTAACAGACAGTTCGTCCTTTGGGCACATTGTAGTAACTGGTGGTTTGGGCTTTAGATACATAGTAGTAACAGACAGTTTGTGCTTTTGGTACATAGTAGTAACAGGTGGTTTGGGCTTTGGGTATATAGTAGTAACAGACAGTTCGTGCTTTAGATACATAGTAGTAACAGGCAGTTCGTAGTTTGGGTACATACTAGTAAGAGACAGTTCGTGCTTTGGGTACGTCGTAGTAACCGGTGGTTTGGGCTTTAGATACATAGTAGTAACAGGCAGTTCGTAGTTTGGGTACATACTAGTAACCGGTGGTTTGGGCTTTAGATACATAGTAGTAACAGACAATTCGTGCTTTGTGTACATGGTAGTAACAGACAGTTCGTGCTTTGGGTACATAGTAGGAACATACAGCTCGTGTTTTGGGTATATAGTAGTAGCAGGTTTTTCGTGCTTTGGATACATTCAAGTAACAGTTCGTGCTTTCGAAAAATAGTATTTTTTCTTTATTTATATATTTTGGAGCTTCGCAACAAGGGTGGTATTGCTCAAGGTATAAAGCAAAATCCCGTAAACATAAAATAAAAATAGAAAACAACCAGTAAAATAGAAATACCACAAAAAATAGAAAACAAAATACCCCCCAAAAAGAAAGAAATAAGTAATAATAATGAACAACAAACCACAAAAATAGAAATCAAGAAACAATAACAAAATTCCCAAATATAAAACAAAGAACATACTTTTCTAAAAGTAACTCTACAACTAAACTAAACAAAACAAAAAAGTGAAACGTAACAATAAATTCAAATTACTTAAAAATAAATAGTATAATAGGTTAAAATTCTTTTTAAATATTACTTATTATATTCATTAGAGGACTAATTAAATATGAACAAATAATCAGATATACTATAGTAACATAATTCATTAAAAGATTGATAGAAAATATCGAATACAAAAAGATTATGCAAAAATAGAAATGTAAATGTTAAATTATTTTATTTATTTATTGTGGGGCGTCCGCTGGGAGGCGATATTGCTCATGAACAAATAAATAAAAATATGATAAAAAATTTTAAATTAAAAATGCGTTGATAAGTAACCGGCAGCTCGGACTTTAGTAATATCTTAGTAAAAGGTAGTTTAAGCATTAGATACATAGTAGTAACAGACAGTTGGGCATTGGGTTTATCTTAATTGATTAACTTGAGTTAATGTTTGATCGTCTTAAATTTTGGGTAAAATGATAAGTGGGTACTTAAGACTAGAATGACACCATATATGTGCAATTCTGATTAGATTTCATTTTTTTGGTGACGCAGGGCTATAAAGATATTTGGAGAAAGCGTGAAACTTGAGCAGCATATTTTATAAATTTAATAATTGAAACTCATTGAAGTTACATATTATAAATCTTACACTGAATGAAGTATACAGTAAGCATATGAAACTTTTAAAAAAACATGGTTTATTAGTAGGATCGTTGAATATTCCTGAGACAGGGTAACATACTTAAGTGTTATGGATGTTTTAAGTTTGAACTTGGCAGGGTTGATGGGTACATGGACCTTTAATGAAACGATAAAGGAGCTAGTGTTGGGGCTTAGCTTCATGGATATTGGCCCCGTCAGGGGATAAGCCCTCACTTATATAAGCCACAATCTAAATAGCTGGCAACTTCACCTAATCAGCTGTTAATATGCACCGCAATTCATACAGCGGCTGATTAACCACCCATCAAATCAAACCTCCTCTCGACAAGACTCAGATAATGTCAGATAAAGTTACGTGTGGAATATAAACGCATCTAAACGAGCTACTCAAAATTATACAGTTATTGGTTATGCCGAATTGCTCTAGATCATATGCGGGCAACAATCGGCCCGCGATACATTTCGAAAACCTAATTAACCAAAAAAAGTCTGTCACGCAGGGGCTGCGTTAACTAAGCAGATTTCTCACGTATTGGCATTTATTTCAAAACATAAAAGTTTACTGAAAACAATTTTTGGTATTTGAGCTTCAAATAAAGTGATTCATAACATAATAGAATATTGTTAATATGAGTAGGAGTAAGGCTTTACTCAAGACCAAAAACTAAAAAATGCAAATATTTCGGTTAATAATCAAGATAGTGAAAAAATGTACAAAACAACATTTATAGAACATTACATTTTAAATAAAATTGTTTCTATACAATTTTTCAATCCGAACGCATAATAACGGGGATATTAAGAATGTTCGAAATTTTGAAACCCCCCCTCCCCCTGGTCCGATTTCAGCCGTTAACGAACTTGTTCTTTCTATTTGTATAAAAAGATTATATATCAAGTTTGGCAAACGATAAGACAAACATTGCGGCTGCTAGAGCGGTAACAACCAAATATATATATATATATATATATATATATATATATATATATATATATATATATATACTAGCTCAGATACCCGGCTTCGCTCGGGAATTCATTTCCCGGATTTTCAATGGTGATGGTATTTTTTTGTCAAGGCTATACTTTGCACAATATTTTGACATTTACCCGCCCCAGTGTATAGGGTTAATACCCGTCGTTGGCATTTGTTAATAATAAGTTTTTAATTTTTTATGTAAGTCTTCACTCTCCTCCAAACTGTCATATTCCCGTCGCCTGTGCATTATGCATAAATTTCAATTATTAAGGCCAAAATATTAACATACATTTGAATTAATTTTTTAGGTGAGGTACCTGGTAGTTCATATTGAAATGGTGAGGCATGTTTGTCGAAAAACAAATAGACAATGAAATATCGCGAATTTTTATTTCAGGCCTCCCTTATAACCCCCACTCCCGTTCTAACCTAAACATTTTAATATAGCTTATAATCATGGAAGAATTAATGCTAATTGACATACCGAGTTTTTTTAAGTTCAGTTTAATCGTTAGCGCCCAATGAAATAGTTGACTCCCGCTTTAGTTTATAGTGTATATCTCGTTTATACTTTGTTAAAAGACAAAAATGAATAGGACAAAAATGAATAGGACAAAAGTTACTCTAAATAACAAAATAAACAACATTTGTTATGTTCATATTTGCCGAATAACCAATATTTATAATATTTGCCGAATAACCAATAAGAAACAAAATATTGCTATTTTTAAATTCTGGCTTCTCTTATAACCCCACACTCCTGCCCGTCCCTAGAAATGTTGGTATGGCTTCTTATAATGAAAGCGTTAGTGCTAATACATATACCGAGTTTTATTTATATCAGTTGGGTCTTTTGTATATATATATATATATATATATATATATATATATATATATATATATATATATATATATATATAATTGTAACCTCTGTCTGTACATTTATGTTTTTTCGCGAAATTTCACGATAACTTTGAGTTTCACATGTCATAGACACCATAACTCCATTTTGTTTCTTTGGTGTCTGTTTGTTTGTTACCTTTTCACGCATAAACGGCAGAACCGCAGTTTATGAAACTTAGTATGTATATTACTACTAACCCAACTTAGACTTTAGGCTATATTAATATCCTCTGACACGAACAGGAGTGGGGGTTATAAGGGAAGCCTGAAATTAAAAATAGCGATATTTCGTTTCCTATTGGTTTTTCGGCAAATATGCACATAACAAAAGTTGTTTATTTTGTTATTTAAAATAACTTTTGTTATATACACTTTTTTCGTAGACTGAATTATAAACGAGATAAACGCTAAAACCTATAGCGGAAGTGAACAATTTTATTTGGGAGAAAAGACCAAACCGAAATAAATAAAACTCGGTATATGTATTAGCACTAACGCTTTCATTATAATACGCCATATCAACATTTCTAGAGACGGGCAGGGAGGGGGGGTTATAAGGGAGGCCTGAATTTAAAAATAGAGGTATTTCGTTTTTAACTGCATTTTTAGCAATTATGCACATAACAAAAGTTGTTTATTTTTTTTTTATTTGAAGTAACTTTTGTTATATACACTTTTGTCGTATACCTAAGTATAAATGAGTTATACGTTAAAAACTACTGCGGAAGTCAACAATTTTATTTGGCACAAAAGACTCAACCGAACTAAACCAAACTCGGTATGTGAATTAGCACTAACACCTTCCTTATAATAATCCATACTTACATTTCTAAGGACGGGCAGGAGTGGAGGTTATAAGGGAGGTCTGAAATTATATATAGTGATATTGCGTTTCCTATTGGGGCAAATATGCACATAACAAAACTTGTTTATTTTTCTATTTAAATTAACTTTTGTTATATTCACTTTTGTCGTATAGAAAAGTATAAACGTGATATACACTAAAATCTAACAATTTTGTTGGGCACTGACGATAGAACCGAACTTAGCAAAACTCGGTATGTTTATTAGCATTAAATCTTCCATGATTATAAGCTATATTAAAACTTTTAGGTCCAAACGGGAGTAGGGGTTATAAGAGAGGCTGAAGTGCGAGAAGTCTAATGCAGGAGCGGAAGATGACGGGAGCCTTACCAGTTAATTGAGTTTACTTATTTCCCGTCTGGCAGTGATTTCCAGTGAGATTCACTATTACAAATATATATTACGTGCAAAACTTTGCCTGAACTATTTGAGCTCGAGTAGGCTTATAAAAGAAAATATGTTCATTATGGATGATATTTAATTGTAATAAATGCTACCCATGATTATGGTTTGAATTATTGAAAAACGGTGAGTCATAAAGTGTAGAAGGATAAATTAGGAAGATATTTTCATTTATCCTTCAAAACTAAAATTTCTATTCTATTAATCCCCAAAAGTTACCCTTCAGGGTTGGCTATTTCGGAAAATCATTACGTCGTGGAGGGAAATATAATTCTACACATTGAAGTCTTACTATCAATATACCATCATTAGTCAGTCAAGAATGATTTCCCGAGCGAAGCCGGGTACCTTAGCTAGTATATATATATATATATATATATATATATATATATATATATATATATTTCCAATGATTAAAGTTAATAAATCAAAACATAGTACAAGGCTGACTGACGATAATTTGGAAAATTCTTTACATTTTTGTATCAGTGGACTTAATCCAAACATGGATGGATTAGTTCCCCAAACGCAGATTCAAGCTCAACTGTCTCATTGATTTCGGTGTTGGTATTTAACTTTTGTTATTTGTAATAATTATCAATTTTAGGATTATATTATAATATTGCACCTATTTTTTTTTCAATACATTTTGTTATTTTATTAAATTGTCATAAAATTTCATGTCTCTTATCAATCGTTAAAAATTAAAAACACTACTTCAAAATGCACTAATTTTAAAAGGAGCCCGCGAACGTATTTCATTTCAAAGGTTGTCCATTCCAGTTTATCATTATTGGGTAATTTTTTGGGGGGAAATCAGCTATTGAGACAGTAGTCATGACGCGATTTTCGACAAACTATATTCCCAAACCTTCGTGAAGAACATCTAGGCTGATTTACATTAAAGGAAATGAGTTATTGAGGTTGTACTCATGACTTTGGGAAGTATCCTCAAACGTCCATTGATCCTACCTAGTTGATGACGAAAACGAGATCCTTTCAAAATAGTACATATATATATATATATATATATATATACTCCCACACGTGCCATATTAGCAATAAGCTGTTATATCATGAATTATTTTATTTAAAGCTTACATTCCAAATATTTTTCTCATTGAACTTCTACTTTTCGAGATACATGCGAATCTGGGCACGTTTGGAATCAGCTCAGCAACGCACCCCCTGCTGGGTGGACTTCTGTTCATCAAAATATTTTATAACGCAATATTTATCTAAAATATGTTTAATTAAAATTGTTATAACTAACGGTGCTTTTATCAATTTCCCTTTGTGGAAATTAGCAATTGAAGTTGTACTTATGATGCGATTTTTGAAATATTTCCTCCAATGTTTATCGATCCTACGTAGGAGTTGACAGAAATGAGGTCCGTTCAAAATGTATATACACGAGGGATATTTTTTAAGTGAGAGCCGTTTTGTAATGGAGTTAAGGAAACTTTATTTAACAAGACAAATAAGATCAAAAACTAAAATATGTACATTTTTTTACTTTTTGACATGTCGCCTTGAATATTCAAGCATTTATCAAGCCGTGACACCAACTTTTGAACCCCTTCATCGAAGAACTAACCACCTCACCATTAAACCAGTTCGTTACTGTTTCTTTCAGCACATCATCGCTTTCCAATCGATTCCCACCGAGAAATTCCTTAAGTTTTGGCAAGAGATGAAAGTCTGATGGTGCTAAGTCTGGTCTGTAAGGTGGATGATCCAGTATTTCCCAGTGGAAAATGTCCAGTAGCTTTTTTGTTCTTCCTGCAGAGTGAGGCCGAGCGTTATCGTGAAGTAGTACGATGCCGCTAGACAGTAGTCCCTGCCGGCGATTTTGAATGGCGCGTCTAAGCTTTAGCAGTGTATCACAATACTTCTCCGCATTTATTGTCATTCCTCTTGGCAAAAAGTCTATCAGAAGGATGCCTTTCCGGTGAATTTAAGCAGGACATTTTTTTTTTTGCTTTCAAAAACCGAATAACAGCCCGCACTTGACAATCGGCGGGATTGCTGATCGACATAACGAACTTGGCAGAATAAGCATACAACTATCACTGGCAGAGAGCTCTGACGCAATGACAGTGCAGTGGGGGACCGGCCAAGAGTTGCTTACCTTCAACTGACGTCACCTGACGCGATCCGCAGACACGATGCGCAATCGGCTCTTACTTTAAAAATACCCCTCGTATATGTATATATATATATATATATATATATATATATATATATATATATATATATATATTATATTATATCGCGATATACAGCACATCCATTTCACACAAACACACACTCACACTCGCTGAGAGAGCTTGACGTGACAAAAGGACTGAATGACATAAACATCACAGTAAACCCAACAAAGACAGACGCGTTACTCTTCACCTTCGGAAAGAGAAACGGATCCGCGAAACGCCCAGGCAGTTTTAGGATACAAGACAAAACAATAAAACTTTCAGAAAAGATCAACTACCTGGGAATCCAGTTAGGGAAACACCTCACATTCGGTACACATTTCACAAGGAAGCTAAAGCAGGTCAGGACAAAAGCCCGCTCCCTTGGTCACATACTCAGATCACAGACGCTCACACTCAGACTGAAGAAACTAATATACACTGGAGTCTTACGTCCCACACTAACATACGGAACACCACTATTTCGATTTCTTCTTCCGTTTACTCGTCAACAGCTTCAGCAGTTTCAAAATTCTATCTTGCAAACTATCACATATAATACATCGTTGAGACAAACCAAAGCACCAGAACTACACCAACTGCCCCTTCGCCAAAATACCCACAATCGCCTCTTTCATCAGACGACGGTACTACAAATTCTACGACGGACTACAACCGACTGTTCGACGACTACCCAATACCGGTACTACCAGAACGATGGCAAGGACCAACAGACCTCACTACAAGACTAGTAGACCTACTGGACCAATAGACACAGAAGAGGCGACACACCTACACACAGTCTTCTAAATCACAACACTCACACTGACACTTGAACAATAACACACCTATCTCTATCTACTAACCCTTTCTCCTTTTAGCCTACTCTCCGACTATCTTTCGTTTTAGCCTAGCTATCAGTATCGACTGTGACCCTGCGCAGATCATCTTCAGCACGTCTCCTCAGACAACCAGCACCCGGATTCCTATCTACAAAACCACCTTAAAATGATAATAAATAAATTACAGAAAAAAGGCGATCCTCACTCAAAATCCTTATCATTTCCTACATCACAGCCCGTTATGTATGTGAATATACCGTGTACATGCGTGTGTACATGAGGTACTTGTTTTAGCAGATTTCCCTTCAGGGAAATCAGCTATTGAGGTTGTACTCATGACGCGATTTTCGAAATTTTTCTTCAAATGTCCATCGATCCTACCCAGGAGATGACGAAAATGAGGTCCGTTCAAAACTGTATATATATATTTATCTATATATATATCTATATATATATATATATATATATATATATGTATATATATATATATTTATCTGCTACCGCTCTAGCGGTCGCAATTATTGTCTTATCGTTATCATACTTGATATATAATCGTTTTATACAAAGAGAAAGGCCAAGTTCGTTAATGGCTGAAATCGAACCACTGGAGAGGGTTTAGAGGGACGAATTTCGGAAATTTCGAATATCTCCGTTATTGTACGTCGGATCGAAAAATTGTATGTAAATGTAATGCGTGACGGACTTTTTTATTTTGCTTGCTTGCACTTTTTTTTTTTCTTTCGCTTAGTTTTCTTCGCATGCCCTTCTTCTACGCATGATTTTTCTTTTGGGCTTTCTTCTTTAGTCAGGTGTAGAGGGGGGGGGGAAGAAACAAAAACATATACACAACAATAATCTGTTATATCATGATCCACTATATTCTAAGTATGTATATTAATTTAATTGACGTTGTTGTTTAATACGTGTAGCTCTGAAGATGGAGACGATAGTCTTCGAAAGCGCTTAGCGCTAAAATAAAAAACTTGAGAAGAATTGGACGTATTTTTCCTCTCCAAGTACACAACTTCCCCCACTTCCAACAACACTGCTTATAGAACTTACGCAAGATAAATGCTAATTTATTGCGTGATGACGTGATCTCAATCAATTAAGATTTTACGTTCTTCTCTCGGAAATATTTATCTGATCTAAACCATACTCGATATTTAACCGTTTAAGTCCGCTGAAGTCAGGCCTGGAGTACTAGGGGCCTAGCTTGGGCGGGGGCATTAGAAAATTCAAAATATTTTCGTTATTATGCACCGCCTATATGATCTACAATTTTTGTTCTTTGTATCCTAGCTATTTATTCGTACTTTCTTATTTTCAGCCATCAACTTCCCCACCTGTAGGTTTTAGCAGATTTCCCTTAAGGGAAATCAGCTATTGAGGTCGTACTCATGACGCGATTTTCGAAATATTTCTTCAAATGTCCATCGATCCTACCCAGGAGATAACGACAATGAGGTCCGTTCAAAAAAAAAAATATATATATATATATATATATATATATATATATATATATATATATATATATATATATATATGTTAACGCTCTAGCGGTCGTAATTTTCGTTTTATTGTTACTAAGCTCAATATATTTAAAAGTTCCATGTAAAAAGAAAGATCTAGTTCGTTTATGGGTGAAATTGGACTTGTGGGGGGGGGGTTTATAGGGGAGGATTTTCGAAAATTCAAAATATCTCCGTTACTGTACGTCGTATCGATAAATTTTATAGAATCAACCTTATTGAACATTGAATTTACTATAAATAATGTTATATACATTTATTCTGAATATTAACCGAGATATTTGCATTTTTCTGTTTTCAGCTTCTGATATGAGATCGGCTAACTTCGGGTCTAGTCGTGAGTTTCCGTCAAGAGCTAGTTCGGGCCGTTCCCGTAACTGTTTGACTCTCTATTCTGAAATTTTTCTATTGTATGACTTCACGTGGGAAATCTGCTTAGTTTACGCAGCCCCTGCGTGACGGAATTTTTTACATAGTAATTGGGAATATATTGTGATATGAGATTATAAGTGACTCATAGAAACACGTGGGAAATCTGCTTAGATTACGCAGACTCTGCGTAACGCACTTTTAGCAGATTTCCCTTAAGGGGAATCAGCTATTGAGGTTGTACTCGACGGAATTTTCGTAATTTTTCCTCAAATGTCCATCGATCCTACCCAAGAGTTGACGAAAATGTGGTCAGTTCAAAATTATATATATATATATATATATATATATATATATATATATATATATATATATTTGTCTGTTAACACTCTAGCGGTCGCAATTTTTATTTAATCGTCACCAAACTCGGTATTTAATCGTTTTAGGTAAAAAGGAAGATCAAGTTCGTTAACGGCTGAAATCGGACCAGTGGGAGGGGGGGGTTTAGAGGGGGAATTTTCGAAAATTAGAAATATCTCCGTTACTATACGCCGGATCGAAAAATTGTATAGAATCAATCTTATTGCAAATTAAATGAACTATAAATATTGTTATATACATTTATTGCCTATCTTGAATATTAACCGAGATATTTGCATTTTTCAGTTTTCAGCCATCAGCAAACTGCCACTTCTATACATGTTACATAAACAATACTCTGCTATATAATAAATCACATTATTCGAAGTTTAAATACCAAAAATTGTATTGAAGAGACCTTTATTATACGAGATACATGCAAATATCTCCCGGTCACCCCCCCCCCGTCTTAATGTCTTGGATTACTAAAATTTGATTGAATGAGATAACAATTATTCTGACTCATTATTAATTACAGTACTAGATATAGTAAATAGTTCTCAATAAAATTAATATGTTATATTCTGATATATTTCAGTAATTGTTTTTCTTTCCGGTGTGAAGCGGGCAGACCCGTTTGTTTACATTTCTAACCTAACGCTTCCTGTCGGCAGGTTATTAAAATTGGATGAAACATTTCTTATTTCCGTTTGTATTTATTCTCGGTGTTGTTGTGTTACCAGTACGTAGATTTATCTATTAGTGAACAACACGAGGGAAATCTGCTTACTTTACGCAACCCCTGCGTGACGGACTTTTTTTTTATATTGAAGAAAGAAAGTTGGTTGTTACTGACCAAAAAATATAGAGCTGCATGTTTTAGGGCTAATGTCATTTTTTACCGATATTTATTTATCAATTGACAAGGAAGAGTCCAAAGTTCTGAGTGAGCCTGCTAAAAGTATAACAAAGTTAATGTAATTATTAAATAGTGGCTTAATTAGGTAGAGACTAAAGAATAAAAACTATAGAAGAGGAGTGTAAGAGTAACAAATAATGGGAGAGGAGAGAAAAGACAGAAACGGTGCTGAGTGTTTCGAGAGGCAACACTACTCCAGCTCCTTCACCCTTCACCGCCATCTTCTACCTCTGTTCTTTATAATAATAACTCTAGTTCTTACAACACGTTTCAGTAGATACTATATTACATTCACTTCTTCAGGGTACCGACTACAATAAATCGTAGCACTCACTTCATACATTTCTGATTTATCTTAATTAATTAAGCATTAATATGATTCGAATAATGAAACTGAAATATATTCCCTAAATTCTAGACACTCTAGAAAAACTGCTAATTAAGCAGCTCCTTCGCGAAGGACATTTTAGCACACTTTAGGGAAATCTGCTATTGAGTTTGTGCTGATCACGGGGTTTTCGAAAAATTTCGTCAAATGTCCACTGATGGAGGAGATGTCCACTGATGGAGGAGATGACGAAAGAATTAGGCCCAATCAAAACTATATATATATATATATATATATATATATATATATATATATATATATATAAATATATCCATAAATATAGTACGACCTCAATAGCTGTTTTCCCTTAAAGGAAATCTGCTAAAATGGCGCATTCAGAGCTCTAAATCCTCGGCTCCTGGGTTGGAGTAGTGATCAAAAGTATA
The DNA here is from genome assembly GCA_019009955.1 of Riptortus pedestris. Lineage (NCBI taxonomy): Eukaryota > Metazoa > Arthropoda > Insecta > Hemiptera > Alydidae > Riptortus > Riptortus pedestris. The sequence continues at coordinate 14,857,938 of CM032229.1, forward strand.
TATATGCGAGGCCATCTCCTCTGTTGATGTTGTTACGACATCTATATTGCTTTTTGGGCGATTCATTCCTGGTATCTATAAACTATTGCCAGCATCTTAACTTCGTCAAATTTGATTTGGTGGTGGTTGGTTTGCCAAAAACTTTCTGCTATTGCTGAGTCTTCAGTCCGAAACTTTTTCATACTTTTGACATGTTCTCCGACCTAATGCTGATTTTTTTTTAATAATTATCCTTTATTGAGTAACAAGAAATTTGCAAAATAGTTTATAGTGTTCCTTCTGACCACTACAATATTACAAAAAATAATATTTTCTATTTAAGATCAAGATTGCTTATAAATGCAATTGACTAAAAGTAGGCTGTCATGTTGCTACTTAATAAATATTACAATCATTTTACAATTTGAGTGATCATACGAGCTAATAATATTAACAAGTACAGATTTTTTTTATATATATGTAAATATGATTGGAGGTAAATAGGGATTAAGATAAAGGTTTTGTTTACATGTCTTTAGTCTAGCCTATTGGGAATTTAGTCTATCTGTTTCTTATGTTAGATTAAAATGTGTTTAGTGCACGTAACTTGGACTGCTTTGATTGCTATAATTACCGATTTCATGGATTTGTGTTTTAGCACATTTCCCGTAAGGGACATCAGCTATTGATGTCGTACTCATGACGCGATTTTCGGAAAATTTCTTCAAATGTCCATCGATCCTACCCAGGAGAGGACGAAAATGAGGTCTGTACAAAATTATATATATATATATATATATATATATATATATATATATATATATTGTCTATTAACGCTCTAGTGATAACTTTTCGTTTCACATGTCATAGACACCATAACTGCATTTTGTTTCTTTCGTGTCTGTTTGTTTGTTACCTTTTCACGCATAAACGGCTGAACCGAATTTTATGAAACTTGGTGTGTATATTACTACTAGCCCAACTTAGACTTTAGGCTATATTAATATTCTCTAAGACGAACAGGAGTGGGGGTTATAAGGAAGGCCTAAAATTAAAAATAGCGATATTTCGTTTCCTATTGCTTTTTCAGCAAATATGCACATAACAAAAGTTGTTTATTTTGTAATTTACAGTAACTTTTGTTATATGCACTTTTGTTGTATACCAAAGTATAAATGAGTTATATGCTATAAACTATAGCGTGAGTCCACTATTTTATTTGGCACTAAAGACTTAACCGAATTAAACCAAACTCGGTATGTGAATTAGTACTAACGCCTTCATTATAATAAGCTATACTAACATTTCTAGAGACCGGTTGGAGTGGGGGTTGTAAGGGAGGCCTGAACTTAAAAATAGTGGTTTTTTTGTTTTCGCTGGGTTTTTCTGCAAATATTCACATGACTAAAGTTGTTTAGTTTGTTATTGAAAGGAACTTTTGTTATATTCACTTTTGTTGTATAAAAAATTATAAACGAAATATACACTAAAAGCTAAAGCGGGAGTCAACTATTTTATTGGACACCAACGGTTGAACCGATTCGAACAACTCAGAATATATAAATTAGCATTAATTCTTACATGTTAATAACCTATATTAAAATGTTTATGTTATAAAGTTAGTGGGGGCTATAAGGGAGGCCTGAAATAAAAAAAGTCCGTCACGCAGGGGCTGCGTAAACTAAGCAGATTTCCCTCGTGAAGTTTAGTGATAGATAAATATACATACTGCTAACACAACGCCGTGAATAAATACAAACGGAAATTAGAAATGTTTCATCCAACTTCAATAGCCTGCCGACAGGAAGCGTTAGGTTAGAAATGTAAACAAACGGGTCCCGCCTAACACCGGAAAGAAAAACAATTACTGAAATATATCAGAATATAACACATTAATTTTATTGAGAACTATTTACTATATCTAGTACTGTAATTAATAATAAGTAAGAATAATTGTTATCTCAATCAATAAAATTTTAGTAGTCCAAAACTTTAAGATGGGGGGAGGCACCAGGACATATTTACATGTATCTCGTATAATAAAGGTCTCTTGAATACAATTTTTGGTATTTAAACTTCCAATAATGTGATTTATTATGTACCAGAGTATTGTTTACGTAACATGAGTAGAAGTGGCGGTTTGGTGAAAACTGAAAAATGCAAATATCTCGGTTAATATTCAAGATAGAGAATAAATGTATATAACAATATTTATAGTAAATTTAATTTGTAATAAGATTGATTCTGTATAATTTTTCGATCCGACGTATAGTAACGGAGATATTTCGAATTTTCGAAAATCCTCCCCTCTAAACCCCCCCTCCCACTGGTCCGATTTCAGCCGTTAACGAACTTGATCTTTCTTTTTACATAAAACGCTTAAATATGAAGTTTGGTAAGGATTAAACAAAAATTGCGACCGCTAGAGCGGTAACAGACAAATATATAGATATATATATATATATATATATATATATATATATATATATATATATATATATATATATATATATAGATATATATATATACAGTTTTGAACGGACCTCATTTTCGTCATCTACTAGGTAGGATCGATGGACATTTGAAGAAAAATGTCGAAAATTCCGCCATGAGTACAACCTCAATAGCTGATTTCCCTTAAGGGAAATCTGCTAATTCGGGATATTTCATTTTCTATTCCAAACCAACTACGGGTACTAACCCTAAACACTGAAACGGGGTAATGTCAAAATATTGTGCAAAGTAAAGTCTTGCCGAACAGACAATTATATATATATATATATATATATATATATATATATATATTTGTCTGTTAACGCTCTAGCGGTCGCAATTTTTGTTTGATCGTAACGAAACTCGATATTTAACCGTTTTATGTAAAAAGACAGATCAAGTTCGTTAATGGCTGAAATCGGACCAGAGGGAGGGGGGGTTTAGAGGAGGGGATATTCGAAAATTCGAAATATCTCCGTTATTATGCATCGGATCGAATAATTGTATAAAACCAATCCTATTGCAAATTAAATTTACTATAAATATTGTTATATACATTTATTCTCTATCTTGAATATTAACCGAGATATTTGCATTTTTATGAAGTTTGTGGTCGGGTATAGTTCGGATTAAGTCGGCCATTTTCGTCATTTCTCGGCTCAGGTGGAAGCTTCTTCTAACCTTACCTGTCGTTTCTATCCTTACCTTACCTTCCTTACTTTGTGAGATTTATGCAAATACGTTCTGTTCATCCGCCCCCCCCCCTTCTTTAGTTCTTGGACTACTAAAATTTGAGTTATTAAAATATAAATTATTCTTACAATTCAGAAGCCGTTTCAGTTGGAAATTTATTTTAATTAACTGAAATATTTCTCATTACCGTTTGTATTTACTCACGGTGTTATTGTGTTACCAGTATGCAGATTTCTCTTTTGTAAAACTTCACATGGGAAATCTGCTTAGTTTACGCAGCCCCTGCGTGACGGACTTTTTTGTTGTTTTTACGAGATTTGAAAAACTTAGTGGTCAGCTTACGGATATATGTCTTTGTCATTATTAAGTTTGAAATTTGATGCAATTCACTTATTCTTGTATGATAGAGGAGATTATACACAAATATCAGACATTTGTTTTGAAATATTTGTAGCTTTCTTAAATTAGTGTTGCATATATATTGCTCCATAAGGTGCAAGCATATGTTAGTACTGGTCTAATGCAGGCTTTGTATAACATTAATTTATTCACAGGGCTATGCTTCGATTTACGATTAAATTATGGGTAAATTTGGCAAATAACTTTGTTAGCTGATGTTGATTGATCTGGTTGTCTGACCGATGAGTTCGTCCTAAATTTAAAATATTATCAGGTGATTACACTTGCTAGGGGTATCCAAAATTATGACAAAATGATCTGTGTTCTTTTCAAGTGACTGGAGTAGATAATGGTTTCTAGACAATTATTGATCGTATTTGCCGTTACTCGTGGCTTCTTTGGTAAAGATCTGGTGAATATAGACAGAAGACTTAGGTTTGAGCGAAAAAAAAATGTATATTCTCACTCGAAACTTAATTAAATTATTGAATATCCTAAAACTTTTTATATTCAAAAATATAGGAGGAAGTAAAAAACTCAAGAATAAATTCAGAAAGTTATTATTGAAATAGAAAGGGCAGGGGTGGGTAAGGGTCGTTAGGGCATATTAATACATTCAAATTAGAGGCTGGCAAAAGAGAATAGGGAGTGGGGGAAGGGTGTAAGTAGAAGAAGAAGCAGCGGCACTTCTTCAGCTAAGTAGAGGCACTAAGTCTGTGTAAAGAGGTGTATAACCTGCTACCTGAATAATAAACAGAACCTCCCTTCGCCCTTCAAGGGCCTAAATACCCCTCAACAACTGCCTTCTAATTCCTTTTCAACTACAAACCTTCTCTCTATACTACCTACTTCCATCTACTCTCGGCGAATATTACTCTCAAATTATAAATGTCATAAGGCTTAAGTTTTAATCATGTTTTTCCCTTCCTCTTTTTTTTTTTTTTTTAATGCCCGTTATAATTTTTTATTAAAGCTCCCAAGACGGAATTTAAAGCATTGTCTTGCTTGAAGAAATTTGAAATAATAAGAGAAATAAAATGTGAAGACGTAAAAGGATATTTTTAATTCAGACTAATAAATTAAGAAGATTGCTGCTGTCGCAATTCATCTCATAAAGAGAAATAAAATAAAAAGGAAACCCTTAGTGCGCTTTTCATGAAAACCTCTTCATTTCATAACTTATTATAACAGAGAATGTTGTTTATTTTCTTCTTTTTTTTTTAAAGTAAAAAGTCTTAAGACTTGACACTGATTAATGACAACAACCAGAGAAATTATTTTGTAAGACTTTCTTATTCTAAAGAAGGAATATAATAGAAAATTTGAAATATTTCTCTTATTATGATGAATTGGACCCAAAAAATATTATAAAACCAGACTCATCCTAATGATACTATTCTATACTTCACACCAACTGAAAACTGCCCCAATTATTTGCAGTTTTCTGTATTCTGTCATATAACACTTCCTCTCACGCTCTATATATCAATAAATATTTTCGTTATATAATGTGGGATCAAAAAATCGCATAAAACCAATCTTATTGCAAATGTAAATTCCCATCAATTCTTTTAGCAGATTTCCCCCTTAAGGGAAATCAGCTATTGAGGGTTGTACTCATGACGGAATTTTTGAAATTTTTCTTCAAATGTCCATCGATCCTACCTAGTAGATGACGAAAATGAGATCCGTTCAAAACTGTGTATATATATATATATATATATATATATATATATATATATATATATTTGTCTGTTACCGCTCTAGCGGTCGCAATTTTTGTTTAATCGTTACCAAACTCAATATTTAGTCGTTTTATGTAAAAAGAAAGATCAAGTTCGTTAACGGCTGAAATCGGACCAGTGGGAGGGGGGGTTTAGAGGGGAGGATTTTCGAAATATCTCCGTTATTATGCGTCGGGTCGAATGTAATTGTACAGAATTAATCTCATTGCAAATTAAATGTTCTATAAATATTGTTCTATTCATCTATTTTGTATCTCGAATATTAACCAAGATATTTGCATTTGTATTCTGCGTGTGGTCGACAGGATGTTCGGACTTTCCGACGAGAGCTCTGGCGGCCGTTTCTGTAACTATTCGTCCCTCGTGAATAGGTTTAGAGGTTTCTTACTACTAGAGTTGTTATTAGGCAGATTTCTCTATTGTAAAACTTCACGTGGGAAATCTGCTTAGTTTACGCAGCCCCTGCGTGACGGACTTTTTATGTATACGATTTCTCTAACTTGAATATTTACCTAGATATTGGAATTTTTGTAGTTTTCCATCATCAATAAACCCCCAATCCTACTCATGTCATATTAACTATATGTTGCAATGTCATGATCCAATTTATTCAAAACTTAAATGCCAAATATTGTTTTCATAGAACTATTGAAGTGAAAGTTACATCCAAATGTGTTGTATAATTATGATTTTACGCCTAAAATCCTAAATACTAATTTGATCTGTTTTTTCAACACTAAAGGAGGGGGGGGGGAGGGAGAGGGAGGAATTCGAAAATTCTTAATAACTCTGTTATCATGAGGTATCGAAAAAAATTATAAAACCAATCTTGCTAAACTATTGATGCTATACATTTGTTGTTCTACATTTTGTGTAAAATATTCAGCGAATTATTCGTAATTTCTTTTTTTCAGCTTTCAGTAAACACCCACGTCCGCACATCGTATTTTTGCTTAGATATATAAAGTGTATGGTGAGCTGAGATCAATAGTATATCACACCAGCACGAGGGAAATTTGCTTAGTTTGCGCAGCCCCTGCGTGCTGAATTTTTGTCTTTCCTATTACATTACTTCCTTAAGGAACATTTCCTTAAAAAGTCCGTCACGCAGGGGCTGCGTAAACTAAGCAGATTTCCCTCGTGAAGTTTAGTAATTGATAAATCCACATTCTGCAAACACAACACCACTGTGAATATTAGGTGAATAAATACAAACGAAAATAAGAAATGGTTCAGTCAATTTCAATAACTTGTCGACAGGAAGCGTTTGAAATGTAAACAAAGAGATCTGCCTGCCTCACAATGGAAAGAAAGATAGCTATTGTCCAAGAAATAAACAAGGGGGGGGGGGCATCAACAAAACGTATTTGCATATATCTCACAAAGTAATAGGTTAGAATACAAGAAAGGTTAGGTTACACGAGCGCCGACCTACGGAAACAGCAGAACTAATCCCAAAAATTCCAACAAGCACACTCAATAAAAATGCAAATATCTCGGTTAATATTCAAGATAGAGAATAAACGTATATGACAATATTTATAGTAAATTTAATTTACAATAAGATTGATTCTATACAATTTTTCGATCCGACGTATAGTAACGGAAATATATCGAATTTTAGAAAATCCTCCCCTCTAAACCCCCCCTCCCACTGGTCCGATTTCAGCCGTTAACGAACTTGATCTTTCTTTTTACATAAAACTACTAAATATCGAGTTTGGTAACGATCAAACAAAAATTGCGACCGCTAGAGCGGTAACAGACATATATATATATATATATATATATATATATATATATATATATATATATATATATAGAGAGAGAGAGAGAGAGAGAGAGAGAGAGAGAGAGAGAGAGAGAGAGAGATAGTTTTGAACGGACCTCATTTTCGTCATCTCCTGGGTAGGATCGATGGACATTTGAAGAAATTTTTCGAAAATCGCGTCATGAGTACGACCTCAATAGCTGATTTCCCTTAAGGGAAATCTGCTAAAAGTCCGCCACGCATAATCCGCGTAGACAGATCTGGTGAGTTAAAACTACACAGAGATGACGGCATCTCATACGCCATTCCCTATTTCTCCCGTAGTAAGAATCCTACGATCGCAAGATTTAAGCCGTTAAGTGGGATAATGACCTTAAGTGAAAATCCCGTGAGTATGAAAGGTGAAATGTGAGAAATACCAACGATTCAGTACATATTCATCCTGCAGACTTGCAAACATTAATGCAAACGAACATTGGCAATAATGCCCCTTAATAAAGCAGAACAATTTGGAATACCGAATACCCTATTCTACGATATACACGTAACGAACTTACAGTTACCATTCAGACAGGCTGTAAAACAACAATATCCATGATACAGAACTTCAACCGAGGTTTGAACATGGCCGATATATCATTGAAAATTCCGTCACACAAGGGATCCGTAAACTAAGCAGATTTCTCAGCTCTTGGCTAACACTCCAATACACGCGCGTCATCTCACAGATGACAAGTTCTGTTTTTTCGTCATAAGTTTGATGGAAGGAGCAGAGCCTGGTCCACCACCCTAGTATTCCTCAAGCTCGACAGTGCAGTTGCCGGTGTGCGTGCGTCCAGTGCAGTTTGCGCGTGTTTTGGCCGAGAGAATCTCACAGATGACACGCGTGTAAAAATGTAAGTTTTTCATTATGCCCGAATTCGATGTGGCTGGTATCAACGGCCAAGCCATAAGTCTGGGGAACGGACAAAACGTGCCAACTCACCGACTTTTCCTTCGTGAACTGGGGAATAAACTCATGAGAGATCAGCTGACTATGCGAGTGCAGCTCAGCACCATGACCTCACGTCTTCGAGAACTTCTTCCCAATGATCAAATACCACCACGAGCTTCAAGCAACTCAGCAGCTACTGATGCTGGTGGACGCCAGCACTGCGGATTTTGCTTGGAAAATAAAACAAAACAATACACCAAATATTCTTGCAAGGAAAGTGGCCAATATTTATGTCTGCAACACTGTGCCTTCTCTTGTTCTGATGGATGTAACGTGGGTATGGGTAATGCAAGTGATTCAGAGTGAAATTTAAGTTTAATTTTATTTTATAAAAGCAAAGGTTCTTAGTTTTTTTAGTATTTTTTTTTATTGGTCATTTCCATTTGTTTGAGCAACTTTCCAAGTTCTAGAAATGAGGCTCAATTGTCAATGTGTTCATACATTTTACATTATTATTATGTTGTCTGAAACTATCTTACAAGACTGATAAGAGTTGTGTTCCTAGGTTTACTAGTTGATTTACCTTTTGCAAGCCAGTAATAAGGAATAAAATAGAAAATAAGTTACCGTGGCAACTGTGTTACAAAAATTTAACATTTTTGAAGATTTATATACAGATAATTTTTTTCAAATACAAATTTATGAACTTTTTCATTTATCTATGCACCATTATTCCTGCAAAATTGTGAAAAAACAATTATATTTTTCACTTTTGACAAATAAGTGAACAATCATCTGACAGATGACACATGTGTATTTACGTCTCACTAGGAGGCGCGTGTATTGGAGTGTTAAACACACTTGTGATCTTGTCTGACCACAAATACTATATTTCTATACAAATTGAGTAAAAAGGACGGGGAATGGAGGGGGGGGTGCCCTGAAGTCTTAAAACAAAACCTCAAGTATCCTCACTAGTCCAGGTCGAATTTCTGCAAATAATAAATATGATCTTTAGTGATGACTGAAACAGTTAAATGTCGAGTATGATACAGATCAAATAAACATTTTCGAGACCAAAAATATGTAAAATATTAATTGATGTCGTCATGACACAACGAATTTGCACGTATCTTGCATAATAAAGGTCTGTTGAAAACAATATTTGGTATTTAGGCATAGTATAAAATGTTTCATGATTTAACAGTTTATTGTTAATATGAAATGAGTAGGAATGTGAGCTTACTGAATGTTGAATACTAAACAAGCCAAATATTCATGCTAGAAAAAATAAGTATATAACAACATTTATATCCAATAAAATTTCCAATAAGATTGGTTCGACACCATTTTTCGATTCAACTTATAATAAGGAAGATATTTCTAATTTTCGAAATTCCCACTCCCCCCTATTCATGATGATGACAACATGATCTTTAGTATTACATAAAAAGGTTATATATTGAGTTTTGTAACGAGTAAACAAAAAGTGCGACCGCTAGAGCGTTAAAAGATATATATTAATATATACATATACAGTTTTGAACGAATCTCATTTTAGACATATCCGGGGTATGATTAATGGACGTTTGAAGAAATGATTCGAAAATCGCAACCTCAATAGATGATTGGTCCAAAGGGAAATTAATAGTTATAGTTATAAAAATTTGATTAGAAATATTTTAGATAAATATTGCTTTAGAAAATATTTTGATAAACAAAAGTCCACTAATCAGCCCCTCAAGGGAAATCTGCTAAAATGAGGTTCAAAATAATATATATATATTTGCCTGTTAATCCTGTAGTGGTCGCAATTTTTATTTGATCATTACCACACCCGATAGGTATTTAAAACTCGTATGTAATACAAAAGATAGAGTTCGTTAATGGCTGAAATTTGACTATTGGGAAGGGGATTTAGAGGGGAAAATTTCGAAAAATCTTAATATCTCTGTTATTATAGTCGGATCAAAATATTGAATAGAACAAATCTTTTTGCAAATTTTATGTTCTATAATTGTTGCTATATAGTGTTCTCACTATGTTGATTATTAACGGAGATATTTTTAGTTTTTGGCCTTCAGTAAACCCTCACCCCTATTCAAGTAATACAATAAGATAAAATACCAAAGTTGTTCTCATTTAACTTTTATGTTTTGAGATAAATGAAAATGCGTGATGCACGTGGGAAATCTGCTTTGTTAACACAGCCAATGACGACTTTTCTAATTAGTTAAGGAAACAAAATGTATTGACTCTCAACATAATAGTAAAACAAATTATTACAATTACTCAACTTGTGTTCTCCTACTATTTCTTTCAACTCTATTTATATAAAATTCAAAGAGAGGGCTCGTGTTAACCAGGTGAGCTAAAGTATTGGTCTTCATCTTACTAGGAAAGCTTAGAGTCGTTAGTTCAATTCCCTCCTGGACAATAGGAATTAATTTAGTGACAAACTCATTAAATAAAATCCTTAGTATCACCATGGTTAGAAAAAAGTGACGAGTGGTCCCAAGTAGCACAGAGTGGATACTAATAAATAATAATAAATAAATTGAAAGAAAATGTTGGCATTTTCACGAGGCACCCACCCTCGTTAGAAATGAGTGGTAGATAACTTTTCAGTAGCACAAAATGGACATTATTAAATAACTAACAAATATAATTACAATTTATATTTTCATTTTAATTTTAATTTCAAGATAGATTTAAATATGAATTTAATAAAGTGTATATCAATTTCAGTAACTTCCTATTATTATTTTAATAGTCTTGTATTTTATTAGATGAATATGTTTGAAGTTGATAAATGTTTTTTATTTCCAGATGCCGTGACACGGTCAGCATTTTTCTTCATTGTTGCAACCCTCCTCTTGTTCTGTGGCGAATTTTCCTGTATGTATGGCCACTTCAAAAGGAGTCGAAGAATATTCACTTTTGTCGCAGGAGTTGTTTTTATTATATCAGGTGAGCAAGACATATTCTCCCCAAATGATTTATAAGAATGTCTTATCTACAGGTTACCACCCTTTTACAGCCAGGGTGGGAATAAAGGTATTAATTAGCTTGTTAAGCACTAAATAAATTCCTAGAGGTTTTTTTTTATTGTAGTATCCCTATAAAGGGGGCGTATATTTTCTTTGGTCACCCTAAATGAACAGTATACAACACACATTGGCACAATATTGATGAAAATAGAAAAATACAAATAAAATTACAATAATATAAAACGTTTATTTTAATAATATAACTCTCTTCCTGTTCAGTCCATAAGAATTATGAGTGTAGTCAAGTTTTTCCATTTCATATGGAACAGCTTTGTAAATATTTTCTGGGCTCTAAATTTGCCAACTGTATTTAGGTGACACCTTATCTCACATTACCATCATGAGTTGCTAAAAAAATAAACATATTTGCACTTTAAGAGTAAATTATTTCAAGACATAATAAATTAAAGATAATGTTCCTATTTTTATTTTCTCCTGCTGAGTCAGGTTATCAAGAACACAGTTTCATGGCTCCTCACAATATATTTTTGAATTATATCAGGGTTTTTTTTTTGGGGGGGGGAATCATTTATATGAATGCATATAGGAAATAACCAAGTATACAGCTCACCGCCCAAATACATACTTTATTTAATTCATTATGACATTTAATTCACTTCGGCCTTTTTTGGCCATATTCAAATAATTCTTATATTAGAGTCCTAAATTACTTTTTTCTAAAGAGCATGATCATCTATTTGTCAACCTCACTAGAATTACTTATAGAGGACAAACTATTTGCTTCATGTCATATACCATACAAATGGGAGTATATCTATATATATATAAAATTGTAACCTCTGTCTGAACATTGATTTTTTTCGCGAAATTTCACGATAACTTTTCGTTTCACATGTCATAGGCACCATATCTGCATTTTGTTTCTTTCGTGTATGTTTGTTTGTTTGTTTGTTTGTTTGTTACTTTTTCACGCATAAACGGCTGAACCGAATTTTATGAAACTTGGTATGTATATTACTACTAGCCCAACTTAGACTTTAGGCTATACTAATATTCTCTAAGACGAACAGGAGTGGGGGTTATAAGGGAGGCCTGAAATTAAAAATAGCGATATTTCATTTCCTATTGTTTTTTCGGCAAATATGCAAATAACAAAAGTTATTTATTTTATTATTTAGAGTAACTTTTGTTATATACACTTATTTCGTATACCGAATTATAAACGAGATATACGCTAAAACCTATAGCGGAAGTGAACAATTTTATTTGGGACAAAAGACCCAACCAAAATAAATAAAACTCGGTATGTGTATTAGCATTAACGCTTTCATTATAAAAGCCATACCATCATTTCTAGGGACGGGCAGGAGTGGGGGTTGTAAGGGATGCCTAAATTTAAAAATAGCGGTATTTCGTTTTCTATTCGTTTTTCGGCAAATATGAACATAACAAAAGTTGTTTATTTTGTTATTTAGAGTAACTTTTGTGATATTCATTTTAGCAGATTTCCCTTAAGGGAAATCAGCTATTGAGGTTGTACTCATGACGGAATTTTCGACATTTTTCTTCAAATGTCCATCGATCCTACCTAGTAGATGACGAAAATGAGGTCCGTTCAAAACTGTATATATATATATTTGTCTGTTACCGCTCTAGCGGTCGCAATTTTTGTTTGATCCTTACCAAACTTCATATTTAAGCGTTTTATGTAAAAAGAAAGATCAAGTTCGTTAACGGCTGAAATCGGACCAGTGGGAGGGGGGGGGTTAGAGGGGAGGATTTTCGAAAATTCGAAATATCTCCGTTACTATACGTCGGATCAAAACATTGTATAGAACCAATCTTATTGCAAATTAAATTTACTATAAATATTGTTCTATACATTAATTCTCTATCTTGAATATTAACCGAGATATTTGCATTTGTATTCTTCGTGTGGTCACCAATAGGCTGTTCGGAGTTTCCGACGAGAGCTCTGGCGGCCGTTTCCATAACTATCGTCCCTCGTGAATAGGTTTAGAGGTTAGGTTAACTGTTTTTTGGGCTAGAAACTACTGGGTTATTACGCCCTAAATAATGTTTTTTAGGTTTAGAGGTTTTTTACTACTACAGTTGTTATTAGGCAGATTTCTCTATTGTAAAACTTCACGTGGGAAATCTGCTTAGTTTACGCAGTTCCTGCGTGACGGACTTTTTGTCTTTTAACAAAGTATAAACGAGATATACACTATAAACTAAAGCGGGAATAACTGAAATCTATGCATAATGCACAAGAGACGGGAAATATGACAATTTGGAGGACAGTGAAGACTTACATAAAAAATTAATTTTATTATTAACAAATGCCAACAACGGGTATTAACCCTAAACACTGGGACGGGTAAATGTCAAAATATTTGCAAATTAAAGCCTGTCCAAAAAAATACCATCACCATTCAGCCTCAAATCAATTCCCGGGCGAAGCCGGGTATCTGAGCTAGTATATATATATATATATATATATATATATATATATATATATATATATATATAATTATAATGGTCTCTCTCTTATTTTATAAAACGCTTAGGGCTTCCTGGAATTTACATTTCCATCATTAGAGCGAGAGGACCTGCCTACAGAGATGCTACTGGACTGAACTCATTGAGTACATTGGTAGAGTTAGCCCTGTAGCATCTCTCTACTAGGCAGGCCCAACTGCTCAGACGATGGGAATGTAAATTCCTCAAAGTGGGAAGAATTTCCAAAATATATTCTAAGGAGCCACAAAACTGTCTTCTTGGTAACTTAGGAATAATTGTACTGTGTTCACCCAAGCTTGGTGCTCACCCCATTGAGATTGGGAGTGTGGATATATAAAGACAATGTTTAAACTACTTTGTATCTGATTTGTAGCATAATTGATAATGTACTCAACTGAAATGCATGAAGAATACCGGCTAGGTCAAATATATTTTTTCCTATAGTATGAAAAAGATTATAAACATCGATTTTCTTTTTCTTTTAAGTTATTGAGGATTTTTAATTGTTAAAAAGTCTATTACTCATCGTAGTTGTCTGTAGTGTGAAACATTACTATAAAGGAAATTTATTACAGGCTGTTATGTATGGAGTATGTGATGCAATCCACTTTTTAAAAAAAAACAATAATCCTCTTTATTAAATAACTTTCTTCCAAGAAGATATAACTTAATAATAACAAAATATATAAATACAACAAAATATCACTTCATGAAAAACTTAAGGTCCCTCACACTCCAAGTAACCCCACTGCTACCTTCTTGCAGCCACAGAGATTCACAACATCCCTCCTTCTCTTTTTATTTTTCTTATATATATATTATAATGGAAGCTTCAAGAATTCTCCCATTGTACTGATTTTTACTTTTTTCAACACACTTTCGCTGAGGTCTCAGGAGTGTCTAATGAGAGTACTTTCTGGTCATGCAGCAATAGATCTTCAGAATTAAATTTAATGAGGGAAGACTACATCTTTCTTTCCCTAATTGTTGGATTCTGCAACTTCGATCACTCAACATTATACAGTAATTATTACTCCGCTTACTCTAAATAAAAGGGGAACCAGGTTAGAATTCTGACCAGTTCAAACATGTTTTCTCTAATATAAACAACAGTGATTATTACTTCTAACAAGATTATTATTTAGTCATATCAAATCTTACTAATGATAGTTCTCTGTTTAATGACAAATTGTTATAGTATGAAAATTAATTACAGGTTTATTAATGCTGATAGGCTTAGTGATGTACATATCAATATTCAAAGCAGAAGTAGGAGGGAAGCTGAGGCCCAGATCCCAGCTGCAACCACCGCAGTTCACATTCCAATATGGCTACAGGTATGTAACAAGAACGTATTCAATTTAAATATTCTATCATATAAAATCATATAATTTTTTAAAAATAAATAGTTAGATTAAATGCACTGAGACTTGACATGGCAAGACACAAACAATATATGGAATGCTTAGGAAACTAGGTGGACATACAAACAGACAGAAAAACAACTCCGATAAATTAACAAAAGGGTACAAAGATAATTGGGCTAACTGAATGGAGGGGGTCTATTCGGTTGAGAAGCCTATATATTGATAGGAGTGATAACTTCAATTTTTAGGGTCCAAATGAAACATCATAGTCCTTGCACCATTCATCCATTCATGTGGTTCACAATTTTATATCTTTACTAGGACACTATGTACATTAATGAAATTTGCTCTGAATATATACCTTGTTATGCATGACCACTATCTAAAGCTATATCTTAAGATAATTATGTTATAATTATTTTTATCTCTGCTTGGAAGGCCACTGTGTGGAGAGAACAGTGATTGGAAACTTTTGTCTATGACCCACAAACTGTGAAACTTTATTTGTCAGTTGGTTTTAATTAAAATACACCATCATTTGAATTTCCATGATCCAGTCTACCTTATGTATTACCACAACATTAGATATAATATTTTTAACATCCAAAAGTTACTATAAAATCATAAAGATGTTGACTTAAAAAATATTTTTGTTCCTTTGTCATTTAGTTTTTGAGAAACTACAAGAAACCATTTCATTTATTTAAAAATTTCCCCAAGAGTTTTCCATAAATAATATTTAATTTAAACACATTTATTAGGAAATTAAGGAAAATATCTAAGGAACCACAAATCATTTTGTAACATGTAAGAAAAGCTAAGCATTTTTTAAAAAAAATAAAATCATTAGAGATTAGATTCATACCACAACATTTGGGAAACTAGGAGAGGTTGATCTCATACCTATAATGGCTGCCAACTATTCTGATGAAAAAAAAACAAACATTTTTTAATTAGTTTATTATAGTAAAGCATTTTAAATAAGGGTCATACCATTTTGGAATGATAGCACAACTAAGGCTCTTTCTAGTGTGCTCAGTTCTTAGCCGATTTTAAAAAAAAATCTATTATTTACTGACATGGTATTCCATTTAGTGCCATTATATTTTTACGTCAATCACTATATTGCTCAATGAAATAAGGTAGTATGCTAATTTTTTTTTTAATTATGTATAAATTTCCTTTTAGTTTCTTGCTGTACGTGAGTGGGTTCATGGCGATCGAGGCAGCCGGTACTTGTGCAGTATTCCTTTACATATACAGCCACCAGAAAGACTGGACAAAGAAGACACTAGAAATGACAACATTGAACCATCGTAAGATGTCTGCATCCTCTGCCCTCTTACCAGAGCAGAACCTCTATGCCAGTGGTAAGCAACATTTACTACCCTCATCTAATTTATATATTTTGTACCTTACGTCCTCTCATATCACAGACAAAGTCATTGGTTGTTTCACGGCCGCTTTAACGATATTAGCTATACTAAGTTAAAGAGGTATAGAAAAATTTAAAAATGGTGTTTTTTAAATAAATATTTTATGAGATTATCATGACAACGGATAACATCAAATCACATTCTATTATGTGTTCCTCCATTATTAAGAACCATATATAATGGATGAAGTTGAGTAAAGTGAGCAGTTCCTGGGTCAATACTCCCAGGCCAATCATTCCATGAGAGACTGCCAAGGACGAGCATATATCTACTTTGGTACATATATCTATTCTGGTGGTGTAAGTGTAAATCCTTACAATCGCTATAAAGATAGTAATACTCATAGCTATCTTTAAAGTGGTAGGGGATGTTTGATAGCAAATGAGTAGCAGTCAACAACCCTATCAACTCTGGAAGAAGAAACAAATGTAAGCCAATGGTTAGCCTTATTTCAGCTGGAAGACTTGATACTTTGAATGTTTTTCATTTTGGGACAATTCATCTCTACTGGAGGCTCTGTCTGGATTTCAAATCTTCTGGAGGAGATTCCTCAGAGAGGAGTGAAGGAGAAGAGATTAATCAGTTTCAAAAAGAACATCTTACCTCATTCAGAAGATGATGGTAGCAGTGATTATCTAGATTACATAATCAAAGCTAAAATTCAGATGTGAGTGACACTGAGCATAATTCAGACTGGCCCATTCAAAACTCAGAAGTGGTAAAATTCTTACTGTTCATTTAAAAAAGAAATATTTGAATAGTATTCTGCTGAGACCAGACCTCCAGTGTAAGTTATAACTTGTGGAATATCAGCACTATATGTACCTACATGCCAAAGTCTGGTATGGTCTCCACTTCTACTTGATATATATTAGTTATTATTTTCCATGGATATGATGAATCACATAATGAAATGGGCAAATGCCAAACTAAATAAAAGTAGCAGACCTGGAAGCAGACCAAAATAAAAAATCTTGATTTACAATGACATAGTATTGAAATAGTCCCAATTAGGAGACACCTCAGAACATGCAAATGACTGCAAAATTCCAATTAAAAAGCTTAGTTATAATTTACAGCAATAATTTTTATGAAGTTCCTATCTCTTCTTGATTTTATTTATAAGCAATTTGTGATTTGACAATGAATGCTGTAAATTTAACTGATGTACCTGAGTAAAAATATTGATATAATCTCTCCTGAGAAACTGGACAGTAGAGAAAACAATTTATCAGGATCAATTGAAAGCCTTGTTCTCTCCAAGAATTTTAATATGCAAAGTGTACTTTCAGAGAGCAAGCTCCATTATTCATCCTGCTGATTGAAGTTTTATAGCCTGAACCAAAGGAGCCAGGCGGCTACTGCCTGTTTGGTTCAGGCTACATGGCTTATGAGTAATTGTAGAGGACAGGGTTACAATTTATTGAGTCTGATTGATATAATCTTTTTATGTACATTCAAACTTCAATAATAAAAAACACTTTAATATTGTTTATATATTATAAGCCTTACAGAACAAAATCAATTGAATGCTTTATAAACCAGATCATATATGAAACTATTTTTATGATTCTTTGAATCATTCAGATTCCATATTATTTCTAACAAGATAATTAGACCAAGCAAAAGGTTAATGTTAAATGTATGTGCAGCAAGGTAAAATATCAAATCAGGAAAACCTTTAGTTTTAAATATATTAATTAATGATGAATAATAAAAGTTAAATTACATTTAAAAAAAATAAATTAGTTTAATCTCTTTTAACATAGATAAATTTACCATTACTTTGTCCAGGAACTTTGTACCCATGCAGAAGACACCCTCAGTACAGCCAGCCTTTAATGAACCATGTTGTAGCATCTCCTTGTCCAAGAAGGCTTTATTTGGATCATGCAGAAATGGAATCGCCTTCACACACCCCAAGGCAGGTGTGTATATATATTAATTTATTTTTCTGTTACCTAACTAATCTGTTAATAATCAAATCCGATAATGTAATGCAGTTATTAGAATTTGATGTTAATACACGTAATCTATTGATTGAAAAATCTTACTAAAGACTATTTATTTTTTTCTACCGGTTTTTGAGGTCTCCAATTTTGCATAAATTCTTTAATTTTAAACAATTTCTGTGATAAAACCTAATCAGCCGAATTGTTCACTCAGTCTTCAGCTTAAGAAAACGTTCAGTATGGCATTAACTCTAAAGATGTAAATGCTTTTAACAACGGTCGGAGGAAGGAACTCGACCAGTATCATAAATAATGTCTCTGACAGGTCAGGTAACTCAGCTAATTTTAATTGAGAAATATTACTAAAGTAAATTTAATAAGCTCATTTCAAAGTAAAGCTATAATGAACTATAAAATATGAACTTTAATGGACGATTTTGTGAATCAAGGTAAAGAGGACTGGATCAAATTCACTTTAAGTGTCCCCTGTATTATCACTTATACGAATCTCTTTTATTTATTGCTTAATCATCAAACAAATCGCCTTGCCTAACAATCTTATATATCTCTGATGTCAGCACACTCAGATGAGGACAAAGTAAAAAGAATTTTTATTTTCAAATGCAAACAGGTAGTCCTAGTCCAGAATTACAAATAGAAGAAGACTGTTGATGCAGGAGGGAGAATCAACCAAGATACCAAAAAGGTGCATGATTATCTTTGGGGATAACCCAGACTGCTGTACATTAAGCAGATTAAGTTAACCTGACAACAATAGTTTTAAAGGTAAAATACCAGCGATGAGATGTGAGCTAATGGGTAAGGAGAGATGCAATGAAGGAAGTTAGTATTCCTAATAGAGTAATTGGTAAAAAAAAAAGCAAGGTTCTTTCTATAGAGCCAGGTTGAATGTGATCAATAGTAAAGATTGGGTGACTAGAAAGAAGAGAATAAAGGAGAATATAAGAAATGATTGAACTTTAGCGATATCAGGGTTAAAATTGAAATGAACTTGTAAGCCATTAGAAATGGAAAGAGATGAAGTGATTGTACCTGTTTTATTACTCAAACAGAGGAGTAAGATTATTTTATTGTCCTTTCATTCTTGTTGTTCAATCTATAGGGTCAATGTTTGATTTCCCAATCTTTTTCTAATACATATGCCAATAATGACTGAATAAACCTCCTCTCTAACATCTGCATAGTTCAATAATTCTGAAAGGAATTCCGGAAGAGATTTCCAAGACTAAAATATCACAAGTAAATTATTATTTAAAAGGAATAAATGAAGTATTTCGATAGTAGAGCGAACAGAGAAGAGGAAATTGTTTAATTGATCAGATGCGCTTGAGTTGAGATACTGAGTAGGTCTTGGGGGGTGGGGGGCAGGCAGTCATCAAACAGTATTCCAAAGTAGCAGTAGGAGAGTACAAGAATATTAGGATTCGATGAAGTTCTAAGAGTAAAAAAACACATCTCATTTCAGTTCTTTGAGAACTTTTTGATTCAGATATTATTCTCAAAAGAATTGAAAAAACACTAAAACTAACCAGATTTTCCTCATCAAATTATCATTTGAGTCATAATTTTCAAAGAGAAAAAGAAAAAATATATATGCTGAAAACCTGACTATGCATCTACTTATGCAATTGAGGCTGGTTGGAATTATTTCACAGCCACTCAGAAGATAATTATTGATGTTGGAGATAAGGTATTACAGGCTTTCTACTAATACCATTCAGAAACTTTCCTGAAGCAGTAGTGTCCTTTAAACTTAAAGAAATATTAAATATGTTATTTAGAGTAAATCAAATGTGTCCAAACTAAATTTCAAAAACTACCACCCTAATTATTAAATCTTGTAACTCCGACATGTTTCCTGTAGAGGTGCAAGGTAAATAGGGCTATGATACATTGTTCTTTATTATTTTACCACTTAGTAACAGTTTTTATTAGTAAAATAATTATAGTTAGTTCTCAAATTAATAGTCAGTGATTAATTTCAGATGGCATCTTCCTGCGTTGGAGTTTGTATTTCCCCACACGATCAGCAGGTAAATACCACTCACTAATATTATGATTTTGAATCACATCAAATCCAATTGTCATGTTTTTATAATTAAGTAGAAAATTGTCATCCGTTGTTTATAATTTATTCCAGTGCTGTGACAAGTTCAGATTATATTTTTAGGGCAAGACAGTAGTCTTTGTCAGAACTGTGGAAATCTCCATCTATCTATAAAGCAAATGCTTAGCACTTAAGTGACCCTAGAATCCCTAAGAACAACTTATTGTTCTTCTTATTATTGTTATTGACATAAAATGTTCTTATTATTGACATAAAAACTGAGGTAGTCCATAGGGTATAGACATTCACAGCTACAAAACAGCTCAGAACAACTCATTTTACTCTTGTCAAATCTGTTTGTGGGGACTATCATAACTAGAAGATTTTTGATGTGAGGGCACCAACTTTAATCCTGCCGAATGTTATGCGTGAATAAAGTGATTCCAAGGAGCGATCAACAGTCAACCAATTATGAATCCCCTCCAGCAGACTTGACAACTGCATTAAGAAGTATTCTCAATCAGCTCTAAAGATATCATAATTCCTTAAATTGAACACCAATGTTTTGATTTAAAGATATAAGAAATGCTACGATTACTATGACACTGGCTACTGTGTAGCTCTGAAGATAAGGGATCCCTAAATTGGTATGACATTAATGTTTTGATTTAAATCTACAAAGAATGCTCCAATTACTATGAGACTAATGCTTTTACCAGAAGTTATAAAGAATGCTGCAATTGCTATGTCACAGAAGGTAAAGGGGATTGCCTCAGTTGGTATGACTGTAAAAAATCACTTTAAAAATACAAGACGTTCTTCAGTTCCTATTATAATGACTGTTGGATAGCTCTAAAGACATAGGGATTCCCTAAATTTGTATGGCACTATGTTTAGATCAAATGATATAAGGAATGATTCAATTAGTATGGCACAAAAGTTAAAGGGATTGTCTCGGTCCATATGACAGTAATGTTTAAATTAATTCTAAAAGTACAAGGAATCCTTCAATTCCTTTAATGATGCAGGTATTCCCTAAATTGATAAGACACTAATCTTTATATAACGTAGTTCAAGGAATGTCAATTAGTATGACTCTGATTACTGTGATGATCTAAAAATGCAGGGATTTCCTAAGCTAATTTGAGTGTTGCGTTCTTTTGTAAGAATGTTTCTCTGGTCCATTTCTTTTGTTTTCTGAGCTCGGCAGAGCCTACTGCATTCCCCCAAGCTCTTCTATTGTTATCGTGTATGATTCATTATGTATGTGTTTATGTTGTAGAGAGTGAGCAATGTGAGTTCTACCTACTACTCGTACCCCGATACATACCATCCAGCAGATCTGGAGATGGACCTGGCAGCCCGATGGGAAGTGCCTAGAGACATCACTACTCACACAGTCTCGACGACAGCAGATATCAACTGTGATGAATTCGCCGCAGAGTTTGAAGTGGATGAAGTGCCAGCCCTCCGCTCCCCTGCCACCTCCCTCCACCTCCAGGACTCCTCCTCCTTCGACCCTCTCCGTCGGACGACGCCCGTTTAGCACTCGCCCTCTCACTCGCAGTACACCATCAACTGCTGTGTTCTCTACAGACTCGCAGACCAATTCGAATAGCCAAGTTGTTTTCAAGTTGCACATGTGAAATGGGGCTCAGTGCCCTCCAGTCTTTGGCGTATGTTTTGCTCAATGTGCACTACCCACAGTTACCGATCTCTAAATGAACCCATTCAAATATAACTCCACTACATGAAAAGAGTTATTTAAAAAATATATACATATTGTGAAGCAGACTACTGGTGTGTACAGTTCCAGTTGAAAAGTGATTGAATTCTTAGAATAGTTCAAATTCATATGAATATCAAAAATATACATATATTTTTTAGATAATATTTTAAGTTTTCTCTGATTTAAAATAAATTTATTAAAAAAGTTTAGAAAATTAATTGGGAGACAAATTTATAGCGTCTAAGTAATTATGCATAAAATTTTCAAAAATGTACATGTTAAAAATATGGCTTTAAATGGTTACATTTCAATAATTGGTGCCATTAATTATCATTCAAGTTGGAGCTTTCAAAACTTAATAGAAAAGTCCATAAATGTAAAGCTTATATATGATAAACTAGCACTTTTCTATTTATTGTTTAGATTAAAACAAAAGATTAGAATTACAGAAATTGTATCAATTTTGTCCAGAAGCTTTGGATTGTACAAATTTTCCATTTTTGAGGTGCTGGATGTTGAAGGAATTATTATCTCAGGTAAGAAAAAACGCCTTGTTCCTTCACTGTTGTTTATTCGTTGCAACAGAGCGCTTTCAGACATACGCTCCATCATCAGTGCCCTGCTCTTCACAAAGATGGGACTGTGGGAGTCACAGGGAATCCTTAGTTCCAGTCACATCTTTGTGAAGAGCAGGACACTGACAATGGAGCGTATGCTCTGAAAGCCCTCTGTCGCAACGAATAAACAACAGTGAAGGAACGAGGCGTTTTTTTCTTACTTGAGTGTACAAATTTTGTTCCCTTGATTTGAGTACAATGATTTCAAGTAAGTTTCAACACATTGCCATTTTTCAGTAAATTTCTATCTCACAAGTACATTCTATTTTAAGGACTTAGTTATCTGTATTTACAACTCAGGCACTTGCAACTCTTAACATTTATGTATCTGCAGTACTGAAATCAAGCAAAAAGAAATTATTCTTAAATGTACTTTGTTAAGCAATGAAAATATTGTGTATTTACAGACACATACATATTTATTTACTGTATACTAAACTATTTTCATTCAAAGTTGAGTAGGAGTTAAGGATGCATAATATTGTAAATCTTATTTCATTTCCTGAGTTTTTTTCACTTTGTAATTACTTTTTTTCTTTGGTTGGAAGTTGAAATCTTTATTGTTATATGATATGTATAATGATTGATGTGATAGACAACTATTTCAACATGTATGTTTAGCATTTTGAGTAATAAGAGGGGCCATATTAAGAATAGATAGATAGTTTATTCTTTGAGAATCTACAAAATTACAAAGGCCAGAAAGGTATAAAAGCAAAATATATGAGTATCTATGGTATAGTGATGTCAAATGTAAGACAATGTGGATAGTGAACTTTTCATATGAAATGTCAAATCAAGATTTAAAATATATACCTATATTTTTTTTTTTAAAATAAAAATCCCTAAAGTGGCAGTATCTCAAAACTAAAAAAAAAATATTAAGCATATCTTTTAACATTGATTTGGTTTCTGATATCTTATCTCATCATCTCACTTACTTGTTGGATTTGTTCCTTTAATGCTTTCATTGATTTTTGGAAAAGTATCTTAAATGTTTCTTTTCAAGTTGATATTTTCACAAAAAAGCTTTAAAATAAAATAATATAATATAAAATTTGTCCATCAAAAAAAAATTAGGCATTGCAAGTTTGTATCATTAAAAGCTTCAGGACAACATTGTTTATTAGATATAAAATTGATATTAGCCTTAAGTTATTGATAATAATGTATTCAGTGCTAATGTTTGAACATATTAATAGTGATTTGTAACGAATTGAGGACTAGAGACATTGGTTTTATAAACTGCCAGGTAACTATGATATTACTATTTTGTAGAAATGGAAATTTGGTATATCAATATGAGAAATAAATTTATAAAATTTGATACCAGTATAAAGTTTTTATGGAAGTAATTTTGAAATGTAAATAATCTGAATGATTTATATATTCTGAATTTTTAATGAACAATGTAAAAGTTAGGTATTTTACGAATGTATAGATTACTTAGTATCTAACTGATGAATCTTTTCTGGAAACTATTAGTTAGCCTGTGCTGTTCTTTCACCTCTACTGGATTGACCATTTCTATTGTGTTCAAGAAAATGAAAAATTTCTAATTTATTGAGTAAATAAATGAAATTATGCTCAAATGACACTATCAGTATTACATATTTTAGGATATAGTTCTGTTACATAATTACATTAAAATTGAAAGCATGTAAATAGAGCTATGTATAGAGGAATAATAATATCGAATATTTTGAAATATTTGTTTTCAATGAATATCTAAGACATCTGTCCTATGACACTTTCAATTTACTGTCATCTTTTTGATTGAATACTAGCAAAATTAACTCTGATAATGGTACAACTTATACGTTAATATTAATCAAAATTAGTTAATTTAAACTTTGATTTATTATTTCCTTAATAATAACACACCATTATTTCCATTTATGTAACCCAACACAAATTTTAGCTTTCAGTATTTCACCAGATCCAAATATTCTGTTTACAAGTTTGCTCAACATTCTACATCAGTAATACTAGTCCCATTGAAAAGGATTTTATCCTAACCTGTTTATCTTAATTTTTTATTTATAACGGCATAAAATTTAGTACTGCAAGAGTAGAAACATTCTGTCAGCTCTAGATTAAATTAATGTTTCTCTTCAATTCTCCATACATGGAATTATCCTTTCTGACCTTCCCTGAACTCATTTTGGCTAGTTTTGGTTTGTCTGTACATATCTACATGTGTATCTCGCATAAATGAAAAGCAACTAGCCTTTGAATGTTGAAATATTAAAGACTCTTGAATATCCAGGCTGTGCACCACGCCATTGAAAAAAATCGACTAAGGGTGGGGGGATTTCTTCATACTTATTAGATATACAATATATTTGTATAGGATCTTTTTTGTTTATTTTAAAAATGTCTATAAGTTATGTTCCATGACATTTTTTATTTCATGCAGTGGAAAGAGAAGACGTATATCACTTTCAAATGAAATTCATCAAAACCTTTTTGTATATTTAATTTAATAGGAGTACAGAAGTTATCCCGTGTCCACATCAGATTTCTTTTATTCGAAACTTAGTTTTTGATCAGTTCTTAAAGATGCAAATTTTCAAGGAAGGCTAACTTTTGTAGTTGAAGGGTGGGAGTCGCAAAAGTTTTCATCATGAGTTGAAAAAATTGGGAAATAATGAATCACGCTGCAATATAATGAACATTTTTTGTTTAATCCTTTCTTTATTTTTAACTCTGTATAATGCTTTAATTATTCCTGGGAAATATTTTCTGATGTTTCAATGTTCTACCTAAAAATTAGAATTAATTTTCAATCTTCATATAGAAATTTAGGGAGTATTTCTTTAGTAAACATTTTCTCTTTCATTATTTTATTTATTTCTTAGGGCCTGGTGGTAGTGGAGTGAGTAATGTACTGTACTCCTTCACTAGAGGTGCTAGGTTCAAGGCTGACGACGTACACTACATTTTATTTAGGTTACTGTACTTTGAGGTTGGCTTTATATTTGTTCTTCCATTGTTCACTCACCGTCATTATTTTAGCCCCAATATATACTATAGCCCTCATTGCGAAATAATAAGAAGTACTTCAATAAGATTGTTATCTTTTCCTGTAGTCACTTTCTTCAAACACGACATGGAATGGCAATCAATACTACACTGAAACCTATGATTGACAAGCCCTGTTTATTCATGAATAGTTGTGCCACAGAGTTAAAACATATATATATATTTTTTTTTAACGAATGTGAAATAGAACCAGTACAGTACAAAGGACCCTTGTGCTTGCTATTGATGATTGAATCTATAATAGACATCACACGACTATAAGATGAAAGGAAATGTTTTTCAACATGAAGTGATTAGTTTTAAACTGGTCTTAAAATATTTCAGAGGAAATAACTAATTCATTAGGTAAGGAGAGAGATTTTGTTACCACAGCTTTACTCGGAGTTGTAGTGGGTTCAGAATTTTTGAAGAATTACGAGGGGAAAAAATGGATTGGGCTCGTTTTGAACCTCATGTGCTAATTTCTAAGGTTATGGATTATGGAATACAAGGATTTGTAACTCTTTTAAATCTTTTATTGTTTGCTTACATCTTCAGGCCACTTAATAAGAAATAAGAAAAAAAAAGGTATATCATTTATTGATTAATGTATCCATTTCCTGATGATCACACAAATGGAATATATTAATGTGATTTTTTTTCAACTGAATGGACAAATTTCATTAACTAAACTGACAAAGAAAAAATTGTTTCTCAGATGCAAAAACCTTGATCTCAACATTATGTAATTTTTTGATGAGCTAAAATAATCATTGGTAGCATTTTGCTCAAAGGCTTCTGATATTTAAGTGTTTGTATTTAGAAATAATGAAAAATATGATTCAATTAATATAAAGTAACCCTCTTATTTTTAAAAATGCATTAGAAAATGATATAATTTTATATTTATTGTAAAATAATTTATTTTAGTATATAAATATATACTAAAATAATTTTAACTTTTGTTAAACTTATTTCTCCTGAAATTTATTATAATGTACTCATTTTTTATAATTTTCGCTATAATTTGTTATTTCTTGATGCCATCATTGATCACGGTTTTAAAACAGGTTAAATAAACTATCCAGACAATAACTGAAATTCTTCTTTTGCTGTAGATTTGTTAATTCAATTTTTATTTTAAAATATGGAGCTCACTTTATCATAACAAACATAGTGTACTGGTATATTAACAGTGTATACCGTGCTAATTGGCAATAGATGTGGAACATATTCCTTAAATAATTAAAAACTGAGTTAAAGTAAGTTATTGAATGTTTCATTTGAATTTGATTTCTTTCATTTTCAAAGTTACGAAATCTTGTCTCTATTATTAATAAAATTACGAAAAACATAATTATCAGAAGAAGAACATATTTTGAGTAAAGTGCATTTAAATCACTATATTTTATTGATTATTAAGACCAAATACATGATCAGAATATTTCTATTTATTTTTTAATAGATTTGTTTACACTTGCTGAGCCTCAAGGCTCTCTTCTAACTGAGCTAAAGGTACAAACTTTTCTCTCAAAGTCAAACTCTTTTAAAGATTCATCACTCAAGGACTGTATAAACTAAGGCACATTTCCCGTATACTGAAATTATACGCTAATGCTCTGATCTCAAGTTCGGCCTTCTATTCGTCTAGTTATATTAAGAAGCCTTTGTTAACACGACTTGCAATTTGAGTTAGACGAGCCAATTAGTGATATAATTCCTTTTACTGATAATCCATTAAGAGTGGGACTAACTGAGAAAAAACACAAAACCCATTTAATATTAGGAGAAAATATACAGGTGGACAATTGCATGGTACTAAATCATCAACAAAACTGATTATAAAACATTATTTGATCTGACTCAAAATAAAAAATCAATTTTAATTTTTCTATTTACCCTCCCTTCTTTTAAACTACTACTCCTCTTGGTATGATTATGACTATTGACAAATATTAACTTTAGCTTGATATGAATTGGTTAAATATTGAGTATGTTATCAATCATGTAAAAATATACGCCTTTTGATAATATCTTTATTGTTGGAATCTTTGAAAAAATATGTAACAGACATGTAAGAGTGGGAGATTGTTGAAGGCTGATTACTAAAAAATGCATACATTCCGTTAGTATTAGAGTTAAAGAAAACATGTGTACAATATTTAGAGACAATTACACTTCCAGAAAGATATGTTATATAAGATTTGTTGACCCTGCTCATAATATTGAAGATATTTCAAAATTTCTGATTTGTTCATCATTAAACCCTTCCTCTTTCTGGTCCAATTTTAGCATATACGACCTTCATCTTTAGTTTTATACGAAGCACATAAATACTTCCTGAGTTCGGAAGTGATCAAATAAAAATAGTGACTGCTAGAGCAGTAACAGTCAAATTAAATGTGATTTATTAATGTCCTCTTTGTGTTACTCAGGGCAATTGAGACGGGTTATATACAGGTTACCACCGTTTTCATGTCAGGATTAGATTAAGGAATATATTTAAATGGTGTTCGTCACTAAATAAACTCTTAGTCTCTTGCCCAGGAGATAATTGATGTCACGACTCTAGGTTTACCAAGTGAGATTAAGGCCACCACCTTAACTCACATGGCTAACCTTACAGTCATATATATATCAGCTTTGAACATAACCACTTTTCATAAAGTTCAATGTGAAATTGATGGACACTTTAACATCTTTTTCTATAATTGAGTCACAAGTTTAACCTCAATAACAGGTTTTCCACAAGTGAAATCTGCTAATTCTTTGTATGGGCCGATAATAGTACCTGCAGCTCAGTTGGTAGTGTAGTAGGCTTATGACAAGGATGCCCTGTTTCATGTACCAACAGTCTCAAATGTTCTTCAAGACGCATAAAAAAAATAATAAAATGATCATGCATTCATTATAAGCTTTAGATTTATTTGATGGTAATTATTCAGTTCATAGAAAATGCCAAAATACCTATATGTTATTTGACTCATTCACGCCAAGGAGTTTATTTGAATTGTGGTATAAAGCCTTAAGATGTGTTTTAAAGTTACTTTCTAAAGTATAGTAATATTTCTTTATTGATTGCATTGTTAAGTTATTGGAAACTATTTTTGACGTGCATTAGAGCAACCATACTTGTTGGTATGTAAAAAATGGTCGTTTCTGTATTGCTTGTACAATATATTTCAAAACAATACTTCTGAAGTGTTAACCATTTGTAAAGTTTAGTAATATATCTGTATGTGTAATTTAAAGTTAATGGAAAAAAAAAATACAATTTCATTAAATATGGCTGCAATTTCGATTCCCCTATTATTGAAGAAATATCCTATAAAATAAATTCAAATGGATGTAATTGTGAATACAATAAACTTAAATATAAAATTGTAATTTAAATTTCTTGTAGATTTATATATTTTGTTATTCATCGTTGGAATAATAATACCCATAATTTAATATTCATTTTTGGGAATTACAAATTGAAAGAGTGAATGATTGTAATGAATTGTATTCCCTAATTAAGTATTTTAATTAAGTACAAAACCGTATCTTTTTTTTTAATATTAAAAAAAATGATTGGTTATTTTTAGTCTAATACCTTGCATCTCATTGCACAATATTTCAATGGAGAACAGACTGCTTATCATAAGCTGCCATCCACTGTGTTGCTTTGCCCTTTAGTTGGAAGCAAGAAAGAGCTTCTATTCATTCTTTTGTTGAGCAAGTGTTGGCATCACTGTTAGCTCCTGTCTTTCTTCACTACTTATTATCTATCTACATCTCTCCCTCTGCCCCTCGACCCTTCTCTCTTTTACTAATCTTCTTTATTTTCTGTTGCTGTTTGCTTCATCGTTCCTGGGAGAACTCCATTAATATTCGAGTCAGAGAAATCTTACATAAAATAATAGTTGTTGAGAATTAAATTTCCCACTACATTGGTTTTCAATTCAACTAATAGTAACAGAAATATTTTGAATGTGCAATTAATCCCTCCTCTAACCTACCCTTCTCCTCCAATGACGATTTCAGTCATAACCCAATATTATGATTAGTTTTCCATGTAAAAGTTAAATATCAAGTGAGGTGTTTATCAAATAAAACTCCGTTACTGCAGGGGCTGCGTAAACCAAGCAGTTTTTTTTCACATGCTGGTATAACACACGCCATCTCATCTGACAACATATTCTCTATTTCCATGTAAAAAAAACGACAAATAGAAGCACGGGAAGTAACTGAATGCTGAAAACAAGTATGAATAACTTGCTTAATACTTGAGTTATGAAAAATGCATAGAAAAACAATTGTAGACCATCAATATTTAACAAGATTAGTTATATAAACATTTACGATACGACACATTATCGAGAATTTGAATTTTTGAATTCCCCCTCTAAGCCCCCACTATTCCTGATCCAATTTCAGCCTTTAACGAATATGGACATTATAACTGAATTAAACAATTAAATATTGAGCATGTTATTGATCAAATAAACATTTTCCAGTGGAAACAGAGAAATCTTAATTGATGATGTCATTGGTCTACATATTTCCACGTAACTCACACAATAAAAGTTCATTGAAAACAATATTTGGTATTTAAGGTTTAAATAAAATGGTTCATAATATAACAGCTTGTTGTTCACATGAGTAGGAGTAGGAGTTTCGTGAAGCCCCAAAACTAAATAATGCAAATATTTGTATTAATAATCAAGATAATTAACAAATTTATACAATATAACAACATTTACAGAAAATTAAATTTGCAAAAAGATGGGGTCTATACAATTTTTCCATCCGACTCATAATAATACAGATATTTTCAATCTTTAAAATTACCCTCCGATCTAACCCCCCCTCCCACTGTCCCACTCAATCGATTTCAGTCATTAATAAACATGATCTTTAGTTTTGCATGAAACGCTTATATATCGAGTTCTTTTTAAACCGGAGGGGGGGGGGGGTTATCGGCTAAAATCAGACCAGGGAGTGGGGGGGCACTCCCTGGTCTGATTTTAGCCGTTAACGAACTTGATCTTTCTTTTTAATCTGCTAAAAGCCCTCCACACAGGGGCTGCGTAAACTAAGCAGATCTCCCACATTTTGAAAGAACAAAAAAAAAAAAAAAAAAAAAACCAAATCAAAAGCAGTGGGCGTACCACAAAATTGTAATTGATGACGTCATTACAGTAACTGTATGCATGAATTTCACTTATTGAAGGTCCGTTGAAACCAATATTTGGTATTTTTGCTTCATATATAACGTTTCACTATATATTCTCGTACACTTAATGTAAGATGATTTAAAGTGGGGATTCACTGAAGGCTGAAATCGAAAACATGGCAATATCTCGGTTGATATTGTAGTCAGAAAAAAACATATATATAACAACATTAACAAAATATCTAATTTGAAGTAATATTGGTTCTATACAATTTTTCGAACTGATGTATAATGACGGAGGTATTTTGAATTTACGAAATTCCCTCTCTAAACCCCTCCCCTCCAACTGGTCTGATTTAATTATTATCTGCAAGGTAATTATCTTCTATTTAGTTACTATCTGCAAGGTAATTATCTTCTATTTAGTTACTATCTGCAAGGTAATTATCTTCTATTTAGTTACTATCTGCAAGGTAATTATCTTCTATTTAGTTACTATCTGCAAGGCATTTATTTTTGATTTAGTTAATATTGAGGAAAGCAAATAACTCAGATTTAGCTACTGTCCAGGGAGGCAATTAACTTCGATTTAATTACTATCTGCGAGACAATTATCTTCGATTTAATTACTACTCGTGAGGCAAATATCTTCGATTTAATTACTATCTGAGAAACAATTATCTCCGATTTAGCTACTGTGCTAGGAATCAAATTTCTCTGATGTATGTAGTTACTATCTGGGAGATGATTAGGCCTGTTTCTTAGATTCAGTTGCGATCTAGATAATTGTTAGTAGCTTTGAGAACAAAAGATATATTTTAAAAAAAAATAGGGTTATCTCAAAGAAGCCCTGAGGAGGCTCGTGAGAGGTTGCGTGTGAGTCAGTAGAGGAGGCCTAGTTAGATGGGATGGAGAGCATTCCGCTTGTAAAGTTTAAGGATGCCTGTGGTCTGTGGGTTAAGGGGCAGATATAGGGCATGGAGTATCGGGGCAGATGTAGGGTATAGCAAGGAGTATCGGGGCAGGCCGTGGAGTATCGGGGGCAGAGAGTCGAAGGTCATGGCTGGGCCACAATCAATAGGCCCAGGAATGCTAACACTAGCACGGAATATAGCAATTATCGTACATCATTTCAAAGTTCAAATCAGATCAGCGCTCGATTCGAGATACGCGTATCTCAGTTAGACCTTCGCCACGTTTTATTATTATTGCTTTTATCAGCTGTAATTCAAATTCGTATTTGCGCCTCTACTGAGATCTATGTAATCTCTTTCAAGACGGAGCAGAACCTATATTGGAGTTGTGAAAATATGTTCCACAAAAAAATGTTTTGGTGTTAGAAATCGATGGAAGCTTGGAAAGGAAAATTGAGTATTAAATGGTTTTAGTTTTATTTAATGAGGTCTCGTAAAACTAAATATTATTTAATGTTCCATTTTAACTATGTTATGTTTACAAACAACTCATTTTAGCAGATTTCCCTTAAGGGAAATCAGCTATTGAGGTCGTACTCATGACGCGATTTTCGAAATATTTCTTCAAATGTCCATCGATCCTACCCAGGAGATGACAAAAATGAGGTCCGTTCAAAATTATACATATATTTGTATGTTAACGCTCTAGCGGTCGCAATTTTTAGTTCATCGTTACCAAACTCGATATTTAAACGTTTTATGCAAAAAGGCAGATCAAGTTTGTAAATGGCTGAAATCTGACCAGTGGGAGGGGGGTTTAGAGGGAAAATTCGAAATATCTCTGTTACCATACGTCGGATCAAAAACTTGTATAGAACCAATCTTATTGCAAATTAAATTTACTACAAATATTGTTCTATAAATGTATTCTCTATCATGAATATTAACCGGGATATTTGCATTTTTATGAAATGTAGGCGTATAACGGATGAGTGAGTTTCCCGCCAAAAGCTAGTTCGGCCTTAACTGTTCGGCTCTCGTATAGAGATTTCTCTATTGTATAACTTCACGTGGGAAATTGCTTAGCTTACGCAGCCCTTGCGTATCGAACATTTTATAAACTTAGACAGTCTACTTTTTAAGCACAAGCTCTTTTCCTTGCTCCTCATACACTTCCTTATTCTCATACATCCCTAACCTTCAATAACACTTCTACCAAACATCTGATCTACAACACCACCCCCCCCTCCCTTTAGATTATTCCCTTCTGCCAGTACCTTCCTTCTCCGCGTGTTTCTTCATCAGCCTTCCTTCTACTTCAACCAGCCAAGTGTCCTGTCCGGGTATCTTCTGGATCGCCCCGAGTTTCCAGAACGCCTTCCCTTGCCTGTAGTCCAGCGCGTAGACTAACCTTCGGCCTTTCTTCGGCATGAGTCCAATTACCTCGTCACTACTGTTATGTTTACAAACAACTTGGCTTTATTAGCTTAGACGTTCTACTTTTTAATGTCAAACTCTTTTATTAACCTCCTTGTTCTCATACATTCTTAACCTTCAATAACAAATCTAGAAAAAATGTGTGCTACGAAAATCTTAACAACAAAACAAACTAAAAGCCATTTAGTTTTCTAATTTTATTTTAGTGGCTTACGTTAGGTTGTGTTAGGTGGGTTATAAAATTTGATTTAGGGACGAACTCAAATGTAGTTCTTATTCCTTACCTCTCTAGAAAAAGGTGGTAACCTTGAGGTCCTAATTAGACATAGTAGCGAAAATGAATGTTAATAAGTAACATAACATAATGCCGTACCAGCATTTTTACCTTTAATTGTCATTATGGAGTTGTAGAGAAATGCAATATTTAGAATTACAAGGATACCCTGCTTCAAGGGCCGGGAAGGACCAAAATCATTCCTCGGAAATATGCTTATACAACGTCTTTTCTTGATTTTCTACGAGTCAGAATTCGGGAAATCGGAGCAGATCGTCTATCAAACATTTTCTGAATTTTGTGCACAATATCGATTCATCGATTCGAATTCCGGCCACTACACACACAAGTGCCCGGAAATGATTATATATGATGAAGCAAACAATAAGGGATGAATTTCACATAAATTACTTAAATAAACGACAATTTTCCCAGGACGTATTGTCAATTCGAAAGCTGTTATTACACCTAGAGAGGCATCTACAACCACGCTAAAAAAATCATGTCCTTCTCTATCACCGTGAACGAGGTCTATTGGATTTATCCAGCGTGCGTCAGAGAAAATTTCCAGATGTCACACATGGTACTGCCATATTAAAAATAGTGTATTTTTAATAAAAGTAATACAAAAATTATGCTGTCAAGTTTTTTTAATGTGCGTGTGCTCATATATATGTACAGGATAAGTGCATATACCTATATATATATATATATTTTAACTGAAATTAAAATCTGGTAGAGTTGATACGAATCAGGGAACATTGAATGATGAGTACTGATAATTAAAATATATACGATAACTGCACCTGGTTCTTGATGTATTATTGAAATTCTGAGGTTGTTAACCGTATAGAAGAGGTGATTACTGAATTATTATCACTCCTTATTTTCCAGCTGGTCCAAAGTACACCAAGGGTGTTGCTGACGGTTCCTAGAGGTGGCACAAAGATGACAGCACCATATGAGGACCTCTTGAAATACGAGCGATATGTTTGGAGAAATTAGGTTTTTTCCTTTAATGTTTTCATTGAAGATGGAACAAACATTCTATTAATTACAATAATATAATGAAAGTAATTTTGATGGTCCATTTTATTTTTCTCCCCTAAACCAGACTAAAGAAGCCGAAGGGCATGCGAAGAAAACTAAGCTAAAGAAAAACGAGCAAGCATGCAAAATAAAAACAAGTACCTCATGTACACCCGCATATACACGGGATATACACATACATACCGGGCTGTGATGTAGGATAGGATAAGGATTTTGGGTGAGGATTGCCTTTTTCTTTAATTTATTTAGTATCATTTTAAGGCGGTTTTGTAGATAGGAGTCCACGTGGTGGTTGTCTGAGGAGACGTGCTGAAGATGATCAGCGAAGGGTCACAGTCGATACTGATAGCTAGGCTAAAAAGAAAGATGTCGGAGTGTAAGCTAAAAGGAGAAATAGAAATAGTTGTGTTACTGTTTATTTGTCACTGTAGTGTTGTATTTTAGAAAATATGTGTAGGTGTGTCGCCTCTTCTGTGGCCATTGTTCCAGTAGGTCTACTAGTCTTGTTGTGAGGTCTGTTGGTCCTTGCCATCGTTCTGGTCGTATCGGTCTTGGGAAGTCGTCCAACAGTCGGTTGTCGGTGTTTTGTAGTCCTTCATAGAATTTGTAGTAGCGTCGTCTGATGAAAGAGGCGATTGTGGGTATGTTGAGCAGTTGGTGTAGTTCTGGTGCTTTGGTTTGTCTCAAGGATGTATGATATGTGATAGTTTGCAGGATAGAGTTTTGAAACTGCTGAAGCTGTTGAAGAGTAGACGGAAGAAGAAATCGAAATAGTGGTGTTCCGTATGTTAGTGTGGGACGTAAGACTCCAGTGTATATTAGTTTCTTCAGTCTGAGTGTGAGCGACTGTGATCTGAGTATGTGACCAAGGGAACGGGCTTTTCCATTTTATTTAAATAAATACTTCAATTTATATAATTATTTATTTTTGTAACTAATATTTAATAAAGTTACGAAATTCAGTTTGATGCCTATTTTTAGTTTCTATGTCAAGACCATAAAATAGTTTAAGTTCCATATTAATCAATTAAATTAAAGTAAACAAAGATTATTATCAGACATGCTTACAAAAACATCAACTTATCATAACCAACAGGTCTCCCTAAAACTATGTTCGTCACCCCGAAGTAAAAATTGCAGTAAATATGGGAAGAAATACTAAACCCGCTATACAGTAGTGCTATGAAATGTGACGTTTTCAAGGGGTTAGAAGGACAATTCTTAAAAATTAAGAAGTACATGCATTCGATGTTTAGAAGTTATGTTTTTTCAATAATGGAACAAATTTAATAAACATTTGAGGGTTTTAACTAAAATAAAAAGATCACATAATGACGAAAATTAGCTAAGTTTTATGCTTAAAATTCCATAGTTTTAGAGGGTAATATTATGAGTAAATTTATGGCTACAAACTTCATTCAAAGGTTGTACACAGATCTATATACTGTTAAATTAATAAATAACAATTAAAAACAAGATAAATAATATCAAAACCATTATATAAAATACAAATTTTCAAAATCTCTAACCTCTAAATCCCCCTCCTACCTCTGGTCGGATTTCAGCCGGAAACGAACGTGATCTTTCTTTTTACATAAAACACTTATGTATCGAGCTTGGTAGCGATTAAACAAAAATATATATAAATCAAATTTGAACTGACCTCATTTTCACCATCTACTCGGTAGGATCGATGGACGTTTGAAGACATTTTTCGAAAATCGTGTCATGAGTACAACCTCAATAGCTCATTTCCCATAAGGGAAATCTGCTAAAATATGCATATCACCAATTACTGGGCATCAATAGCTCAACAACATAATAACGGAAATATTTTGAATTTTCAATATCCCCTCGCTCCCTAACTCCCCCCCCCCCTACTCCTGGTGAAATGTATTCTTTATCTGTTTTCCTTATTCCAATATATCCATTAACTGATATGATCTTTAGTGTTGAATAAAACAGTTAAATATCAAGTAAGGTTTAGAACAAATAAATATTTTCGATTCAAGAGCTCAAAATCTTTATCGATGTCTTCATCACAGCACGTATCTATACCTATCGATATCTATCGATATCTGCAGCTATCTCACACAGTAAACGTTCAATGAAAAAAATATCTGGTATTTACGCATGGAATAAGGTGTTTCAGGGTATAACAGCTTATCGTTAATATGAACAAACTCTGTTTATATTAATGATAGAGAATAAATGTATATTATTATTTATTAACGTCCACTTTGCAACTGAGACTAAATGGGACGGGTTATCTACAGGTTTACCACCCTTTTCTATTCAGGGTAGGACTAAGTATATATATGTATATACTAAGGGTATATATATGGCAATATTTATACTAAATTTAATTTGCAATGCGATTTGTTCTATACACTTTTTCATTCCGACGTATAGTAACAGAGAATTCCAAATTCTTCCCGTTCTTAACCTTCCCCTACTACTGGGTCGATTTCAGCCATTAACGTACTTGACCTATAGTTTTGCATGAATCGCTTTTTTATAGAGTTTGGTAACAATATCAGTTTGGTAAAATGCGACCGCTACAGCGATAACAGACAAGTGTATGTATGTGTGTATGCATATATATATATATATATATATATATATATATATATATATATATATTTAATTGCATATTTGTGTTTTTTTTTGTGTTTTTTAAAAAAGGATAGCCCCTGAAGAGGTGGCAAGTATATACCAAGAAACATGTAGGCCAGTTTCAATAAAGTTGGCACCGAAAAAAAAAAATTTTGATTGGTGACCCTTGCCTTGAAATATGAAAAATATTAAGTCCAGAATAAGAAGTATATATATATAATTTTGAATGGACATTTTCGTCCTCTACTAGGTAGGATCGATGGATGTTTGAGGAAACTTTTGCAAAAGCGCGTCATGAGTACGACCTCAATAGCTGCTAAAACGTCAAACATCTAATTTAGGCTATTAATTATATATTTGATTAATTATTTATTCTCCAGCCTTGATAAGCATACTTGGAGGATTAAGGCTAATAACAGTAAATTGATTCACGCTACATTCACTTTCCGTCGTCCTATGTGAACGGCCTTTTCCACATGTTACACTTTATACGATCGTAATTCTACACAAGTCACGAATACAATACAAGGCTCTTAAATTAGCAAAGTAATTAACTTGAAATGGGATTATCAAGATAAGGGCTGTGCCGACTTTACACCATCCTTAAAAGAGACTATTAAACTATTGATCTAAAATACCATTTAATCATTAACAAATACTATACAAACAGTAGTACTACTATTAAAAGAAGCAGTCAATAATTACGTAATTGCTGAATTGGGAGAGGATGGAAGAGGCACAACTGGAAATTCAATCACGATGAGATACTTGTTCAGCGGGCTAAAGTTGCTTCCAACAGCCTGACCAATGACTATTGGTCTAGTCAGATGATGGAAGGACACGGTAATTTCGCAAGCTACTTGTACAAAGTTAAAAGTCGTCACGCAGGGGCTGCGTAAACTAACCATATTTCCCACGTGCTGGTATACTACATAGTGCTGCTAGAGCCGAAGCCCCGTCCATCGGTGGGGGTAACTGAAGGCTGAAATTAAGAAAAGTCCGTCACGCAGGGGCTGCGTAAACTAACCAGATTTCCCATGTGAAGTTTTAGAATAGAGAAATTTCAGAATAGAGAGCCGTACAGTTACGCGAACGATCCGAACTAACTCTTGACGGAAACTCACGAGTAGACCCGAACAGAAAAATGCCAATATCTCGGTTAATATTTAAGATACAGAATAAATGTAACATAACACTATTTATAGTAAATTTAATTTGCAATAAAATTGATTCTATATCGATTGCGTCTATAATTTTTCGATCTGACGTATAGTAACGGAGATATTTTTGAATTTTCAAAAATCCTCCCCTCTAAACCCCTCCTCCCACTGGTCCGATTCCAGCCTTTAACGAACTTGATCTGTCTTTTTACACAAAAAGGTTTAAATATCGAGCTCGGTAACGATCTAACAAAAATTGCGACCGCTAGAGCGTTAACAGACAAATATATATATATATATATATATTATATATATATATATATATATATTAATATATATATATAATTTGAACGGACCTCATTTTCGTATTCTCCGGGGTAGGATCGATGGATATTTGAAGAAATTTTACGAAACTCGCGTCATGAGTACGACCTCAATAGCTGATTTCCCTTAAGGGAAATCTGCTAAAAGTAATGAATAACTCGGTTAAAAGTAGAGTTAAAAAAAAATGCACGGAATAAACATTGTAGAGCTTTTAATAGTTTAAAATGAATTGATGCATTAAAATTTTACGATCCAATTCATAATATCTTTTTTTTTTTTTTAGATTATTTTATTTTATTAAGCTATTACCGTTTGCATTTAAATGCATTTGGAAATGTGTGATATGTATAATACAATCGTCCTCCATCAGTCTCGACAGAAGCTACACTCCTTCAGCACAATGAGAGGAGCAGCACCTCCCTGCCTGGGAAGGAAGTCAACAGCTAAGGAGGAATGGCACTTGATAAGAAAGTCCGTCACGCAGGGGCTGCGTAAACTAAGCAGATTTCCCTCGTGAAGTTAAGTAAAAGATATATATATATATTATATATATATATATATATATATATATATATATATATACATACTGATAACACAACACCACCCTGAATAAATACAAACGGAAATAAGAAAAGATTTCGGCCAATTTCATTAACCTGCCTACAGGAAGCGTTAGGTTAGAAATGTAAACAAACAGGTCTGCCCGCCTCACACCGGAAAGAAAAACATTACTGAAATATATCAGAATATAACATATTAATTTCATTGAGAACTATTTACTATATCTAGCACTGAAATTAATAATGAACCAGAATAATTGTTATATCAATCAAATCAAATTTTAGTAGTCCAAAACCTAAAGAGGGGGGAGGCGGGTCACCAGGACATATTTGCAAGTATATCATATAATAATGGTCTCTTGAATACAATTTTTGGTATTTAAACTTCGAATAATGTGATTTATTATGCAGCAGAGTATTGTTTATGTAACATGAGTAGTGGTGGTTTGCTGATAGCTGAAAACTGAAAAAATGCAATTATATCGGTTAATATTCAAGATAGTGAATAAATGTATATATAACAATATTTATAGTATATTTAATTTTCAATAAGATTGATTCTATACAATTTTCCGATCTGACCCATAATAACGGAGATATTTCGATTTTTTCAAAAATCCTCCCCTAAAACCCCCCCCTCCCCCTGGCTGATTTCAGCCGTTAACGAACTTGATCTTTCTTTTTACATAAAATGACTAAATATCCAGTTTGGAAACGATTAAACAAATATTGCGACCGCTAGAGCGGCAACAGACAAATATATATATATATATATACATACCCAGTTTTGAACGGACCTCATCTTCGTCATCTCCTGGGTAGGATCGATGGACAGTTGAAGAATAATGTCGAAAATCGCGTCATGAGTACAACCTCAATAGGTGATTTCCCTTTAGGGAAATCTGCTAAAAATAGCCACTATCACTTCACTTTAACTTCTCTCTGGGTCATTGTCTCATGTCGAGTGAAATATGGATGAGTGTACTGGAAAGGGGCCAGTACTTCTGGATTAGGATGATTGGATAGCCTACTGTGGAATTTTCTAAATCTTAAGGAAATTAGGTCCTTTACAATTGAGATATTAAGATCATTATGGAGGGTGTGGTTTGTAACATAATTTCGGACCATCTACTATAGTGCGAAGGACTTTGGATTGAAAATCTGTATGCGTCTGATGTTCGAAGGTTTTGCTTTGGTTCGTCCAGTTCGTTTTAACAAGTAGTAAACTTGTATATTGTTAGTTTGTTTCCGATAGGCAAGTGAGATCTTCTATTTAGCACCAACTCATAATAACAGAGATATTTTGAATTTTCGAATTCCCATCGCTCTCTAAAGCCCCTCCCCCCCACCACTCCTGTTCCGATTTGTATTCTTTATCTGTTTTCTTTATTCCAATATATTAATTACTGTATTTCCAAGCAAACCAGCTGAATTCCACTAATGCTCCAAATGAAACCAATTGATGATCCCTGTAGCCATGTTCACAAGGCGAGCTGTATAAGGTTCGGCACTACTAGTAGGAGCTACTAGAAACCACAGAAGTACTAAAGATACGATTTTGATGCTTCCATTTTCCGTAGTGGCCTCAACAATAATCCATCTGGAACATCACGTCCTTACAATCAGCACGACTCTGGGTGAATATAATTCCAACGAATTACAAACCACCATCCTAACCAAGGTCACGAACAGGAAAATAAAGATATAAGAGGATCCTTCAGCATTCAGTCCATTCAACTTGTGTTACTATACTCCCCTGACCATCTAAGTAAGTCTTCTGAGGTAGCCATCTTAGAAGAAGGAGCACATGTGTTGATGTGTTGTTTCGGTTCTGAATCTCAATGATAGCTGTGTGCGATAACGAAATTTGAACCGCGAGTGACAATTAATTATCTGAACACTGTTGTGGAACTAATTTATACATATATTAATTACGAAGAAAGTGGATTCTTAAAGGAGAGTTAGGTTGTATGTATAAAGCAGAGGCTGTAATGTGTAATATACTTTCGAGATGTGAGTAACCAATTCCTTTAATACCAATGCAGAAAGGCAGTAACATTTCGTTAAATGCCTCATGCAATAAAGGATTTTGCCATTAATTTAAGAAGTGTTAATACATTTCGTTACGTTAATTAAGTTTGACTAGCTTCTACTAGTACTAATAGTGCACAGGTATACACTTTGAATTGCGATCTATAGTGTTTTCGCATAAATATGTAAAATTAGTTCTTTTTTTTTTTTTGTATAAAAATAAATTTATTATTCTATTTGAATATACCATTAATACGTAGAATGAACCTAAACAGCTTCTCAGCAGTAGTTTACCATTTTTCTTGTATTTTTAATTGTGTAACTACAATTTCCTAGAGGTGTATTAGAGTTCTTGTAGTTCTATATATATATTACAGTGCGTATAAATTTCAGTGTTCTATCCAATGTCTTTATTCCATAGATTGGATTCGGGTTAGCCATGCGAGTTAAAGCGTTAACCTTAATCTCACATGGTAAACCTAGACTGGGGAGTTCGATTCCCGCCTGCGCAATAGAAATTTACTTAGTGACGGAGTTCATTAAATAAAATCCTTAGTCCCACCCTGGCTAGAAACGAGTGGTTACCTGTAGATAACCCCTCCTAATTAGCCTTAGTTGTTAGCAAAAAGTGTACGATAATAAATAATAATAATATTTTAGAAAAACTAGATAATTTTTTATAATATTACCAAAACTTTAAAACAAATACATGGGATGTACTAGTATTGTATGTCATGTAGAAAATAAATTTACTCACTAAACTTCAGAGAGGAAAAAAATAATATATATATATATATATATATATATATATATATAAAATCATTCCTGTGCAATTTTAAATTATAGATATATTAACCAAGACTGTCGATAACTATTGGATCATGTCCCCACTTTGCATAAGAATTCTTATTTATTGATGGAATATTTATTAACGTCCAATTTTTTCAACTAAGGCTAATTGGGACGGGTATCTACAGGTTACCACCATTTTATAGCCAGGGTGGGACAAAGGATTTTATTTAATGAGTTCGTCACTAAGTAAATTCCTGTTCCCTAGGTGTCATTTTTATTTTATTTTATTTTTATTGAGGTATTTGGTAAAAGCATAACACGCCGAAATTTAATTTAATTTTGCTTTGAATAGCATTGACCATAATTAAGACTAGTGCCAGATTGGAGTTGCTGGTGTACCTGCAATTATGTTGGCTCCACTCGAATTAAATGATCAACTTGAAGGCTACTGTAATTGTAGTAATGGTAACTAATTTAAAATTTGAAGCAAATGACTTTTCGTACTCTGAGTCGTCAAATTAAGATATTTTAAAACCGGGAACAATAACAAAGGGAGTTTTAAGAACACCTCATACACAGTTAAATAATATCTATTATGACCTGTTATTAAAAATTAGGAAATAGTAACTTATTTCTTTTAATTCCCTATACGATTTGTTGGGCTTACAGAGTGGATTTCGAAAATTCTTAATATCTCCGTTATTATGCATTGGATCGAAACATTGTATAGAACCAATCATATTGCAAGTGTAATGTTCTATAATTGGTTTTATGTACGTATTTTCAGTATCTTGATTACTAACCGAGATATATGAATTTTTCTTTATTTTTCGATTTTTAGTAAACCCCACACCCACTCAAATTAACAATTTGCTTTTATATTATGAATCATTTTCTTTGAAGCCTAAATACCAAACGTTGGCCTCATTGAACTAATACGTTTTGATATGAATGCGAATACAGAACGGACGTGGGAAATCTGCTTAGCTAACACAGTCTCTACGTGACGGACTGTTAAATTTGCTCATATTGAATTTAGCAATTACATGTTGTGCACAGATATTGTGCGATACGTAGGGTTACTCGAGAAGGGAATATATTTATACAATTTTGAACTGAACTCATTTTCATGATCTTCTAGTTCGCGGGCCACTTTTAAAAGTAGTGCATTTTAAAGTAGTGTTTATCATTTTTAACAATAGATATCAGACATGAAATTATAACGACAATGTAATTATAACACAATTTATTAAAATAACAAAATGAAATGAAAAAAATAGGTACAACATTATAATTAAATCGTAAAATTTGGAATTATTACAAACAACGAAAGTTAAATAGCGACACCGAAATCAATGAGCTTGAATTTGGGAAACTAATCCATCGATGTTTGGATTAATTCCACTGATACAAAGACGAAAAGAATTTTCCAAATTATCGTCAGTCAGCCTTGTACGATGTTTTGATTTATTAACTTTCATCAATGAAAAGAACTGTTCGCATTTATAAGTACTGCCAAACGCACAAATCTCTCCTCATCTTCCTCATTTGGAGTAAGCAGTGTTATCTTTTAGTTTAATTGGGTTCTTCAAAATGTCCCACAGGCCGAATCAAATCTTACCGCGGGCCGGTGGTTGCCCACATATTTTCTAGCCTATACTTCGTGTCTTCTAGGGTCTTTGGAAATATGGGGACACTTTTCGAAATCGTTTCATGAGTACAACCTCAATAGCTGATATCCCTTGAGGGAATTCTGCCGACAGTATCATCCCAAATTCCAAATCCTTCTTCAATGTGCATGGGAGTTGGGCTAGAGTAATTCCTGTGACTAGACAGATCCCGGCAGGTATGCCCTGATTACAAGTGGAATTAAAAGAGCCTGTGCCGCCATCTGGTAATTGTGTGTATTTATTCGAAGCGGCGGAGTGAAAGGGTGTGGTGACCACTTGAGCAACAAACTAGTCCTGTCTCCCTCTCCCTCTTACAATACGCCAATATTATACACTACTCCATATGTTTCTCCCATATGTTATAATATTATCACCAAACGTCAGCCCATAGCTAATGCTCTCGTTCTAGAAACAATATGAAGAAATACGAAACTAATTCAACATCTGTTCGGTGCCTCTAACTGCTCGAGTGAATTTAGGCGTAAGTCTGAATGCTCAAGGTACATACAAAGCCGTGTGTTCGATTCCCGCCTGGTCAATAGAAATTTCTTTAGTGACAAACTCATTCAATTAAATACTTAATGGACCCCTGGCTAGAGTAAGAGTAACCTAACAATCGGTGGCAGCTAAGGATTTCAATATATATATATATATATATATATATATATATATATATATATATATATATGCCCTTGTTAAAACAATTATTGTTATTGTTTACAATTGTTGTTATTTATATCTATTATAACATAGTAGAATAACAATAACATAATACTTTTATTACTACATGAAAGTGGCTTTGATATATAAAATAAATAAATAAATAAAAATATAACAATAATTGTTTTAACACACAAAAATAATTATTTGTAGCATAATAAAATAATAATAACATTGCAACTATAATATAACATGAAAATAGCTTTAACAAAGTATAACAATAATTGTGATAACATATAGCAATAACAATTGTAACATAGTGGAATAACAATAACATAACAATTTTATTACTACATAAAATAGCTTTAATAAAATATAACAATAATTATAATAACACATATCCAATAGTTGTAACATAATCTAATAGCTGCAGTATAATAATTATAATATAGTTCAACAAACAAAAAACAATAAACTATAGTGATACAAAG
This sequence comes from Riptortus pedestris, assembly GCA_019009955.1. Lineage (NCBI taxonomy): Eukaryota > Metazoa > Arthropoda > Insecta > Hemiptera > Alydidae > Riptortus > Riptortus pedestris. The sequence continues at coordinate 14,902,816 of CM032229.1, forward strand.
ACATAAGGCAGAGACCCTGCTCAATATAACAGACTTCTGTAGGTTATAATCAGTGCTCCTAATATAACCAGAAGTGCAACCGGTTATGTACAATAGTTTTTAAGTGTCTTTAGTCTTAGTAAGTAGAATTAACACAAACACTACTTGTAACACTCTAGTCTAATAACAATGTGCAATATATATATATATATATATATATATATAGATATATATATATATATATATATAATCACACAAGAACAAAGCCAGCCGCCACCCTCTTAGAGTGTTCTCGCCATGAACAGCATCCTTATCTGCCTAAGTGGGTAATTCCTCCTGAGCCAATAGAGGAACCAATCAATCAGTGACAATAAAACGGCCTTGTACTCTACAACTTACTTGGAGATAACAAGCCTTTATATCGATCCTAATTACAAGTGGCTCATATTAAAAATATCAATTTGTTTTCAAATGAATGATAGTAAATTTTGAAGTGAAGAACCATGGGGAAGCCAGATCAGATTTGTGTGGTGCTTTTATCTATAAAAATGATAATTTATGTTTTTCGGCGCATATCGGATGAGGATAAATTATCTAGGTATAGCGTGAATTATCCCAGTCCTTTGAGAACGACGACAGTTGCCTTATACACAAACCTGTAAGCAGAACCTTAACGCTCCATTCAAATGGAGCATTTTTCCTTCAAGTACCAACTGCAAGGTTCATTATTTTATTATCTAAATATTTAGGCCTGGTTAATTACATTACGTCTATTTATCTCTCCCAGCATTACATATCTCGGAAAGTCCACAGTTCATTTGACATTGCCTAATATATGAAATATCTTTTACGTTTTGAGATTAATATAAACCTATTTATCATATATTCTCAATATTTGTAGTTTTGAGGGTTTCCCTGACTTTCACTCGTGGTTTCCCACCTTGAATAAATTTATTGGAGAGAACTATTATTTTGTGTCTTTAACTTTGTATATGTACATATCCGAACCGACTTTATTCTCACCATATACTATGTAGGTAAGAAGGACATTTAACAATTTTTTTTTTTCAAAAACCACGTCATGACTATAACCAATGATTTCCCCTTGCTGACTAAAATACTTGCTGACAGTTCTAAGACTTACTGGAGGAAGTGATGAATTGTCTCCTTCATTGGATGAGCAGCACCTTCAACATAACCACGTCACCATGACCGCTGTGTCAGTGCAAATACACTGAACATTGATGCACATTTCCTGAAACATAACACCATTTTCAAATTTAATACCTCAATATAATATATATATATATATATATATATATATATATATATATAAAATGAATTTACATTTTTCTTCAAGTTTTTAAGATCGGCTGTTATATATATTACGAATTTCAGTTTTGTTCAAATCTTTAAGATCGGTGGATATTTGTGAAAGTCTTAGCCTGTCTTTTACTGAAACACAGACGTAAGTAATAGGAAAGAAATCTAAATATAATATATACGAAATAAGCTGTATCACCTGCAATGGAACTTATATTGTAGAATCCTCGCTACTGCTGAATAAATGGTTAAAGTAACACGTAAAAGGTATTGACAATAATTGAAATATTTATTTATTTGGAGCTACGCAACTGTGGCGATGTTGCTCAGAAGAAAAAAAAACTGTATAAAATTAAAAAAAAAAAATTAATTGAAAATAAAATAAAACAACATAACATAAACTGAACACGGAAAACAGAGATGCAACACAAAACAGAAATTGAACACGAAAAACAGAAATAGAAAACAAAATTGGAACAGAAAACAGAAATGGAACACATAACAGAAATAGAAAACAAAATTGGAACGGAAAACTAAACTGAAATACAGAAGAAAAAAAAAATAAAAAAAAAAAAAAGGAATGGAACACAAACACAGAATTATCATAGGGTTTTCCTCAATTAATGTTATTATTTTTTGAAAAGTAACTCGGTGGGGCAAAACGAATACTACCCCGTATAATTAAACTAATGTTATTTTCAACCAATTAGCAGATTTCCCTTCAGGGAGATAAGCTATTGAGATCGTACTCATGACGCGATTTTCAAAAATTTTCTTCTAGTCTCCATCGATACCCAGGAGATGACGAAAACGAGGTCCTTTCCAAATTATATATATGTGTGTGTGTGTGTGTGTGTGTGTGTGTGTGTGTTTGTGTCTGTTA
>CM032229.1:14907500-15005000 GCA_019009955.1 Riptortus pedestris
ATAGCCCATTTTTGATGTTTTCAAAACTTTTCTTTTCAAATGTCCCATCATCCTAGACTGCAATGTCAATCATATATATCTATATATATATTTTTATATATATATATATATAATAAATATATATATGTGTGTGTGTGTTGTGGTGGGTGTGTGTGTGTGTTGTGATGTGGTGTGTGTTGCGTGCGTGCGCGTGCGAAGTACTCGGATCCGCAATTATTGTCGTGCCTTAATCGTTGAATTCAAAAACTTTTCTTCATTATGTAAATTTTAATGTTAAATTAAAAGATATATCCCTCAACTTTTGGAACCCAGAATGATTTATAAATAATATAAATTAATAAAAGTTATTATATACATTAATAATTTTTAATAACTCAAATTTACAAGAACTAAAGAGGGGGGGGGGGCGGATGAACAGAACGTATTTGCATAAATCTCACAAAGTAACGAAGGTTAGATAAGGTTAGAAACTACAGGTTAGGAGACTTCATAAAAATGCAAATATCTCGGTTAATATTCAAGATAAAGAAAAAATGTATAACAATATTTATAGTAAATTTAATTTGCAATAAGATTGATTCTGTACAATTTTTCGTTCCGACGTATATATATATATATATATATATATATATATATATATATATATACATTTTTCGATGGACATTTGAAGAAAAATTTCGATTATGTCTTGAGTACATAGCTGACTTCCCTTAGGGGGATATCAGCTCTTCGTTAACGCGGCTCATTCGTATCTCCGTTATTATGCATCGTATCGAAAAATTGTATTGAACCAATCTTATTGCAAATTAAATTTACTATTATAAACGTAAATGTTGTTTGTTATAAACGCGTTTTCTCCATCTTGATCATTAGCCGGGATATAGCTTTATTTTTTCATACTTCATTAAACCTACTTCTTTATCGCACTTTATAAATACGAAAATATATCGTATTCGAAGAATAAATATCAAATATGTTATGCAACGGACCTTTATTATGTGATATACAAGCAAATAGTAAGTGTGATGTCACCATCAAAGAAGATTCATGGGATTATTATTTTTGGAAACATAGATTATATGCTGACATTAGACCAGTAGTATGTCATTCCAACATGTGTCGATAATCTGCCTTGTTTACGCAGTCCTAAGGTGACAGAGTATTTTGGTTCAGTTTTTATCCTTGATGGAGGTCTGAACAAAATAAAATTGTAAGTCAACGGTAGAAGAACAGAGCAGTTTACTTCTTACTATAATTGAAAGCATATTTCATGCATTTTAACAGAGGTGATTTAAAATAGAGGAGGGAAATCCATACCGGCAGCATCAAAGTAAATTCCAGCTAAACGTTTAAAAAAGAAAAAAATAGAGATAGTATATAATAGTAATTCAGAAATGATGAGAGGCCTCTTTAGAATCCGGTGTCACTGACATTGCTCTGTTAGTTTCACTCAATGTCTGTGACTTATTTACATTTTTCTAACTCTGTATTTTCACGAAATTCGGCGCGTATAATCCTCTTTATTCAAGGAGATAAATAATTGAATTTATCCCAGAGACCAAATTAGTCAGTTTAAGGCGAAAGTTGATGTGTTAATTAGACTGTGATAAGTTACTTCTTTTAATTTCTAACGAATCCAAACCATAATATTGAGAGATTTTTTAAGATCATACAAATTATTTCTATATTTAAATAAGTATAGGGTTATTATACCTTATTTCCTTCACTCGATCTCTCCTTAGCAAAAGAGAAAGAATTAATATTTCATTTCGATTTAGAACATTTTTATAATTATAGTTATATGTTTTTAATAATTTAATAACAAGGGTCACAAATTAAAACACCATTAATTTCCCGCAGAATTTATTGAGATTGCCCTACATGTTTCATGATTTACATACCACCTCTTCAAGGGACCATTCAGCTATGCTGTGCTCGTTCCCTCTTAGTTTTTGTTGAAACTGAAGCACTAGAAGAATGGCTACTGAAGAGGTAGTACATAAACCACGAAACATGTAGGGAAATTTCAATAAAGTATGTAGCTGAAGAATGGCGTTTTTATTCGTAATCCTTGACTTTAAACTATGAAGAATATATGTGTATGCTAAGTCCAATATAAGAAGTATAATTTTTCTTATTAATCATAGACAGGCTTGAAAATGGTGATGCCCCTGAAACGTTTTCGAAAAAAACAACATTAAATTTGTTTTTTGATATTTTGGCTGTAATGTCTACCCTTTCTAAATATTCTTCCTTTAAGGGAAACCAGCTATTATACTCATGATGTGTGTGCGTTGACCTTTAATCCCGCATGGTAAACCTAAAGTGGCGATTCGATTCTCGCCTGGGCAAAGGAAATTATTTAGTGACAAAATTCATTAAATAACGTCCTAAAATCCCACCCTGGATAGAAAAGGGTGTGTAACCTGTAGATAATCCGTCCCAATTAGCCTGAGTTGCAAAAAGGTGGACGTTAATAAATAAATAAATAAATACTCATGATGTGATTTTCGGAAAATTTCCTCAATTGTTTATCGATCCTACACAGAATACAATAAAATTAAGGCCCTTTCAAAACTATATATATATGTTAACGCTCTGGCGGTCACAGTTTATGTTTAATTTAAACGTTTAATGTAAAAATATTGGTCAAGTACATTAACGGCTGAAATTGAACTAGGGGGAGGGATTTAGGGACGGGCCAATTTCAAAAATTCGGAAAATCTCCGTTATTACGCGTCAGAAATATTATATATTGTATTACAACCAATATTATTGAAATTTGAATTTACTATAAATGTTGTTATATACATGTTTTCAATATATTGAATATTAATCGAGATACTTCTATATTTTAGTTTTCGGCTATCAGTAAACCACCACTCCTACTCGTGCCACATACACAATAGGCTGTTATAGCATGAAGTACTACCCAGCTTAAATACAAAATATGATTTTCATTGGACCTTTATTTGGTGAGATACATGCAAGTATGTTATGTGCTGACGCCATCAATTATGACTTTTCGTTCTTCACTCGAAAATATATATTTGATCTATATCATAAATGATATTTAACGGTTTTAGTTAACACTACACGCCATGATTGTTGTTGGTGGAAGTTGTACCTGGAATAGGTTTCAAGGGAAGACTCGAAAATTCAAAATATCTCTGTTATTATGAGTTGGATCGCGAAATGCTATAGAACAAATCTTGGTAAACTATTTATGTTCTACAATTGTTCTTCTATACATTATCTCGTAACTCAAGTATTAAGGGAGTAATTCGTACTTCCATCTTCTGTGAGTCATAACAGAAAAATACTTTTATTCATATATCTATATCTATACATAGTTTGGAACGGACCTCATTGAAATGAGTAAAACCTCAAAAGCTGAAGGACTCAGTACTATTGTCCTTCAGAGGACTCACTGCAGTTATCCTTCAGAGGACTCACTGCAGTTATCCTTCAGAGGACTCACTGCAATTGCCCTTCAGAGGACTCACTGCAATTGCCCTTCAGAGGACTCACTACAATTGCCCTTCAGAGGACTCACTACAATTGCCCTTCAGAGGACTCACTACAATTGCCCTTCAGAGGACTCACTACAATTGCCCTTCAGAGGACTCACTACAATTGCCCTTCAGAGGACTCACTACAATTGCCCTTCAGAGGGCTCACTACAATTGCCCTTGATAGGACGTACTACAGTTATCCTTCAGAGGACTCACTACAATTGCCCTTCAGAGGGCTCACTACAATTGCCCTTGATAGGACGTACTACAGTTGGCCTTCAGAGGACTCACTACAATTGCCCTTCAGAGGACTCACTACAGTTGTCCTTTATAGGACTTACTAAAATTATCCTTCAGAGGACATACTATAAATTGCAGTAATTGCCTTCACAGGATTGCTACAATTGTTCTTAGAGGGCTTGCTATAATTGCCCTTCAGACGACTCACTGCAATCGTCCTTCCATTGATTTACAGTAATTATCTCTCAGAGGACTTACAGTAACTGGCCTTCAGAGGAATTGCTATAACTGCTCTTCAGTATAGACAGCATCATCTGGTAAGGCACACTGGGAAATATGCTTAATTTAGGCAGCACCAGCTTGACAGATTGTTATAATCTTCCAGATATGATTGTTGGGCTTTTGATAAACGTTATGAAAAATGGCGCCACGAGGTAACTTCAAGAAGCGATTTCTGTTAAGGGAAACGTACTAAAAGTGTAAGGCAGCTCTGTTTATTCTGAAATAAGGACGAAGGTGAGAGAGTGTTTGATGATTAAGTAAGCCGATGAGATTGGGCCTTGAACTCTGCATATGCATCATCTTCTCCTTTTTCCAGTAAATCTCTTACCAGACTTTCAAAACAGCGGCCCACAACATTGGTGGGCTTAGCCAATAGATTCGCTACTCCTCTAATACAGCCAGAGATAGCGCTGATATGCCTCTAAGCACTTTCTAATAGTTGCGTATTATGGAAACTCCGAAGCTACGGGGGAGGATGTGTTACTAGCAATCAAATTACTCGCCGTGGAAAACACCACGCTCCTACGAATGACTGGCGTTTCGCTTGCATCGTACGCCAGGAAATGATTCAACGTCAGGCGGTGAAACACCTGCAGAGTGCATTTCATATGCAAGTAAAGGATGCACACTAACTACAGCCATAAATCCAAATGTTGCACTTCGCACGAGAATGGTTTATCTATGACGTGCTTCGGAAAGAACCCGACAGAAACTTGAGGCTCCGAGCTTAACTTTTAATTTTAGAAATCTGGGATTTACCTTTCAAAGAAAATCACTCAAGCAGGAGCTATATAAACTAGAGGTAGTAGATTTGCCACCATTTGGAATGATACTCATGTGATCTCATCTAACCATCTATTCTCTATTTATCCCGAAGTAAAAGCCATTGTAAAAAGGAATTGAAATATTTGTATCTTAAATAACAAGCCAATCCCTGCCAAAACATTATCCGTGTACGGCGCTTTCAAGACAATATCCTCATTATCATCATTCCTAGGTGGGATAGATGGACCTTAGAAGAAATATTTCGATGACCATCAGTAACGGGTTCAACCTTCAAAGATGATTTTATCCTCGAAATATGCTGACGAGAAAGCTGAGCTTTGTCAATTAAGTGCTATAAAATTTAAAGTATTTAAGTAATAAATTTATTTTTTATAATTTAGTAATAAAGAGGTTCGTCCTATCCCACCACCAACTTTTTCGAATGCAATATCTGCAACATTAAGCTGAATAAAATATTTCAACCATTAGGCTGCATTTCATTAATTACCAGTGACCCCGATTTCAGCCCCAGCAGATTAGATGAATATTAATTAAATTAATTATTGTCGTCATACTCCACTCTTTCCATCAATAAAGTAGAGGTTTTTAGTTAAGTATATTGAGTTAGGAAGGGTTTATCTATTGATTACTAGCCAACTTTAGGTCCTCGATGGGGCTAAGGATTTTATTCAATAAGTTTGTCGTCATTGAAATGATTTTTTCCGCAGTCGAACATACGATTCTAGCTTTACCGAGCATATTGGGGTTCCAGGTTCACCAAACGTATTGTGATCTCTAGGTTTACCAAACGTATTGTGGCCTCTAGGATTACCAAACGTATTAGAAGCTCTAGGTTTACCAAACCTATTAGGAGCTCTAGGTTTACCAAACGTATATTGGCCTCTAGGATTACCAAACGTATTGTGACCTCTAAGATTAACAAACGTATTAGGAGCTCTAGGTTTACCAAACCTATTAAGAGCTCTAGGTTTACCAAACCTATTAGGAGCTCTAGGATTACCAAACGTATTAGAAGCTCTAGGTTTACCACAAACGTATCGGGACCAGTAGGTTTACCAAACGTATTGTGACCTCTAATTTACCAAACGTATTGTGGCCTCTAGGATTACCAAACGTATTAGAAGCTCTAGGTTTAGCAAACGTATTCAGACCTCTAGATTTACAACAAACGTATTGGGACCTGTAGGTTTCTCAAACGTATTGTGACCTCTGGGCTTACCACAAACGTATTGTGACCTCTAGGTTTACCAAACTTAGTGAGATCTATAGCTTGCGGTATCTCTTGACGTCCACTCCTGCTCAAACTGTGAACGGAATTACCATGCTTTTCTCGAGTTTGATATCAAGTTCATGTCAACTTTATTCGCATCATAATGAACGAACTCTGGAGTTACGTTCCTAATATCGAATACAAAAAGTCAGTATTTTTTTTTGATCGTTCAAACATTTTGCGCTGACTTGATTTGTGAATCAGAGGTCTTATGCACATTAAACCACCAGATTTTACAATGAAGCAGTGTTAAGGTAGGGAGGTAGGGATTGAAACTGATGAATGAAATGAAAAACCTTTGCAAAGTGGACCAGATGTGGTAATGTTATGATACCTATAACATAGTGTACAAGAAATAAAACAAGTCCTTATTATTATTTCATTATTCAAATCTTACAGTTACGTGAAACCTTCATGTTTATATAAAATCGGTAGGTTTGAATCTGGTAGGTGTGCATTAACTGTTGTCAAAACTGGTTCTATAATATTTTACAATAATAACAGTGTTCTAGTAATGGGGTATTTCTTGGTTAATCTAACACGTTCACCGGCGTCTCGGGAGTAAAAATCGTACTCTGCTAAAGGTTGTCTGGAGAAGGGGAGTGAGGCCGCTATGAGTTAGTGGTTGTTATGCAAGGCTGCTGGCTATGAGAACTGCATGCGAATAGGTTGCAAGGCTGATAGCTAATGCAGCCAGCACCGGTATTCGGCTAGCCTCTGTCTAAATAATACACTAGCTATACTTGGCACTGCTTAACCCACCCAGCTATAGTTAGTGTAGAGATGCACGTATACAAACGGTAACTGGCGTTCTCGGCAAACGGCTAATGAAAATGATCCGTTCACACATGACAATATAAAGTACAGTCAAGAATAAAATAAAGTCCGTCACGCAGGGGCTGTGTAACTAAGCAGATTTCCCACGTGAAGTTTTACAATAGAGAAATCTGCATACTGTAACACTAAATACCACCGTTAATATTGAGTGAAAAAATACAAATGACAATGAGAAATTTTTCAGTCAATTTACATGTTAATAACCTCTATAATGGAAAGCGTCTGAATTGTAAAAAAGCAGGTCAGCTAACCTCTCAGAGCTAAATATATCGATAGAAATATTCTAGACTGGAAAGAAGAACAACATATCTGAATATAACATATTGATTTTATTGAATACTATTTACTATCTGAATGAATCAGAACAATCTTTATCCACAACCAATACAATTTTATTAATGCAAGAACAAAACAAGGGGGGGGGGGAATCAACGAAACGTATTTGTGTATATCTCATAAAGTAAAAGTTTATTATTTAATCTTGGAATGAAGTGCTCATGAAATAACAGCTAATTATTAAGACACGAGTGGGAGTGAATGTTTACTAAAGCTAAAAACTATAAAATCCTAATATCTCGGTTAATATTCATGATACAGAAAATATGTATAGAAATAGATTCATAGGTAGCCACAATAAGGTTGGCTCTATATAACTTTTCAATTCGCCTTATAGTAATGTAGATATTTCCAGTTTTCTAAATTCCCCCTCTAGACCCCCCCCCACTATTCAAATTTTAGCCGTTAACAAAGTTCATCTTTAGTTTTACACGAACCAGTTATATATAGACTTTGACAAAGTAGGATCGATGGAAATTTGGTAAACATATTTGATAATTTCGTACATCTACATATCGCGTACACTTGGTAAACGATTACCAGTAACCAGTGTTGCCTCATTTACTTATTACACAGGACAATATACAACTCACGAGTCAATCACTGGTCTAATCACTGATTCGTAAATAAACTGAACTTCCGTACGAGCTGGTCGAGTTTATATTAGTCCGCCGTTCGTTCTAGCAGCTTCTAGGTCCCAACTCGCTGATTGGTCGATGCCGGGTCGCGTCGTCTAGAAGGTTCTAGATTCACTTCCGTGGTCAATCTACTCCAATCTTTGCAGGAATGATCCCATTATACTCGTACAGTTTAAATAGTAGTATGTTTGCATATGAATACGAACAAAATCCCTCAAGTGGACCAATGCATGCATATTGCGTAACAATACTTTCAAATGAATGGGAATTTGCAGGATATAAAACATCAGGCACACATTATTAAAGGCATCCACATCCATGGTATACTTCCCATTGCTGGAAAGGCCAAATATTTAATTGAGCTATGAACCTATAGTCAGTCTTCCAAAACAACTCGACCTCTTGATCACTGGAACATCTAAATGTATTCTATATATTATTTATTCTTCTGTATGATCTCTTTATTTCAATTATCAACTTGACTATCCATGAGGCTGCGAGATGTGTACATACAGAATTGACATAACCAAAATATGTTGTGTATTTTGCGATTCAGGTCCTATAGGATCCTATGAGCCTAAATTCAGACGGATCAAAGATTCGTAATAGCATCTTGCGAGATCTAGAGACTACTGAAGAAATATCTCTTGACTCACAGAGACTCCTGGAGACTGTTACAATATGAAATGCCTTTCCTGCGGTGCTTAATGGTGAATACACTTTCGCTTTCCGTCATATCTTATACATATTAATTAAAAATTGAATTAAATAAATATAGATGAAGGCATGCACCGGCAATCATGTGAGTGAGTGGCCTTTCTATTTGGGATGGTGTAAATTCCTTCATAATATTCCCCTTCCTGTCTCATAATTGCTCCACTCAATGGATGTTTGATCACTAAACTTAATGAGCTCACTAATACATATTTAATTACAGAAACGTTCGCTATGGCGAGCTTGATTACAATATTTTTTGTCATTGTCTTACGTACATATATAGCATTTATGGCATTCCCTACGTTCAGGAGAAAGGGCTAATAATTCTACTCAACTAGCATAGCAGCTATTGCAGACACCTAGCCTCCGCAAAGTCTCTCACAGCTCATCCAGCAGAGTTGGGCAACAAGTAACTAAAACTACTTGGGTGTGGCTGGAGCTACATCTACTAATTACATTGGTAGTCAATATTTAACAGCGGAATCATTTGGAAAGAGAAGATTTTCCAAGGAAAAGATTATATATATGAGAGAGGGAGAGAGGGAGAGAGAGAGAGAGTATATATATATATATATATATATATATATATACACACACACGGTTCCCAACGACCCGTGCCACCCCATTCAAATCTTTATTTATTTTAATACAAGGCAGAGACTTAGTGTGTCTAGAGACCCCTGAAGAATTCTTTCAGTCTATTTTCAACCTCGTAGCCTTCTCCAGAGACCATACCATTGGAATATCCAATGGAACCGCCTACTTTTCATGGCGGATTCTAGTTGGAAATCAAATTATAAAACGAGTTTATACTGGTGAATTTTTCGATTTGACGCATCCTTTAGCCGTAAAATGCACAAACTTTTATTTCAGGAACGGCACATTTTATTAAAAAATGCTGCTCCATAAAAGTTTTAGCCAACAAAATTATCTTTGAAACAAGTCTTCTGGGTCATTTCTGAAATAAAGATTTGTGCGATTTACGGCTAAAACATGCGTCAAATAGAAAAATTCACCGATATTAACTCGTCTAAGAATTAGATTTTCTACAAGAATCCTCCATAAAAAGAGGACTATTGAAAATTTCAAAGTTATGGTTGCTGAAGAAGTACTGGAGAACATTTCGAGGTTGAATATGGACTGAAATAATTCTTCAGGCGCCCCAATTATGGTACAGAAAGTCTCAGCTTTGTATTAAAATAATTTGAGATTTTAAGGGGGAGTTGGGACACCATGTGTATATATTTGCCTGTTAACGCTCTAGCGGTCGCAATTATTGCATAATCGTTACCGAACTCTATATTTAAACGCTGTATGTAAAAAGAACAATTAAGTTCGTTAATGGCTGAAACCCCTCTAGTAGGTGGGGGGTTTAGAGGGAGGATGTCGAAAATCATAATATCTCCATTATAATGCATCGGGTCGAAAACCAATCGTATTGCAAATGTAATGTTCTATGAATGTTGTTATGTAGGTATTGTCATAATCTTGATCATTTATGGATACATTTGCTTTTTTATAGTTTTCGGCCATCTGTAAACCCTCGCTCATAGTTATGTCATATTAACAACAAGCTGTTATATTAAGAAGAACTTTATTTCATCCCTAAATACCAAATAATTTTCTCATTGAACTTTTACATTTTGAGATAATTTCAAATGACGGACTTGGGAAATCTGCTTAGTTAGCGCAGCTCCTGCTCGCTGATAGATAGAAAGATATATAATTCGCGTCATGAGTACAACCTCAAAGCTGAGTTTCCTTGAGGGAAATCTGCTAAAATGTTTCTATATTCGTATACAGATAAAACATATGTGCCGAGAGGTCCAATATTAAGTCGCCTCCTCTGCGGTTGAGAGCACCCCAGTGCCTCCTTCCGCCGGACGTATAACATCCTTGTGAGGTAACATATATCATAGACGGGTGACATACTTTCATTCTATAACCTACAACGCTTCCCTATTTTGGCCTAACTTCTACTCTATTTATTTTACTTTAAAAATAGAACATTAATAACTAATAGCTTGAATGATTTTGTTTCAACTGCATAATGAATAATAAGTAATCTAAGCAGATTTCCCAAGTGCTGGAACGACACACTGCTAATTTCATCTCACTATATATTCGGAATGAAAACAAAATGCACTAATTACTCGCTTAATATATGAGTTACGAAAAACTGTATATCGCAACAATTGTAAACGATCAATATTTTAACAAGATTAGTTTTATAACATTTATTGATCCGAGTCATAATAACAAAGTTGAATTTTCCAACCCCCCCAAACCCTCCCGATCCCTGGTCCGTTTGCTATCAATACTAATATGATCGTTAGCCATGATTGAAACTGTTAAATATTGATTATCGTGTAGGTCAAATGAACATTTTTGAGACAAGAAGGTAAACCTTAATGAATGATGTCTTCGTACAACGAATTTGCAAGTATCAAGCCTAATAAAGGCACCATGAAAACTATATTTGGCATTTAAGCCTAGAATAAAGAGGTTCATGTTATAATATCTTATTGTTATTGTGTCTTGAGTAGCAGTAGGGGTTTCCTGGCTGAATACTAAAAAATCCTAATATCTTAGTTAAAATTCATATTAAAGAATATATATATATATATAACAACATTTATAGGTAATTACATTTACAATAATATTGAGTTATACAACTTTTCAATCCGACGTATAATAATGGAGATATTTTCATTTTTCAAAATTCTCTCTCCTATAACACCATCTCTTCCGGCCCGATTTCAGCCGTTATGGAACTAGATATTTATTTTTACATAAAACGCATATATACTGAGTTTGGTAACGATTAAACAAAAATTGCGAATGTTAGAGAGGTAACAGACAAATATATAGATCGATAGATAGTAGATCGACAGTATAATTTGAACGGACCTCTTTTTTATCTTCTACTAGGTAGGATCGATGTCGAGGGACATTTGAAGAAAGGGAAATCCGCTAATTGTCAAATAAAAGAAAATGCAAATCATAATTACAGAAATAGTCAAATTGAAAATAATGCAAGTAAAGTAAATATCGTCAAGCTAATCAATTAGCAGTAATCATTGTTCTTTATTAATGTCTTCATTATGTTATTATGAGTAATTGGGACGGATAATCTATAGGTTACTACCCTTTTCTAGCCCGGGGAAGACTAAGGATTTTATTTAATGAGTTCGTCCCTATATAAATTCCTATCGCCCAGATGGAATTCGAACTCATGACTCTAGGTTTACTAGTTAAGGTTAAGACCAACAAACATGGCTACTTCCAGCTCCAAGAAATTAGCTATGTTACAGTTGGATTGAAGTAGAGGGCATATTAGATTTATTCCGAGAGCCTTCTATAAGTGTGTACGAATCCCGCATAGTTCAAAAGCAACTATGAAAACATGAATTGTTGACGGCCACAGAATTTTATATTCAGCTTTCAGCCATTAACATTCGTCTGTGATATGAAGATTCCTTAAGTACTAAGACAAGTAAGTAATGGGCACACTTAGATGTTTAAATCAATAAGCTTCTTAAAATCGTTTATCCATCAGAGTCCTCGGAGGAACCTGGATCTTGTGGGCGAATTTCATCAAGGTTTCAAGGACGTCGGCAGACCCAGAGAGGATGTAGGATAGGCTCGGCAAGTACGATGGAAGGGTTCTGCAATCAACTGTATATAGCAGCTAATCGGAGGTATTCAACCGCGGTGGTGGCAATTAAGCGACGTATCAGTTAAATTTTAATCATCAGTTAATCATATTTACGCAAGTATACTCATTTCTGCAAATATTTTACGTATTATACTACATTATAATTTTTTGAGAATGTTGTTAGGTTTCAAGTAGTGTAATACGCGGTCTACATACTGGCTCCGGTCATGTAGTAATTCAGTCAAAGTGTGTGGTAGGTCTATGTGAGTCCTTAGATAGCAGTCAGTAAGTATATGTTTTATAGTAAGTCCACAGTTGCAATGATGGCAGTTTTCTCCAGTAAATAAGTGTGTGTGAGTCAGTTGTTAATGGCCAATTCTTAACCTCGTAGTCCTCACGAAGTATATGTTTCAGTTAAGTTTATTGTCAATAGTGGCAAACCAAGATTTCTGTAATAAATTGAGTATCATGTGTTTTTCTGGTGCTTGAATATCTTGGTGTGTACAATATGCTGCCATAAGTTCTTTTTTGAGTAGCTGATTTGACAAGACACATCACTGGGCAAGAGACCCCAGAAAGGTGTGATACCTCAGACCTCCATAGCCGAATTACTATAAAAATCCTATCTCTAGTTTTTTGAAAGGCACATGTATTTTCAACCTATGAGGAAGCTTGTTGCATAGTTAAACATCACGAGTATGCTTGTACTTGAACTTGATCATCATTTCGTACGTGTTAAATCGCGCATATGCGTCAAATACAGAGCAAGTCAAAACGTGCCTGAAATACTGGTACGCCCCAACTCATTATCTTGCACGAACTTGCCCACGCTTCTTGACTTGCCAAGTTTTTCATCTTGTACGAACTTGTGAACGCTTATCGACTTGTTGAGTTTTTTAAAAACACAATGACGGTACTTCCTATTAAAATTTGACCCATTCTTATAACAAGTTGCCACCAATACAAGAACGTAACACAACTCATACAGTATTTTGAAAGTTTCAAATACAAAATTTGTGTTAATTAATAAAGGCTAGAGTGGCGAGTTCGATTCTCGCCTAGGTAAAGGAAATTATTTAGTGACGAAATTCATTAAATAACATCCTAAATCCCACCTTGGCTAGAAAAGGGTGGTAACCTGGAGATAACCCGTCCCAATTAGCCTAAGTTGCAAAAAGTGGACGTTAATAATTAATAATAATAATTAATAAAGGTAGGGCCAGTTTGAGTTTATGTCGGTATCGGCCGCTTTGGGAATCCCGGGTCTACACACTTATTTTAGCACGGATCCTATGAAATGGCATATTGACATAGAAGATATGTTTATTTCTTTTAGTGTTTTGCTCAGTGAGTTATTTTCATTTTGCAATTGTTATCCATTTTTGTGTTTTTATTTATTTACTTTTGTTTGTTGTTGTTATAATTTGCTTGATTAATAAATTTGTTTTCTCTTGGAGCATTTAATTTTTTTATCAGTGCATTTATTTTTATTTTGTATCATTTGTAGCCAATTACAATGTTTCATATTTTTTTCTTCTGGTTCTTCTTCTATTTTTTGGTGGTTCATATGAAGTGCTGAGTGTTAGGTTAGGGCATACGTCCTGGTAAAAACCTATGTCAGGAGCTCGCACCGGTTTTTAGCAGATTTCCCTACTATATAACATCTTGAAAGGACCTCATTTTCGTTATCTCCCGCGTAGGATCGATGGGCATTTGAGGAGATTTTTCTAAAATCCCATCATGAGAAAAACTTCAATAGCTGATTTCCCTTAGGGAATAGATACATTTGTCTGTTTCCACTCCAGAAATTTTTGTTTGCTCGTTAGCAAGCTGGTTATGTAAACGTTTTATTTAAAACTAAATATCAAGTTCGTTAACTACTGAAATTTGTTGGACTAGTGGGAGGGGGGGGGTTAAACGGGGAGGAATTCGAAATATCTTCGTCGTTATGTCTGATCGAAAAATTGTAAAGAATCAATCTTATTTCAAATTTAATGTTCTATGAATGTTGTTATAAGTGTTTTTATTCATTATTTGAATTATTAATGGAGATATTTACATTTTCTTGTTTTAAGTTTTTAGTAAACCCCTACTCCTACTCTCGTCATATTAACACTAAGCTCTTATATCATAAAACACTTCATTTGAAGTCTAAAAACTAAATATTGCTCTGGTAGAACTTTTACGTTTTGAGATAAATGCAAAACGTGACGCAAGTAGGAAATTTGCTTAGTTAAGGCAGCTCCTGCGTGACGGACTTTACATTATAATGTCGTTTATGAAGAACCAATGCGTTAGGGAACTCATTATTAGAGTATGGTGAATTATTTGTGCTATTGGATGTTTAAGACATTTATTATTATTATTATTTATTTATTAACGTCCACTTTTTGCAACTTAGGCTAATCGGGACGGGTTATCTACAGGTTACCACCCTTTTCTAGCCAGGGTGGGATTTTAGGACGTTATTTAATGAATTTCGTCACTAAATAATTTCCTTTGCACAGGCAAGAATCGAATTCGCCACTCTAGGTTTACCATGTGAGATAAAGGTCAACGCTTTAACTCGCATGGCTAACCTAAGCCCCTTAAGACATTTAGTTTAGTGGATGTGTTCTATTTGTTAGTAATTTGTTTTTGTTATAATGTTTAAAAACCAAATAGAAAGTAACAGTAAGTTATTATTATTATTTATTAACGTTTACTTTCTGCGACTGAGGCTATTATTGGTTTTGTACAGGTTACCACCCTTTTCTAGCCAGGGTGGGACTAATGACTTTATTTAATGAATTCCGTGGGGAAGGTCCGGTGCCAGGACGTGCCCCAGGGTTATGTAGCCAAAGGTAACCAATTAACCACAACAAAAAGTTAACCTTCTTACCCATATACAACAAAAAAAAAAACAGTAAGTTATAAAGTGAACAAAAAAATATTTTAAAACAGGCGAGGGTCATCAGAACCATCCAATAAAGGCCAGTGGACTATTTAACTCCTGATTCAAATAAATGATAGGATTGTTAAAACAGAGATGTTTTTTTTTTTTTTTTTCCCCAGTATTCTGTAATGATTTTGAACCAGGTAGGGAGATGAGAAAGAAGTGATACAATTAGAGTGGGTGACACTTGGACTAGTCCCAGGTGATTCTGCGAACCTAGATCGTAAACAATGCACGTGCTCCGACTACACTGGAGATCCACTAGTACTCAGATGAAGGAGATAAAGAATGCTCATGTTGTAAGCAAATTTTCTACTCTATTATCAGCTATTTTAGCAGATTTCCGTTAAGGGAAATCAGCTATTGAGGTTGTACTCATGACGAGATTTTCGGAATTTTTCTTCAAATGTCCATCGATCCTACCTAGGAGATGACGAAAATGAGGTCCGTTCAAAACTGTATATATATATATATATATATATATATATATTTGTCTGTTACCTCTCTAGCGGTCGCAAATATTGTTTAATCGTTACCAAACTTGATATTTAGGCGTTTTATTAAAAATACAGATCAAGTTCGTTAATGGCATAAAACGGACCAGGGTTAAGAGGGGGGGATTTTTGAAAATTCGAAATATCTCCGTTACTATACGTCAGATCGAAAAATTGTATATAATTAATCTTATTGCAAATTAAATTTACTATAAATATTGTTATATACATTTATTCTGTATTTTGAATATTAACCGAGATATTTGCATTTGTATTCTGTGTGTGGTCGGCAGGAGTCGGCTGTGTTCCGCCGAGAGCTCTGGCGGCCGTTTCCGTAACTTTCCGTCCCTCGTGAATAGGTTTAGAGATCCCTTACTACTACAGTTGTTATTGGGAAGATTTCTCGACTGTAAAACTTCATGTGGAAAATCTGCTCAGTTTACGTAGCCCCTGCGTGACGGACTTTTTAACTTTTAAAACGTACTTGGTTTAGCCACACCGTTGATAGTTCTCCTGGCGATTTGATAGAGCTCACGTAACCTAGTCTCAGCTTTCAGGGACATGAGAAAGAACTGTTTAGTAGATTGGAAGAAGATCTAAATCCTTGAATAGTATCAGGGACCAGGTGCTTCTTGGCTATTCAGAAAGGTTTTCGGTTTACAAATGCCTCCCGCAAGTAAAATTTACAACAGGAGCATCAATCTAACAGTCGAGTATGGCAGAGATCAATGAAATAAGAATAGGACTCCTGGTCTAGGAATGCAAAGTCCTAAAACATGTATAAGTAACTAAATTTATTAATACTATTAAGGACTTCGGGTATTGACCGTGTCTTCATTTTTGTTGCCAACGTTTCACTAGACATGCTTCTAGCTTCCTCAGTCTGAGAGATAGCCCTGAGCATGTCAAGTGCAACGGTGGCAACAAAAATGAAGACAACGTTAATACCCGAAGTCCTTAATAGTATCAATGACCAGGACTGGGGAAGTCTACGAGTATATATGAACTAAATTTATATTTGCAGCATATTAAATACAATTAATTTAAGACAACATAATAATTTACAAAGTGTATGCACCATTTGCACTAGTGGCTAATGATATAGTACATTATGTAGCATTTTAGCAGAATTCCCTTAAAGGAAATCAGCTATTGAGGTTGTACTCATGACGGAATTTTCGAATTTTTTCTTCAAATGTCCATCGAAAATGAGGTCCGTTCAAAACTCTATATATATATATATATATATATATATATATATATATATATATATATATATATTTGTCTGTTACCGCTCTAGCGGTCGCAAATTTTGTTTGACCGTTACCAAACTCGATATTTAGTCGTTTTATGTAAAAAGAAAAATCAAGTTCGTTAATGGCTGAAATCGGACCAGGGGGAGGGGGGAGTTTAGAGGAGAGGATTTTCTAAAATTCGAAATATTTCCGTTACTATCCTTGGATCGAAAAATTGCATAGAATTAATCTTATTGCAAATTAAAGTTACTATAAATATTGTTATATACATTTATTCTCTATCTTTGATATTAACCGAGATATTTGCATTTTTATAAAATCGGGGCAGATAACGGATGAGAGTGAAACTTCACGTGGGGAATCTGCTTAGTTTACGCAGCCCCTGCGTGACGGACTTTTTTTCTATATGAACATTTAAAACTAGGAAATAATAATTAATTATGATAATTATATTAAACATCATATTTTACACATTGCTAAAAGAGACAAAAAGTCCAGAAAATGGATTAGAGGAGTAATAAAATTCCTTGGCATAGCCTGAGTCATCTAGAAGAGAAAAGTTTGTCACGCAGGGGTTGCGTTAACTTAGACGATTTCCCAAGTGCGTCACGAATATACATTTACCTCGAAACGTAAATATTCAATGAAAACAATATTTGGTATTTAATCTTCAAATAATAAGCTTCATAATATAACATTATTATTAATATTACATGCTTGTTAATACTGCATGAGTAGGAGTAGGGGTTTACTGAAGGCCGAAAATTAAAAACGCAGATATCTGGGTTAATAATCAAGATAGTGAAAACTTGTACATAATAAGAAAACAATGGGTCCAAAATAAGAAGAACATTATTATTGTATAATAGCTGGTTTCAATTAAGACAAATATGTTAAAAACATTAATTTTATAAAAATAATAATTATATATATATATATATATATATATATATATATATATATATACACTCAACCGCAAAAAAAACCGGACACTTCATATTTGTCGTATTAAAAGCTAACTTTCAGCAATGTGTTTCTTTATGTGGGTATTCTAGTTATTACAGAGAATGTAGAGTCTAAGTCCATTGAACTAATCCCTTCAGGATTAGTAAACAATTAGATAAAACTCAGATTAGATTTACTTGTCATGAAGTTGATCTATTCTAAACTCAAAGTAGTTTTTCGCATATTTAAACATCTTTAATTATTAAACAAGCATTTTCTTTAATTAATGCTTTATTTTTATTTCGGTCCAGGATAATGGGTCTTTCAAACTTAGATGGAAGGCCGGAGCTTACGTTACATTGCCGAAACGTTTGGGGGTCTACCATTAAAACGAATAGAAAACGAAATACCGCTATTTTTAAATTCAAGCCTCCCTTACAACCCCCATTCCAGTCCGTCCCTAGAAATGTTGGCATGGCTTGTTTTAATGAAAGCATTAGTGGTAATACACATACCGAGTTTTATTTATATCGGTTGGGTCTTTTGTCCCAAATAGAATTGTTCACTTCCGCTATAGGTTTTAGCGTATATCTCGTTTATAATTCAGTATACGAAAAAAGTGTATATAGCAAATGTTACTCTAAATAACAAAATAAACAACTTTTGTTATGTACATATTTGCCGAAAAACCAATAGGAATCGGAATATCGCTATTTTTAGTTTCTGGCGTCCCCCATTCGTCTTAGAGAATATTAACATAGCCTAAAGTCTAAGTTGGGCTAGTAGTAATATACATACCAAGTTTCATAAAATTCGGTTCAGCCGTTTATGTGTGAAAAGGTAACAAAATCGTATCCAAACTCGATATATAAGGGTTTTATATAAAAAGAAAGATGAAGTTCGTTAATGCCTGAAATCGGACCAGTGGGAGGGGTTTAGAGGGGGGATTTCGAAATATGTCCATTACTATATGTTGGATCGAAAAATTGTATAGACCAAATCTTAATGCAAATTGAATGTACTATAAATATTGTTATGCACATTAATACTCTGCTACATAATAAACCACGTTATTTTAAGCTTAAATACCAATTATTGTTTTCAAATGATCTTTATTAAAAGAGATATAAGGAAATATCCTCTGTTGACCACCAAGTTTTTAGACAACTAAAATTTGACTGATTGAGATAAAAATAATTCTAATTCATTATACTGTTTTGTTTTTGTATTATTATTTACGTCCACTTTATGCTACTATGGCTAATCGGGACGGGTTATCTTAAGGTTACCACCCTTTTTTAGCCAGGGTGGGACTAAGGATATTATGTAGTGAGTCCGTCACTAAATAAATTTCTACTGCCCAGGGCGGGAATCGAACCCGTCACTCTAGGTCTCCCATGCGAGATTAAGATTAACGCCTTAACTCACTCGTCCATCCTGAGCCTCCTATAATTTACTGTATTAGATATAGTAAATAGTTTTAAAAAAATATTAAACTGTTATATTCAGATATATTTCAGTAATTGTTTTTCTTTGCGGTGAAGAATATTTCAATCTATTTATTCAGCCGTGAGATGTTGGCTGACCTGTTTGTTTACATTTCTGACGCTTTCAGTTGGGAGGTTATGAAAATTGACTGAGATATTTCTCACATTACCGTTTGTATTTATTCACTTAATATTGGCGGTGGTGTTAAGTTTTAGCAGTTTTCCCTCGTATTTGTATATATATATATATATATATATATATATATATATATATATATATATATATATATATATATATATGTCTGTTAACGCTCCAGCGGTCGCAATGTTTGTTTGATTTTTACCAAATTCTATATTTAAACGTTTTATGTAAAAAGACAGATCGTGTTCGTTAATGGCTGAAATCGGACCTGTGGGAGAGGGGGGTTTAGAGGGGAGATTTTCGAAAATTCAAAAAATCCCCGTTATTATACGTCGTATCAAAAAATTGTTTAGACCCAATCTTATTGTAAATTAAATGAGCAAAAAATTTTGTTATATACATTTATTCTCTATCATGACTATTAACCGAGATTTTTGCATTTTTATGAAGTCTGTGGTAGGGTATTGTTCGGATTAGGTCGGCCATTTCCGTCATTGCTCGGCTCAGGTGGAAGCTTCTTCTAACCTTACCTGTCGTTTCCAACCTAACTTTACCTTCGTTACTTTGTGAGAGTTATGTTCTGTTCATTTGTCCCCCCCCCCCTTCTTTAGTTCTTGGACTAATAAAATTTGAGTTATTAAAATATAAATTATTCTTACAATTCAGAAGCCGTTTCAGTTGGGAATTTATTTTAATTAACTGAAAGGTTTCTCATTACCGTACTTCACGTGGGATATCTGCTTAGTTTACGCAACCCCTGCTTGACGGACTTTTACTGTGTTACTAGTATGTAGATTTATCTATTGTTAAATTTCACGTGGGAAATCTGCCTTCTTCACGCAGTTTCTGCTTTACGGATTTTCTGGCGTCGCGTACGATTTTAAGTGTCCTCACTGACTTTGTCATCATTGTCGTAGGGCCGTCGGAGGATGTAGGTGAATGAGAGAGGCAGAGCTGAATGAGTGAAGGGGTAGCTAGAGAGAGGGTAGGGGTGGTTGGGAGAAAGCAGTCAGCTTCAGTCAGTGCCCAGCAAGCGATGCGGCTATATCTAATCCTCTCTTGCCTGATCGCAGGTGGCCTCGCCGCCTCACAGCTCAACTCGACAAGACCAAACTCCAGGTCTTCAAGGTGAACTACCTACTTTTTATATATTTATATATATTTTTTAATAATAAAAAATAACAGATATTCAGAAGAAAAAAAAATTATTAAAAAAAATCATAATTTGTTAATCAACAAATTTCCCGGTCTAAATTTTCAAATTGAAAGAAATCCATTTTGACATCTCCTGGCAATATTACCTTATGTTACCAACTAGCTCAGTCTACATCCTCCCAAATATACTCTAATATTTATGCCAAAGGTACGTATTTTTTAAAAAAGGACCTAAAAACTTTTGACAATTATATTTTGAGCTTATGAATCAACTGTCATACCCATTTATTATGAAACATTTAACACAATAACAATTTATTTTGATTCAAATGAGACGAGAAGAATAAAAATCTTATGTATAAAATTATTTATTCAATACGTTATTTTTGGAATATAATATAAACAATCTATGGATTGAATGCACAAAATTTTAAACAATTTTATTTCCCATTTTAAATTCGACCCCAAAAACTGTAATATGAATAAGCAAGATAACGCTGATACGAATTTTCAAATTGGAGTTTTCACGTTAAATAAAATTTATTGGTAGTCATCTACCAGGTTTTTTCAGTGCGGTTCATTCGATTTATAGAAGGGACAATTTATTTTAAAAGGAAACTATTGTTTTACCCTCCTCGTATCTTTTCCTCATAAAATATAACATTTACATGTAACAAAATATATTTTTTGTGTATCAACTAATAGCTAACTGTAAATATTTTATCTATTGTGTTTGCAAACTTTTTAAAGCCATTACGTATCGGATTTAAAATAAATAGTAGTGCAGCACCGTTGATTTCAACGTAGTCCAAACATTTTACATTTTTTAGTGTCTCCTGAATAGATTAGGATTAAATCAATTCAAATCATTTTTTTTTTAGTTGTATTTAATACGTGTAGTAAGATTAAAGCAATAATTCCTGCATTATGTTTTAAATGAAATAGGTCAAATCTTTTAATAAAAGTGTTCCATTGGTGGATACGTAGATTTGTCATTGTTCTTACTGCAATTCAATATCACGTTGTAAACAAAGATATTACTTTTAAACTGTGCGAGTTTGTGTGTGTGTGTGTGTGTGTGTGTGTGTGTGTGTGTGTGTGTGTATTTGTTGACAGTGACTTGACTAATATTGGCACAAAGCCGAAATCAAAAGTGTAAAAAGACAAGTAAAAAAAAAAACTAAATCGTTTATAACAGCTTGTAAAACTTCGTTAATTCGCGGTCATTTCTTTTAATTTGTACATTTTAATTTCAGAAAAAAATTGACTACTTGAAAATTTGTAAAACATAGTATATAACAGTTATTATTATTTTTTAATTCTTAGTATTTTTTAGTAGTGAGAAAAAAAGTCACAAAACTTGACCTTAAAGATGTGTCTCAAAATAGATATAAAATAAATAAAAATATTACGCTTAAATTATTCAAACCGACATACAGTTTTTTTATTTTATTTTAACATAATTCATAAACGGAATACATTATCACTGAAAATTTATATTTTAACTATAAAATCAATAGGAGTTATTTAGACTGTTCTACATGTAAAATACCGGACTGTGGCGTGAAGTCCTTGAATAAAGTTGGTGTTTAATGTTTAAGTCTCTTGGCGCCTTGCTTGTAAGGAAATTATGCAGTGCAAGCTTATTTCATGTAGTTCCTCAATTTCCTACTGATGCTGAGTAATGATATTGGGAGATGAAGATGTCTGTTTTATTGATAGAAGTGATTCTACGCTTTATGACAAGATTAGAGCTCATGTTATCTTACAAAAGTATGTTTTAGACTGGTTTTTAGGAGTACTGAGCAGTGTTTGCTTCCAAAAAATATATTATCATGCATTTTCTCGTAATTTAATCTATGAGTTAATGCAATTTTGTTAAGCGACATAACATAATTTATTTTGACAAATAATCGTCCTATTTTATCCTGATGAAATAAATATTTTATGTTTCACTCCTTTTGAATTATTACTCGAACTTACAACTATGAAATTGATTTGAATCATCGTCCCCAAAACTCGTCAAATTTACGTGGTTTATTCATAATTGGTGTAAAGTACCGAATCGCTAGCTTCTTTGGTGTAACTCTGTCCTATAAAGTGAGTGACGATTGAAAAAGTTATTCTATAATATAAAAGCAAAGTGGAAAAAAAATGTGTTAAGCAAAACGCGTTGCTGCGGTTCCAATTCTAATCCATCTGGATGTGGGCCATTGTCCTCTGCGTAATACTTGCTTCTAAAAAATAAATTACTCCACCATATGTTAATGTAATTTTATTAAAGTCCTCTTTACGCTAGCACGCCTAATCGCGACGGGTTATCTACGGATTCTTACAATTTTCTATGCTGGGCGTGTTGAAGGATTTCATTAACTAAAATATGCAAGGATTAAATTCCTGTTATTGAATCTACGACTACGAAACCCATGACCCGTGGATTACCAAATCCCGCACATAACGACAGTGGAATGGACAGGGGCAGAAAAGCATGAAGTGGTTTCCCGTCGCCTTCTGCATACGAGATCCCAACTATAATGGCCTCGGGATGAGTTCTAGGGATTTTTGGAGAGCCATCCCCCTCTTAATAGTATAAATCAAGTATCAGCATTTATACGACAGCTTCAAAGTGCCATCCAATGTTGCCCCACTGACATTTCAAAGAGAATTTAGATAAAGGAGAACGCGTCATAAAAATAACGTAAAATAAAATCTGACGCAAACATCACAAGATTTCCGTTTAATTTCAAATTTAATTAAATATACAAAATGTTTGTTGGCTCTTAAAACGTTAATTTTAATGCATCAGGCCGAAAAAATGTCAGAACATAATTTTATTTAATTATTTATGAACGTCCACTTTTTGCAACTAAGGCTAATTGGGACAGGTTATCTACAGGTCACCACCATTTACTAGCTAGGGTAGGACTAAGGATTTTATTTAATGAATTCCGTCACTAAATAAATTCCCTTGCCCAGGCGGGAATCGAACTCGCCACTCAAGGATAACCATGTGAGATTAAAGGCAACACTTTAACTCACATGGCTAACCTGAACCTAATTTATAGATATTTTAATAGTTAAAAAAAGTATTCTATACACATTTTTGAGTCTCTTATGTGTAAATTTAAATTTCCAATTTTTTATTTCAGCCCCCCAAGTAGGTCCTCCCCTCGTACAAATAGTGTACAAATAATCAGTACAACGGTTCTAAATATGAAATTTCGACACTAGAGCTAGTATGTTTGAGTTATGCAGGATACGACTATCCAAGATGGGGGGCTCAGGTAAGCCAAGTGAGTTAAAGCGTTGACATTAATCTAACCTGGTAAACCTAGAGTGGCGAGTTCGATTCTCGCCTGGGCAAAGGAAATTATTTAGTGACGGAATTCATTAAATAACATCCTAAAATCCCACCCTGGCTAGAAAAGGGTGGCAACCTGTAGATAACCCGTTCCAGTTAGCCTGAGTTGCAGAAAGTGGACGTTAATAAATAATAATATCCATCATGAGTTTCTGTGAAGGTCAAAACCAATAATTTCAAAACTTTTGTTTTTTAAAATTATTAGTTTTTCTTCGTACAGGGAAAATAGTTGTTGCCTCTCGGTCAATCCTGGCTCGGATTATTTACAGATGAAATTTTTATTTGGTTATATAAGAACGTCTGGTTAAGTTAACACTTTTAATTGCCCATTACTGTTAGTGTGATGGATGGTGGCGTAGAGCCAGCCGATTCATATATTTCCAACTGGCGTAGGAGTGACTGATGGATACTAACTTTATGAGAGCAACAGTCATTTTACTTTCCTATTTAGCCTTCACTTTCAAAAATGTAACTTCAAATTACATATAATAATACGCTCTAGCGAAGTTCTCACGTAAATAATTACTGGAAATGGAGTCCTGCTATTCGGAGAGGGCTGAAGGCAAACTTGTAACAGTTCCACTCAAATATACCTTCGAGTCCTAATGGATTTACTGACTTTCTTAATGCTTTAATGTTCTTTAGAAGTAATGATAACGAAGTATTGCAGGTAACTTGGCCAGTCAGCGTATTTCCTGCTCCACTTGCAGTAAGCACTAACAGTGATGTCACTCTAGCGAGCGAATCTCTCAGTATTTCTGCATTAAAGTTGGAATTCACTAATAGTAACTTATACAACTTTAAACCGTTCGGAAAGAAACTACAGATTCTAATTAATTTAAAAAAACGATAAAATATATGCACTTTCATATAAAGCCGGAATGTCCTTGTGCACTCTTCATTATTCAGGTTTCCTTACACTTTCCGTGTCTATTAGAATCAGAGGAATTTTGTGTAGGTGATTTTTTTTCTCTTATAAGATAGACATTCCTTGTCACTTTATGAACGCAAACAGAGGCACTCAGGTTGTATATCTACAAGCCACTGAGCATTTCAAGTTATAATAAATTACTTTATTTTTTTCCCCGGGGTTTTACGTTATTTTGACCCCTCATCAGGGACACAAACGAACTAAAAGCTCATAAGTTTTCATTTTCATTTCAGAAAATTTTGCCAGCTGAGGCTAACACACTTTAATATTATTTTGAGAAATGTTAGTCGTTCAAATCGTTATTCTGGATACGAGGATAAATCTATACACCATAGCTAAAGGTCATTGAACCCAACGATAGCTTTCTCTGTTAGACTTACCTACGGTAGCGCAATGTATTAGATTTAACTGTATTTAATCAGGTCAAGTACTTGTAGACAACAAGGCCTTTTTATTGATCCTGATATTTAGGTTCCTCGACCAATATCTAGGGAGAAATTAATCGTATTTAGTCAGGAGATGCAATTGTGCTCCTGATGAGGCATCAAAAGGACTTGAATGTAGTCAAGGAAATAAATTAATTTCACTTTAGTTGAAGTTTCGATTAATCTTTTGACCAAGTACGAAATAAATTGAATTTAGATTACCGTGAAAAAAAGTGCCGTGGAATCATTGCATCATCATGATCCGTAAACGAACATAAAGAAACGTTTATTTCTTTTTAAGTAACATATGTTTTTAATAAAATAACAATATAATTTGTAGCCGAGTAAAGTAATATAAAACTCTTGTTATACCTATCGGTGATAGGTTGGCGATACCAACCCATTATTTAATATAAAGCTGTTTATTTATTAATAACGAGGATATGTTGTTGTTATTTATTAACGCACACTTTGTGATACTAAGACTAATTGGGGCAAGTTATCTACAGGTTATCACCCTTTTCCATCCCGAATATGACACCTTATTTTATTTAGTGGCTTCTTTATGCACTAAATAAGCTCCTATTGCCAACATGGGAATCGAACCCTTGACTCAACAAGTTTATTAACACGAAAGCCTTAACTCTCGTGAAAAACGTGAACCCAAAAGGATCTTTAAAATCTGAGGGCTTGTAAAAACATATTAAAACGTTTCTAATGAAACTGATGTTTTTTGTTGGGATAAACAGTTTCCCCCCGGAAAATTAGAAATATTTTTCTAAGTTCTTAATTGTTATCATTTTTAGGGAGAATATAAAAAGCCACAGATCTTTGCTGTATTCGTGGAGGGGACGAAAAAGTTTTTAAATTTTATATTTCCACCTCAAAACCGTTCCTTCTTGCTTCACCCATTCTGCTGTATAAAGAACTTAGATTTAGAAATTTTGGTAGTCGGTGTAATCATAACCTATAGATCTGTCCAAGATTCACTGAGGATGGAGCCTTGTATACTCTCAAAAACATGCTTTGGAGGAGAAAATATACTGTGTTTGAGCTGGTGAGCTAAATTGTGTATTAAATGTGTGATACTCGCCAACCACCACCCTCCTGTAAAATGAAAAACATTATAAAAAGAAGAATTTATTTAGATTTTCATGAACAATAAACATTCTTTTCGAATGTTACTGCGTTAAGGGACAAATTTATGTTTAGAAATTCAAACAGTAATAATGTATTCCTTGTGTGAAATTTTGTATTTACGGATTTAATTTTGATGATATTGCAATTAAAAGTAGCTCATTAGCCCTTGCAAGGAAATGCAAATTTCAAATATGCAAATTGGAGTTGATAGTCAAAATGAGGAGAATTTCCTGATATTAAATATTCATGTAAGGGCATTACACCCAACCCTTTGAAATCTAGAATTATTCCGATGACCTGAAGGTGACATGCTAAACCTCCCTCCACTCACCGTGCTGATATATTCGGTGAATGAACTGATCAAAATTTCTCATGATAATTAAGTAATTATGTTGTCACGAGAATGTCTTCAAAATCAAGTTTTTCTTGACACGAAGAATGTAAAAACAAAAGAAAATGCTTATCATTCGAGTAAACAACAGAGTGTTATTATAGTGTTTCGATATATTTTCGGTTGGTTTACCTTGCCGACAAAGAACTGCTCTTCTAAAGGTCAAGATCGAATCTAGTAAATAGAAAAAAAATGGACTGTCAGTTCTATCACGAAGCTTTTATTGTATCTTTCAAGCGGTGGATAAAATAAAAACTATACTTTTTAGGTAACATGTTAAATCCTCAACGAATGACAACTTGATAAGAAGTTGAGACTAGGGCTAGTTCTCTCATAACAATAAGATTGTATGTTTCGCTAGTATCTACATTTATAAACATTTTGTTTCATTCCGCATGGTTCTTATTATACCTGAACATTCATATTCGTTCAACAAGTATATACTTCCTTGGTGATGTTGAAAATGTGCTAATATGGTTTAGTAAAATGACAAAAAATTAAGACACAACCATATGATACTAATTATATATTACGATTATAGAAAGCCAAGAGCCAATATCCAAGGGTCATGTGCTGTAAATATACAACGGGTAAAGCAGTAGAAAAAACTTTACTAAATATGATTTTTTTCTTAAAAGCTTAAATTCTAATACTTCTGAAACTATTTTTAAGTCAATTAAAAGATAAAATAAAATAATAAACCACAATTTTTTTTTGAATAATTATTTATTAACGTCCACTTTATGCCACTATGGCTAATTGGGATGGGTTATCTACAGGTTACCACCCTTTCCTAGACAAGAGATTAAAACCAATGCCTTAGGCCGAATTTTAGATTTTCTTTATAGTTATTATTTATTAACGACCAATTTTTGCAACTATGGCAAATTGGGATGGGTTTTCAGTTGGTTACCACCCTTTTCTAGCCAGGATGGGACTAAGAATTTTATTTAATGAGTTTATCACTCATTCATAAATTCCTATACCGAGGGGGGGAATCGAATTCGCCATTCTAGAGTTATCATGTAAAATTAACGCCTACGCTTTACCTCACATGGATAAACTGAACCTCATATTTATTAAATAATTATAACATACTAATGAAAAAAAAATTGTAACCTGTTTATTTATTGAGAACCCTTAAACAAAGTAACGAATTATTCACAAAAGACTTGTGGAAACAAAGTACCAATACAAGACGAAACAGCTGGCTTAAATTAAGTTTGAAAGAACAAATCAAAACTATAAATGTTTTTATGGAGATGAAAATTCTTTCATTTTCAACAACCCGATACGAGCCCAGGGTCTGACAAATGGGTATAGTTAGGGTTGATGTGGACAACTTCGCTCATTACTTATAGTATTGAGGTGACATTGTAGACAGAATATACCTTCTTTTATATTCATGTAGCTCCTCAATTGCTTCACGTTGCTGAGCGTGAACTGGTAAAACGACCAGGTAATGGGAAGTACCATATACACTCCCTGTATCTCTAGAACTGGGATGGAGTGAGCAATCCCTAAACTTATATATTAATTCAAAATAGAAGTTAATGTCTAGATATTAAATAATATAATTACAATATTTCGGATAATATAAATAAGAAAATCTAATTTTTAATGTGAATTTAAATATATTCGTTTTGACACATAATACTGCATACTTTTTTTGATATTAACAGATAATAAAAAAAAATTACAAAGATAATTAAACTTCCAAGTTCTCGATGTAAGGTTAACTTCCACGAATTATTTGCAGGTCACCAACTATTTCTAGAGCCTAGGATCAAGGAAGTTATTTAATTAGTCCGTCACGAAATAACTTCGCATTCCCGAACACTATATCGAGCTCTACATTATCTATGGGCATTAAGACCTATGCTCTAAAACACAAGAATAACCCGTGGCCCTAATATATTTCATGCATATGTATATAAACATATATATAAGAAATCTGGAGCATATTATGTTTTGAGTCATTAAAGATGGCATCCATGGAGTGAAAGTGCCATAAATTTTGTTAACAAGGCTAGCACGCTTGGCGGAAGATAATTACCAACAAAAAGCATGGAAAGTGCGAAACGGCTTAGATTTAGTTACGGAAGGACAATCAATCCTCGGTCGCAGATAAGCCCGCCGTTTGCGCACTTTTGGAGAAATCTGCTATAAATCTAGCGAGTGGGGCAGTCGACTGGCAGCTTGTCACAGTCCGAGTCGCTCTATGAATTTCTATACATCATTTCCAATCCCATCTAGTCAGACCCGGTAACGACCTGATTACGATCTCACTCATGGTTCTCGAGAAATCTGACTTTTTATGAAAGCTCTCAATGTGAAATTAATTCTAATACAGATTCTAAAACTATTACGAAAGTTTCGCAATCTTATGTGATTTGGCAACTTGTTAATTAAATGTAGTAATGAGTTCCACATAATAGACTTTGGAGTAAAAAAAATCTATTATCATTTCAAAAGACACAACCTAAGAAATTCATTAATAAGCGATTGGTTGAGAAGAACATAAGTTTGTCATAATTAAGGGTATATAGATGAAATCTCTGCATTATTTCATTTCCGTACGATTCAAGCCATATTGCACATTGGGTTTTAACACGCCCTTCCGCCTGTTGGAAGCCGTGAATTAATTTCATGTTGCAATTTCATTTCTTTTTCTTCTTCGGGGTTTTAAATCGTACAACCTAACTTCACTTTAGCGAAATTCACAATGATGTTTAACTCGATAACACAATTAGCAAAGGGCGCTTGCAAGGCCCTTTTACCATTCTTGAGGATGTTGCTCGCTATTTATTAAATAGACAGCACTGTCAAAATGTATAATATTTTCTTTTTTTTCTTTTATCAGGACCTCAAACACTAAGGATAAAAACTCATTCTCAGTATAAAAGTTCACTAATATAAATTTATAAGCGTAACTGAAACACAAAAATACTCAGCGCTCTGCGATTTTGTCAGCAATTTTGATTAGTTCCATTTGTACATTATAAACAACAATAGCCAACGAACATTCTCAAATATCTTTAGGTAGATTGAGGGCAGGGCTTCAAAATCTAATTAAAATTACTCTAAAATGAATCTGGTTGATTAGCTAATCTTTATAAATAGTCGTAGGTACTTGTTCCTACTACGTGGTCCAGTACTACCTTTTGCTAGTGTCAGTAGGCTAGCAAAGTGACTGATTTATGATTTTGTAAAACTGTCACTATTTTGTATTATGCACTGAAAAGGGAAATTAATTTCCCGAAACGTCAGGGACTACTATCACATCGATTATTAATAACGCTTGGGACCGACATTGGCCAGAAAGGTAAGAATTACAGAGCATACAGAGTGAGAAGGAAAATAATATTTTATTAGTTTGCACATGAGAATCATAATAAAAATAATGGTAAGGAGGAAAAACGGGGAGTCAGAAAAATCAAAATACGAAAATGTCCAAAAAAATCCACACAGATCACGGAGTCGTATGATTTATCTGTGATTGCTAGTAGTAAGTAATATATTTGACGTGACTAATGTTTTCGATTTTATATTGCTAGTTTGATATTTAAGAGATCAATTTATTTCGTGATTAATTTCAAGGCAATTTAAATAAATGTTTAATGGATTATTTTATTAGCTTAATTAAATAAAGGCTTGTTAATTTCATCGGTATATATATCAATGACCTATGAATGCTATTATTGGATCTATTTCGAATTGTCAATAGATCAAGGATAATGATATTACATTATCATTATATTAATAATCCACTGCTAAGCACGCAATGTACCTTAAATGTGACGAATATGTTTATTACGTATGAAATAAAGAGTTGATATTAACCTTTTACCATCTAAACCACATTTAAATTCATCCCTTCAATGAAATACTTAATGCTTTTAGCAAATTTCCCCGTAGCAATGTAGATTGTTACCTTATTAACATAATAAGACATAAACCTGAGCTCAAAATAACTATTTATATTCACATTTTGTGGAAGAAAGAAAACAAATAAAAAACTTCACTGCTTCTTCTGTTTGCTTTTTAATATTTTCATTTGCTTTAATATTTCACTTAATCGATTCGTAAGTTATTGTTCACTATTTCACAACTAACATTTGACGTCTCGTGGATGTCCCGTCAGCTCAGCTTTGACAAGATATATAGCACCTTTCTACAAGCATGTTGTATACTTCTGGAATGTCTAGTTAGGAGGACGCCAATACTGTGTAAAAATGATGATCGCTGACACTGTCAGGTGCTGTCGGTCAGCTGATAAACAGCTGACTTCTGTAAATATCGAATACGAAAGACAGTCAATATAACAATCGAGGAAACATCGTAAAAAATATACGCAAATTATTATATTTAGCTGCTATTAGATAAAATAATTTAAACTTTTCAGTCACGAAATTAAAATATTGGTTATTTCTTTTTTTATTTATTAGAATTTGAATATACACTTTAATATTTTGCTTATATGCTTTTCTTTCCCAAAAACCTATATATTAAATTAAACCGAAATTATGTTGTTTTAAAACATCGTAAGTAAGAGCTGTATTATTTTCACCATTATAGACCATTGTAGCATGTTTTATTTAATTTCGACACAATCAGAACAATTAATTGAATAGCTAAAACAGTATTTTCTTGTATCATAATAACTCCATGACCTACCTCCTGGTATACCTGCTATTTTTTTTTTTTTAAGATTTGAAGAAACATAGTTAAATGAATCAATGCTATTCCATTGGGAATCTATGTACCAGGTATTTAAAATCTTTTCTATATTTCTTAGAGTGTAGATATGGGTATTATTTATTCTTATTCGCTAATGGGACTCAGATTGGCCATGTGAGTTCAGGCGTTCGTCCTAATCTCACTTGGTTAACCTAGAGTGGCGAGTTCGATTCCCGCCTGGACGACATGAATTTATCTAGTGACGAACTCATTAACTCCATATAAGAAATAACCGAGAATACAGCTCTACACCCTAATTTAATATTTTATATAAACCTTTATGACGTCCCTTTTTACGCCATCTTCAAATAATCCTTATGTCATAATCCTAAAAGAATTATTCCTTACGAGGAGCATGATCAGCTCTTTGTAAAACTCACTGAAATTATTTATAAAAGCCAAAATTATTTGGCACATCATAGTGCATGTAGATGGGAGTGTATATACATTAATAAAAGAACTAAATATTATATTAAATAGAAATATTAAATTGGGGTGTATGTATGCTTAGTTCTTTGAGGATTAATGGGACCCCAAAAAATAAAAATAAAAACTGATTTAAAGAATTCATAAAATAATAAAAACTCATTAAATAAAATCCTTAGTTCCACCCTGGCCAGAAAAGAATGGCAACCGGTTCATAATCCGTCATAATTAGCCTTAGTAGCATAAAGCGGACGTTAAAGCACTATTCGGTATTTTTGATGCAACTATGTATATTGAATATCCCTTAGAATAAAATTATACAGTTGAGGTAATATGAGATTTATCACAAAGCGTGATTTAATATAAAACATTAATTTTCAGATTAATTAACGGAGTAGAAACCTTGTCATTCTCGGTTCATTTGTATTCATTACGGAGATAAATGAATAAATAATAACACCTTAATGACGTAGACGAATATATCTGTTCGAGAAAGCATAAGGAGAACTGAAGGAATAGTTGCTAATGAGAAGAGTGTTACAGCAGAATTGTTACAAGGTATCCCCCATTCAAAATCAACGCAGCAAACCGTAATAGGTTGGTATCAGCTGACGGCCACACACACACCTGTTGCACAATGGGCCCGGAAACCGACTCTCCCTAGACAGATTTTTGCCCGCCCTGCCTCTCTGACATTAAGCCCATTGGCTACAGGTCTCTTATTGTCTACACCACTCATATTCTATGAACACTGTCAAATTGGATAAACCCGGCATATTGTCTGCAACAGTAGATAAATAGTGCATCTCCTTTGCCGGACTCAAGGAGTTCAACTTACATAATATTTGTTAGTTATAGGATTAGCTTGAAAAAAAAAGTAATAACGAATAATAATAAATAAATAATGGGTTACTCATTTTTGATAAACGTTGCCATTAATCTCGTACGGTAGTCCTTGACAGGCGAGTTCGATTCCCACTTGGGCAATAGAAATTAATTTTGTGACGAACTCATTAAATGAAATTTGTCCCACCAAGGCTAGAAAAGGGTTGTAACCTGTAGATAACGCGTTCTAATTAGCCTTAGTAGCACAAATGTTATAAATAATAACATTTTTTAAAACCATTTATTAGAGAAAGGCTAAAATCTTCACGGAGTGTAGAGCCACCGAATTTATTAATGTTGAAAACTACTTCGTTTTGAAATATGCTTTGGTAGAAAAGGGAGGTGACAAGTAGATAACACGTCCCAATTATCCGTAATTAATAAATAATAAAAGATAATAAATGAATTCATTACGCATACAGAACCACTTTTCCATAAATTAATATTATTATTTATTAATGTCCACCTTTTTGCAACTCAGGCTAATTGGGACGGGTTATCCATAGGTTACCACCCTTTTCTAGCCGGGGTGGGATTTAGGACGTTATTTAATGAATTTCATCACTAAATAATTATAATCATAAATTAATAGACAAATAAAATAATTCAAAACAAAATGAGGCGACTATAAATACAAATAAATAAAAAATAATAATAATAAATTAAATACAAAACTTCAACGTACAAAATTATTTCTAATAAAAGTCTATCCTTTCCAAATTCAATACGAGTTATAATATTAATATGAATATGACATTAAAGTATAAATAAAAAAAAGCGTACGGCAGTTATAAAATACTTTAATGTTTATATCGTACAATTTTTCATTAAGAACAACTGCACGGCCCTTCAAAATGTTCATGAGAACACAAGATTATAGTTAATTGTTGGTCGTCAGTGATCATGAGTGCTTTGAGAAAATCATTTTCTTGGTTTTCTTTGGAAATAAAATAAATATATTTGGCTCTCATTGGAAAATATACAGTACAATATGAAAATAAATGATGAATGTTTTAAAATCGTCAAAATTAGATAATAATAATTTACTTATGGGCCAATGGAATATATTGTATTTTTAATACTAAATTGTAATATGTAATTACTCGATGTCTTTAAATTAAACATTGCATTGTAAATTGTTGTTGTTATTTATTAACGTCCTCTTTGTGCTACTAACGCTAATTGGGACGGGTTATCTAGAGGTAGCCAAGGTGGAACACTTGATTTCATTTAACTAGTTCGTCACTAAATAAATTCCTATTGCCCAAGCGAGAATCGAACTCGCCACTTCCAGGTTTGGGAATGTAACTTTGTAAATAGGGAAAGGTAGATGCCACTGATTGGTTCCTGCTCTTCTATTTTAATGTTCTTGTATGAACTGCTACAATTTGTCGCGGCTTGTTTGGAATAGAAGAATTGCCTAGTTCAGTTATATTGTCGATCCAATAATTTATAGACAACTTATTGTCTAAAACAGACATACTGTCAATGACTTATTCAGCTGAAATGTCTGAACATCTAAAGTCTATGAACATATGTCTATAGTTACCTTTAAGCCTCAAGATATTTCTAAGTCCTATTATGATTTGGTAACTCTAGAATTAGGTATCAATTACTGGGAAATAAACAAATATATTTACTGACCTATATCCTAAACGGAGGTCCTTGGTCCAACCCTGGCACAAAGACGATGATAACCTGTTGATAACCCTACTTTGTTAGAAGTAGTAGCATAAATTCGATGTAAATAAAAATGATTTCAGTTTAGAATGTATTTTATTAGTAATTAAGTATGACCTCATATAACTGTGAGCAATTAGCAGTAATGTAAAAGTTATGGACTTTAACAACATAATTGAAATATAATATGAAAATGAAGATAATTTCTTCATCATCTCCTAGTAACTATTTGCCTTCAAGTTCAATGCGATTCTCAAATAGCCGCAGTTACTGCATTTATAAGAAGTGCATACGTACACCATTCTCTTTTAATTGCGCCACTTAAACATAGTTATGCCTGAGGTTCAGAATTGATGAGGCGCAAGAATTTCAAAATAGAATACATTTCTACCAGTTCTTCACAACATATTTCAAAAGAAATATAATGGAATCCAAAAAAAAAAAAATTGTGTTTCATTAAATAAAACCGAATACGTATAATTCCGAAGAATTAATTTAACGTAGAAAGATCGATTCAGGGATCAAAGCCTTATTCAGTTTTCCAAAACATTAGTTTAGTTTCAAGTACAGATCATTTCTCCACTTGCATGAGTTTGATTAGGACAATCACAAATTTCAAAGATTATGGTGGTTAAAGAGCATTTTCTCGTTTAACTGATATAAATTCTCAAATCGCAGGTTCGCCGGAGGGTTCGTCTCAAATTAGCCATGTGAGTCAAGGCGTTGGTCTTAATCTCAACTGGATAACCTAGAGTAGTAGATTCGATCCCCGCATGGATAATACGAATTTATTTAGTGACGATAAAATAAAATCCTTTGGCCCTAGCTAGACATAGGGTGTGGTAGCCTGAATATAGCTCCTTCTCAATTAGTCATAGTAGAACAAATTGGGGATTAATAAATAACAAGAACAATAGCAGTATAATTATAAAATCAAATCAACAGGACAGTCGTTCAGTTGTAAATACACACAGATTGAGGTACACAAAGTCGCTAAAAGGTTTGGAGAAATTTAAAGCTCTAACAAAAAATTAAAATTGATAAAACTACACCAGCTAAGTATAAAAAATAAAATCGAAATTAAAATTCAAGGTAAAAATCACATTATTTTTTTTTTTTTTGGAATTTAAAAATTTAATTTTTTTTTTTATTTATTTAATTTAAATGAGTTCCGCAACGCAGGCGATTTACTCATTATTAAAGTGTCATTTAAAAATGAAATGCAAAAAAAAAGACAAACACCAACAACAACAAACGGAAAAAGAGTGAACTTTGGCAAATGATGTTTGAAGCATATAAGCTGATATGAAGTAAACGATATGGAAACATCATGGTAATTAACGTTATATATAAATGAAAATGTAACTATAGAAGGGGGAAGAAAAATTAAATAAATAAAAAAAAAATTAGGAAAAGGGATAACCAAAAATAAAAAAATAAATAAAATAAAAAACAAAATAAATAACATAAAAATCACATTAAAACATAAAAATTGTACATCACTGATAAAGAATAGGAAAATGTTTCATTACTTAAAAACAAATAGACATGCTATCGAAATAAAGAAAAAAATCCTAATTGAACTCTAAATTAATAAATATAACTATTTAAACGGCCGTCACGCAGGGGCTGCGTAAACTAAGCAGATTTCTCACGTGCTGGTATGACACACTACTGATCTCATCTTACTCTATATTTTCTATTTCTAAGTAAAAATCCGACGAGTTGAAGTCGGAGATTAAAGAAGGCTGAAAATTAGAAAATATAAATAAATCTCTTAATATACGACTTACGAATAAATGCATAGAGCAATAATTGTAAAACATCAATAGCTTAACAAGATGATTTCTATACAATTTTTCGATCCGACATATAATAATGCAGACATGTAGAATTTTCAAAATTAATTCATTCCAACAGATCCGATTCAGCCGGCCGGTCTTTAGTTTTATATAAAAAGTTTATATGTTGCGTCATACACACACTCACGCATATGTGTGTGTGTGTGTGTGTGTGCGTTAGAAGTATGTATGTATGTATATATATATATATATGTATATGTATATACAGTATTGGACGGACCTCATTTTCCTTACCTGTGGGTAGTATCGATGGACGACTCAGGAAATGTTTCGAAACATGTCGAAAACCATGTCATGAGTACAACCTCAATAGATGAGTTCCCTTAAAGGAAATCTGCTAAAAATGGTAAACATATGCACCAGTCATGGTTTCATTATCAGACAAAGGGGAAAGGTTATCTTGAAAGTAAAGGTGTAGATAATGCATAGATGTAGGCAGTTTATCTAGAAATTTCTAATCATGATAGTCACAAGGTAAGGTTTCAACTAAGGTGGTACGTAAAAGCGAACAGTGATAAACAGTAAGGGAGGTCACAGCGGGCCAATTCGTGACACAAGTTCCTCTTCTCTTCACGGCTCAGATCCTCGTGGGTAGCGTTTACTCTCTCCCGCCTTTAATCCAATACAAGATGTATAGGCTTCGAAGGAATCTGAGAAGAATTCCTGTACATAATCAAGATGTAAAAAACGTGAAATAGAAATAAAATCCTCCACGTTCCATTCCAAACATAATGTATAATGAAACTGGAGAATAAATCAAGCCGAACTGTGATAAGATGATACTTACTGTTAGATTTTTGCCAAATAATTGCCGCATTTTTTTCAGATAATTATGGTGTTGGTTATAGTTAAGCTGGGATATTGCATTAAAGAATTTAGAGGCAACATTCCAGTTCCAGAGTTTAATTAAGCTCTTCCCCCCTTAGAATTTATAAAGGCCAGAGTAATTCTCTAAATATCCTAAAAACATTACAAAATTTATTGCATTTTCAAAAAATAAAAATAAAATTTTCCAAGACACGTGTAACACAAATTTTAAACTTATATATGAATTATAAAATATTTAGATAGAACAACAATAAAAGGAGGGGCTCAGATTAGCCAAGTTAGTTAAATCCCTGGCCTTATCTCACATGCTAAACCTAGAGTGGAGAGTTCGATCTCCGCCTGGGCAATAGAAATTTATTCAGTGGCCTACTCATTAAATCAAGTCCTTATTCCCACCCTGGCTGGAAAAGGGTGGTAACCTGTAGATAGCCCGTCCCAATTAGCCTTAGTATCAACGAGTGGACGTTAATAAATAATAATAATAACAATTACGGGAAAGGAGATTAGAGATGGGCGCTTATAACGCGACTTTAAAGAGGGATGTCACTAGATTATAAAGTCTTCAGAAGTACTATACCAGCGCAATTCAAGAACGGCGAACGTGTTTCTATGATTTTCTGTAGGTTATCCACGGATCGGTGGGCACGCCTCTGGAGCTGAAAATTGTGGAAGGGCAGAGAATATCGCCCACAATCAGCACAGCAATGGAAAATACTTGGGCATGATTTGAAGCAATGGAATGGACACCGAAATGGAGCTATTTCCTCGCTCCAGATCCAGAAGAAGGAATCTGTTAAGGACCCGATGAACAACGAGGGGAAACCACCCCTAAATATATAAACTGCACTTCTTAAAGAAGTGAAGCTATAAGAAGCATAGTTTACTGAAGGATAAAATTTAGCTCTAGGCAAACTTTAATATGGGCTAATAAACGAATCATTGTGGAAATCGTGGGTACCACACTGGCTAGAAAAAGGTGGTAGCATCTAGATAAATCGTAGTAGGCATTTATAAAGAACTTTGTTTTTAAGGAATCGTGTAAATTAAATTTCAAAAAGACTGAAGTTAACTGCTGATTATTTCCTTACTATCGGAAGGAAAACATTAATATTCTATACAAGAAAAAAACGAGATGACAAGCGAGCTTAGTAAGATTCACGTTAGTTTTTGGCTTGTTTTTTAATGTAAATAAATATTCGGCTTTGGATCGTTTAGACACAACATATATCAAAATTGTAATAATCTATTACTGTTACACCTGAAGATATTAAGAAAATCTATGACTATGCCTCTGACTTAACCAAATTACTCAACAGTTTAATAGACTTATAGTCATGAAAACTCTACCAAACTCTATAAAGCAAAAACCCAAAAATCACAAGCTACATTCCGAATTTTGTCCATCAAATTAAGGAATGACAGATAGACAATTTCTCGTACTCTCAAAAGGCAGGGCTTGCTTAACCTTTCCATTCAAGAAATAATGTTAGTAATCGTATTAAACTTAGGGAATTCCTCAGCTACATCGGTGGCTACTAATTAATTCCTCTATTTAAGATAACAGTCATATAAAGAAGATATTAGTCCATAAATTCTAATGAGATGCTCCATCGCTAATGTTTCTGAGCATTGATTTATTTTGAAAACATATCGTTTTGCCCCGTTTTTGTAAGTCTGCTTTGAAATTATTAATTTTATAAAGACTGAATATTATTAAGAGATAA
The DNA here is from genome assembly GCA_019009955.1 of Riptortus pedestris. Classification (NCBI taxonomy): domain Eukaryota; kingdom Metazoa; phylum Arthropoda; class Insecta; order Hemiptera; family Alydidae; genus Riptortus; species Riptortus pedestris. The sequence continues at coordinate 14,946,587 of CM032229.1, forward strand.
TATACTCATTTTACAATATGCTTCAAATATAAAGTCTAGAAAATCGAAATATACACAGTATAAGATATACAATTTTCCAAAATGCCAATATAATAGTAGATCTAGGGAAGCCTCCAGATTAGGTTCCTATTTTTTCAAAAAGCATTTCATCTCATTTTGGTCAGAATAGTCATATTGTGACGACTTTATAAAAGCCTAGGAGAGAAATATTCTTACAAAATAATATCTAGTAAACAAGAGCTGAAGTAATGTATGAACGAATGGACCTGATTAAAGAAAATGTATTTTTTGAAATATCGGTAATAATCTGTACTAAATTGTAGGTTGTTGTAACCTGTAGATAACGTGTTCCAATTAGCCTTAGTAGCACAAATGTTATAAAAAATAACATTTTTTAAAACTATTTATTAGAGAAAGGCTAAAATCTTCACGGAATGCAGAGCCTCAGAATTTATTAATGTTGAAAACAACTTCGTTTTAAAATATGCTTTGCTTGAAAAGGGAGGTGACAAGTAGATAACCCGTCCCAATTATCAGTAATTAATAAATAATAAAAGATAATGATAACAAATAAATTGGTATATGCATTCAGAACCACTTTTCCATAAATTAATAGATAAATAAAATAATTCAAAACAAAGTAATGCGACTATAAATAAAAATAAATAAATAAATAAAAAATAATAATAGTAAATTGAATGTAAACCCTTCTACGTTCAAAATTATTTCTAATAAAATTCTATTCTTTCCAAATTCAGTACCAGTTATAATATTAACATGAATATGACATTAAAGTATAAATAATAACAAAAAAAAACGTACGGCAGTTATAAAATACTTTGAAGTTTATAACGTACAATTTTTCATTAAGAACAACTGCACGGCCCTTCAAAATGGTCATGAGAAGACAAGATCATAGTTAATTTTTGGTTGTCACGTATGAACGAATAGATCTGATTAAAGAAAATGTATTTTTCAAAATATTGGTAATAGTCTTTACTAAATTCATAAAACACCTACTGTAACCAAAATAAAATGAAAGAAACTAAGCTTCCTATAATATTTTGGAAATAAATAATCAGTTTACTGTATTAGAGACGAGTTCATGAATTTTTGCTGTTACACTTTGTTAGCCTTCATATTGATTTTGTTGCCCCAAGAGATATATGTTAATTGTGTTTTGCACGGCGGTTAGTAAATGGTTTGAATGGTAGCCGTGGACAAAGGGTTGTTATGAAGAGTGTTTCGTAAGAGTGAAACGGAAGTCGATCGGAGGGCAGTGTGGGAACGATCGGCTCTGCGTGTCGTAGGTTCAATTCTGATCTTTCACTATTGTCAAGCACGTTTTCGATATTGCACGTCGTCAGGGCGAATCACTTTTGAGCAAGCTACCTCGTCGTAAGCAGCCTTTCCCACCATATACACAACAGCTCATCTCTCAAACCGATCGGCATGTTGAAGTTATAAGGGAAGAGAAGCAAATTCTGATTTTCTAATTTCTTAATTTTTATTATTTAAAGGAGGAAGAAGGATCAGGCTTGGCCATTGGGTAAAGTGTATGTTTTATATTCTTCTATCCCACTGATACAGCGTAAATAATTTGGGTTTTTAATTTTACACAATGTAAACCCTCCTCCCATAATCTGTATTCTGTTACATGAAGGCGAATATTTCAAGGCATTTGTACAGTTCCATCGAGTGATAAACATCAGAGAAATGTGATCACATTCTAATCATTGATGAAAAGGCGATTGTTGAAGATGAAAGAAATTTAGATTCTGACATGAATGTCAAAAATAAATAGAATTTTGTAACGAGAAAACCGATGTAAAAAAATACATAATATATTTATGAAATGTTTTAAAAAACAGCAAGTCGGTTAGAAGGAATTGTGCCCATTCTACTACTGTAATCGACCTTCCACACTACGTATCGATGTAAACAGATGATTTTTTTTGCACGGCATATTTCTTGGTAGTCTAGACATGGCCTCTCCAGCAGTCAGGTAGGATCTCGTCATATTGGTGTAAAACGGCGTTCTCTGGGACATCATACAGAGGCACAAATATATTTAAATGAATATGATTTCAGTGTTTCTTGGGTTTTGACATAACGTGATTTCACCTTTCAACGATAGTGTTTTATAATACGTCAAACCTATACTCCTGACCATCCGTGGGTGTGTATATATGAATCACTTGAAATGTAAAATAATTTTTTTCTTTGGATTGATTGATGATGCCTTCACTGATTATCTTATTCTGCCCATCTCAGATAAAATAGCAATAGTCAAACCCCAAACAATTTATTCTTCATTATTCATGTCGATCCCTTTAAGATGGTGAGAGGATGGATGGAAACCCAACTTCGAGGCTCGGTTACGAGTGTCACCTAAATAAAACTTCGTTTGCGATCCTTGAACTTGAACTCAGCTGTTCCAGTGAAGTGTTATAGTGTATTGTGCATTACCCCAGAAAACAAAATAACATTTAAATACTTTCAGTGAAAATTAATAAATGGAGTATTGATATCAATTCAAAAAGAGACTGTCATTAGGAATCTTTTCACAAGTCATAGGAGATTTTTCAAAATTACTGGAGGTATTGTTTTGTTACTAAAATATCTATAAATATCCATCTTAAAGAAGCCTAAGTTCGACTTCCAAAGCTGCGTTTTAATGTTTGATGAATGATACTCATTCTCAGATGAAGTAATTTCCTGAGAACTAAAAGAGAGTATTTCTACCTGAGGAAAAGGTAAAAAAAACGTCTCTAAACAGTGAGAGTAACTCAATTCAAGCAGTATAGTTTCTAAAGAAAAGACTATTTTTCTGAACCAGCCTCCCATAAAATTAAGTCAACGATTTTCGAAGATCAGTAATAGTAGTTCCGCTTAGTTTTGTGATTGACGAAAATTGGGAGAATTCCAAACAACTTCCTTAGAATATTAATATGGTCGTAGTAAGATAGAAATTGTATTCCAACAAACTCCAGTTACGATCAGAACTGCGGCATAAGTGATACATTAATAAGGTTTAAAGATGTAATACTCGCAAATAAAATTAAAACAAAAATTTTATTTTTATTTTTAAATGAGGAAAACATTTATTGAATATGGCATAGATGGTTGACAGGCGAGAGTAGAATTCAGTAGACTACCAACATCGACTCAGATCTGCCGGACTTATGTGGGCTGATTCTACCTGATGTGAGAAAATTGAAGATGAACCAGACAAACGACAATTTAACGTCTAAAGTAGGACACGCATTTGAAGAACCAAAATTTATTTCATTTATTTATGGCTTTCACCGAATGAATAGTACCTAAATAAGTAATATTTTTCATTGTTTTACATTTCGGAATATTTATTATTCTATGAAAATAAGAAGTGGCAAGTGAGAAGATTTTCACAGTCTCCCGACGTCTTGATGCAACATGAAAGCCAAAGACCGGAAATATTAGCTCAAGATAGATTATCATTAGCCTTCCGGGTTTTAACTACAAAGTGAGTTGAGGAAGACAATTCCAGCACTAAGAGAGTCACTCCCATTATCTAGCAACATTTCTGATAAGGATAAATGACTTTTCGCGGCTCAAAATTGAGATTCTTATAAGCACACAAGTAGGAGAAGTTGGTGGCTGTATGGGTTAAGGTGTGGGTACACTTACCATCTACCGTCAGGAAGCTGAAGGTAAAAATAGATGCAGGTTCAATCCCCGCCAAGGGGTTCAAGAGTTCGCTAACAGAGGGAACTAGTGTCGCAATGCTTATGAATCAGCGTGAGTCTAAAGAGTATATAAGACTATCAGCCCGTCGGTGAGACTCTTAGATCCCGTACACAGGCTGGCAACTTGAACTGGCCACAGACCCTCCGAATACAATGGGGCCAGTCAGTCTACAACTCATTCCAGGTTCTCCTTGGATAACGGGGGTTATATGTCGAATTGATCATTCAACATGAAAAAACTCAGTTCGCGAAACCCTGGAGTCTTGCTCGTAGGCGGCTAAGGATCTTAAAAGTCTATAATACCATCCGAAAAAAATAGGAAGACGTGTCGCATACAGTAATAAAAAAATGTACGGCATATTTTAATGGAAAAATCACTGGTATCGGATAACCTTTAAGTTTCCGGCTAAAGAAGGTAGCTGTAAATAAAATAATAAGTGCGGGATGAAGATTAGCTAACTACTTTGATATTACTAAAACTAAAGATCTTGCTGCCTTGACTGTAAATCAGAAAATTAATCTCAACACAATTAGAAACATTGACTGATTTTGTTACTTGAACCTGGAATAGTTGGGCAACCACAATCTGTTTTAAATCATACAATTCTTCATTAAAGTGAGGAAGGAGATGTCATCAGCCTGTTAGATCTTTCCGGCTAAACAATCAAACAGTTTAATCAGAGCTTAAGCAACGATGAGAAATAGCAGCTGGAAACTATTATCGAAATATGACCCTGGACTAGTAGGTATTAATTAAGAATTAGCAAAGCTGGAAGAAAGGGGTCCATACCCACAGGGTCATAGGCGGCTCCTCCTTTATTCAAATGGTCCAAGATTGCCAAACGATGCTAAATAGGCCTATTATAATTGTAAATACCACTCAAAAAAAACCAAGATAAATTGTACTGATAAAGAACGCATGTCCTACGCCATTCAAAATGGGTTAATATGAAACGCCTAGCCAAAAAAGGAAATTCAGATTGTACTGACGCACGATTTTCGAAAATATTCCTCTAATGCCCATCCATCCTACCCAGAAGATAACGAAAATGAGATCTGGTCCGAATGAAATATATATATATATATATATATATATATATATAGATATATATATATATATATATATATATATATATATATGTCTGTTAACACTCCAGCGGTCGCAATTTTTGTTCGATCGTTACCAAACTTTACATTTAATACTTCTTTAATAAAAATGTTCATTATTGGCAGAATTCGGACCAGTTCGTAAGGAGGAAGGGATGGTGGAATTTCGAAAATTCCACATATCTGCGTTCCTATATGTCGGATCGAAATATTGTGCATAACCAATACTCAGGCAAATTAAAATACCAATAAATGATGTTATGTTCATACCCGTATTTCCTGTATCATGAATATTTACCGAGATATTTGGATTTTTCAGTTTTCATCTATAAATAAACACCCACTCCTACTTATGTCATATTAACAATAAGCTTTTATATCATGTACCTCTTTCTTCTAAGCTTAAATACCAAATTTTTTTTTCAAGAGACCTTTATACATGCAAATTTGTTTTGCCATGACTTCTCCGATTAAGATTTTACTTTCTTGATTTGAAAATGTTTATTTGATCTATACCACACTCGGCATTTAACCGTTTCAGTCATCACTAAAGATCATATTTTTTATTGCCTGAAATCGGGGAGGGGGAGGTTATAGATGGGTGGATTCCAAAATTCAAGGTAGTAGGATAATTCAAGGTTATAGAGCCAATTTTGTTCTCTACAATTGTTCGTTTATGCATTTTTTCGTAACTGAAATATTAAGCGAATAATTCGTATTTTCTTGTTTTCTGTCAGAATAGTCAGAGATGTGTACACTAGTGTGTCTTATCAACACAAGGGAAATCTGCTTAGTTTACGCAGACCATGCGTGAGGGATGTTTTTATATGAAAACCCTTAGAGTTAATGGTCTAAATACCGTTTTTAATTGAATGCTTATTACTTTGGCTGCCTGAATGCGGAATAGCGTAGGTAATTTTCGTACAGTAAAAATCAATATATTGAGGGGAAATAGAAAGTTCTGCAGCCCCCCTTTTCAGAATTATAAATGAAAGGAATCCCGTTTAAGATGTGTACCGTTTCTGCGATGGAGGCAAGCGGAGGGCTGAATCTATTGTAGCTAGCAGAATGTCAACTATTGCACAATAGAACATATTATATAATAAGTAAGATAATATTATGTTATTCCGGTGTTGTACTTTTCCGTTATTTCGTATAATACCGGTAGCAGAGGCAGTTGATAACTTCTATTGAAGCAAATTGAATTCTGATACGAATTGGAAATCTAAAATATGTCAGGTCTATTCTCACTTTACAACAGGAGGGAAATGGTAGTTTAGGTTCTTGCCAAACTCTTATTTTATGAGTCTATATATACCCCAAGTGCTTTATGCAACTGACAAATGATTCGAATAAAGAATAAAATATGATTAGAAATCGAAATAACTTCTGCTGAGTCTACAAAGGTAGCAGTTTCAAAAATCATTCCGATTTAATTTTAACAAAAATGTCGAGTAGTCAGTCTGAAAGTTCAGTGACATCGAGATCTGAATAATTGTACAGCAAATAATGTAGGTTTATCCAAGAGGGTTGGGGAAATTACAATTACTGGCAAACCAATCAGAAAGTAAACAATACAATTGCATAACCGTTATTAGTCTAGACAATCTAGTTCAATTCTTAAATTACTTAATATCCAACAAAGAGTTCCTTCTCACAGTGATATTTTTAGTTAAATTGGGGTCAAAACTGAGTTTCTATTATTCTGAAACAAATGAACATAAAAAATCCTATGGCCTAAAATGAATTTTATTCAATTAAAATAACGTTCATAATTTTCACTTTGTCAAAAAAGATTCTCGTAAAAAAAATCATTACAAAAAATAAATAAATATCCAAATACTAAACACTGCCCTTCCTTTTCGGTACAAATTATACGAAATTTAAACTTTTTACGTTTCTATACATAACTGGACTGGTTCACGGTCCTATCTACGTATACGTAAATTGACATGTTTAAGTTCTTATACATAATTGTACTGTTTACGTTTTTTAGATAATTTGACTTTGTTTACGTTTTATATAAAAATTTGACTTCTTCACGTTCTTACACCAATCAACTTTATTTTTTAATTAATAATTTGACTTATTTTCGCATTTCTTTAGTGTGTGTCCATTCTCTACTCAAATGACTTTTCAGTTTAAAGAAAAGTGTTTCGATCCAGTTGATAATAAGATTTCTGATAATTATAACAACAAATATTTTTTAAAAAACAGTTTAGATTGTTCATGTAATATTGCAGGGATTTATGAAAACGTTAGTTGAACTAAAACAATGCTTATGAAAGCAATTAAGTTTTAGAGCCATTGAGTACTAATTTATAAGAATACTTTTTTATAAGTTAACTAGCAAATGCCAAATTATCTTTGAAGTGTTATTTATTAACTTGCGCTTTACGCTATCTGACCGAGACGGGTTATTTATCGAAGATACAGTTTAGAATATATGATTTATTTGGCAGAAATCTGCAATTGATGGTGTACTCACGAGGATATTTTCGCAACGCTTCATCGAATGTCTACCTATCCTACCTAGGATATGATTCGTGGATTCAAATTTTATTTATATATATATATATATATATATATATATATATATATATATATACATACTGGTCTATTTAGAATCTGGTTCTGGAACCATCCGGGTGGGCCTTAGATAAATTCTTCATTCATCCGACCATCAATATCATAGAACAAGTTACATGTACTAAATAATAATTAGTTAATTTAAAATTTGTAATTACAGCCTTCATTTAGTAATAGATCCAGTAAGGATATAGAAGTTAACACGGTCCTTCGGCCTCTATCGCCTTTCTTATGTACGTAAAACAATAAGAATGCAACTATTTTATTGGCCATTCCGACACAAACGACTATTATATATTCATTAATATCCGATAAAGAAATATTCAGTGAAATAATATTTGCTTTACGACTAATCAAATTCTTTATTCTATTAATAAATCAAATATTGATAGTGCTACTTATTATTCATAATGACACATTCTATTCAAATGATTTCTGTAGAAGGATTTAAGTCAAGTTAACCTTTAAAAGCTGTCAAAAATAGAAAGGTATAAGAATTATGTCGGCCACTCTTGAGGAAGTCCTAAATTATGGCATTTACTTAAATATGTATGCACCTATCAATACTGTTTGTAATGCAAATAATAGTTTATTATTTAAAAGCAATAATAACATTGTCACAAAACAAACTAAAGATACAAATAAAATTATTCGAGTAAAATTGATCTGCCGGGAAGCCTTAAATCACTTCTGAAGTACTAAACTACTTTTTTTTTGTTATAAAACATACAATACCAGCAGTAATATACATAATGTAATAACAATCCCATGATAGAGATTGTATTATTTTAGCATATGTAATTTCGTAATTTACAATGATTTATTTAAGTACACTATTTAAGTAAGAATGTAATGATGAATTGATTCGTCAAAGGCTTGATTAACCTCGTTACAGGCTTTTTTAAACTAAAAATAGAATGAGTTAACCATTTTCATTTATGCTCTTTCATTCACACATATTTACAATTTTGTAATATCGTCGTGATCACGAAGATTTCCTGCAGGAGGGATATTAGTTGATTTATCTCGGGAAAAAAAGCCTAGTTAGTAGTAAATATAGTTCTATAAATTCATAGATACCAGAGTAATTTGACGCCGTTTCAGCGAAATGTGTTTCTGTTATTTTTTTTAAATTTCAAGGCGAATAAGTCACACCATAATTCATAGCTGTTAATAGTCACTAGAAGCTATTATCAACGAATAAGAGCTAAATATATACAACTTTTTTTTCTTTTGAGGTCTGTAATTGTAAAGCAAATCTAGAAATATTTGTTTTCTGTCAGTATCTTAAATATTTTTTATTTGAAACGTTTTCCGTAGTTATGGAAAAATCAAGTCAATCAAAGCATATACACATCTGGCTGCAGGTTGTATAATTGTATCAAGTCTTTTTTATTCCTTTGGCTTGTAACAGTTTTACTAAAGTAATTTAAATTTAACCCCATTACATAATTGTACAGTTAGCAGTTTAATGGGAGTTGATTATAAGGGAGCATAACATTAAAAGCAGTTCTGTTGATCTATTACAATCTTGTTTATTATAGATTGAAGGATTTTTTGTAACCTTTCTACAGAGGTCAAGTTGAGAAATTTCTTGAGCTTCAATATATCTTAATGGCTCCTAGTAAATGATTAATATTGACAAGGTGGTTTATTCCCACGGTTATAGATAAGACCGGCATGTTTACTTAGAATTGTCTTTTATCAAAAATGTTATAGTTTTTTTTTAAATTTATTTAAGAGCTAATCTGTGCTTTTATACCCAGATAAATTCGTGTTTTATTAGGAAGTGGTAGGTCTTAGAAAGGCACGATTACAAGTCGATCAGTTATTCCACTTCTGATGATGTTATTATAGCAGCACGGTAACTGCTGATATTTAAACTGATAATATGTTGAAGATATCCCATAAAGTACTTTATGATTAAAGAAAATTTAAAGTTGGAGTACTGGCCTTTCGTTTATACCCTGGGAATTTACTAGAGCTTTCACCTTCCAAGGTTTAATGTGAAATGTGTACTTTGGAAAATATGGAGCCTCAATACGGATGTAGATCAATGGTATAGCACCCGACTTTAGAACACATAAGTCAAGCAGCATCAAGCTTGGTCAGTACTTGAATGGGTGACCGTGGAGTTAGTACTACGTTTTCCTGCCAGAGCGCACTAATGTCGAAGCTGTAGGGGGATGACTGGCGTTCAGTGAGTATGCCTCTCCTAGATCTCGTCGGCGAATAAACTGGCATTTGGTGACATGACTACTGCCCCCAAGTTACAATGAGGCCCGTCTGTCTACTGGAGACAACTCATCCAGCTCCATCTTGGTTAACGGGGGTTTAAGTCGAATTGATCACTCCATACGTATAACACTGATCACGAGTCCCAGTCGGGGGAAGTTAAAGATCTCTAAGATCTACAGTGTAAACCGAAAAACTATTTACATATACGGATACAGAGGTTTCATAAGATAAAGCCATAATACGAATATATATTTTGGATAATATGGAGCCATAACGTGGTTATACACTGGATAAGATCAATCCTTATTTTGGATATACACTTTGTATAGAATATTATTTTGGATATACTTTTCTACTAGAAATATTAGTAAAATAAATTTTATATAAAAATTATATTTTTGTCCAGGATTGCTAGGACTCTTTTTACAGTAAATGAACAGGAAAATATATAATACAAGTAAAATGCATCCACTACTGGTTTTGTATTAGTAATTATATTTCCCTAAGGGAATAAGCTTTTGTGATTAAAATCTTAGCGTTTTTCTTTCTTCAAAATGTCTACCATTTCTCCCAAGTAAATGACAAATATAAAATGGTGGAGACAATTTTTATTTGATCGTAACAAAAATTAATATTTATCTATTCCATATAGCAATCTTTTTAAAGTAACCGTTATTATATATTGAACGAAAATTGGTATGCAGTCCAATTTGTTATTCGAGTTCCTATACATGTTGAATACATTTTCCTGTGACAGAAATATTTTTTCGTTTCCGTTAACATCACACTCGTAATTTTGTGAATTTCGAATTAAGCAATTATATCACTAAATGCCACATGCACAGCTTAAATATTATATCATGTTTCTGAAAGATTCTTATTAAGGTACAAATAGAGAACCAAATGTGCATATGACGACATACATGTCCAGCTCGTATTAAATATTCCTTGACGGGAATTAGTGGATTGGTTTCATTCATCATATAATACAGTGTTGCTGTGTGTTCAAAGGAACCGAATTATGTAAGAGGCTCCGAAGTAATGTGTGGTAATTGCATAATTTAGCCCACCGGTCAGGAGTTTATTAGGAGGCGGTGAATCATGAAGACAGAGCGCACGGTATGCAGTCCCGTATTGCACCGATGCACACAGAACCTAGGAAGTGGTCGGCTCTCTCGCATACCTTTACTCTCCAATGCACTTTGTTTCGCTCACAGATAGTACGGCTCTGCCACAGGTGCTTACTCATTAACCACACAGTCTGAAATAAATTCCCATTTAACCAGATATCTCGAGGAATGGACTTGTAAGGCAGTGAAATAATTAAAGAAAAAGAAAGGATTAAATAAAGTAGTTACGATCTGCAGGTACCTCGAAGCAGGTAGGGGAGGCTCAGAAATATAAATATTGCAATAAGCAGAGATCCCGAAGTAAATGGGGAAAAGGAGCAATATATGGAAAGATATTACTAAAAGTAGAGGATTCCGAAGCACAGGTATTGTTATAAGTAGAAGTACCGAAATAAAAGTTTCAAAAGAATTAGAAATCCAGAAGGAGTGAATTAGAGGCTCCTTTATGAGTAGAGTTTCCAAAATAGAATTACTGTTGATAGTGGAGGTCCTGACATCCATATATTGCTATAAGTACAGGTACCTAGACCATTAGAGATATTGCTAAAAGCAAAGATTCCAAGGTATAAAAAATGCTAATAGTAGAGATCCCAAGATAGAATTATTGCTATAAGTAGGGTTTTCGAAGAAGAATTACAGTTGGCACTGGAGATCCCGACGTATAAATATTTCTGAATAAGAGATCCTAAGATAAAATTATTGTTATAAGTAGAGATTCTGAAGTAGAATTATTGTTACCAGTGGAGATATCGAGATAGAGACATTGCTATAATTAGAGATCTTAACGTATAAATACTCATAGCAACGTCTCTACCTCGAGATCTGTAAACAATAATTCTACTTCAGAAACTCTGAATATGCTCTAAGTAGAGATCCTGACGTAGATATTTTGCTAAAAGTATATGCTATTAAGTATAAGTAGATGCTGAAATACAGGTACTGGGAAGAAGTTGAGATCCTGAAATAGAGTTATTGCAAAAAGGGAAGATCCTGAAGTACAGGCATTTATATAAGGAGACGCCCCAAAGTAGAAATATTGCTGTATGTAGATATCCTGAAGTAGAGATATTGTTATGAGAAAGATCCCATAGTAGATATACTCGCACTGCTATAAGTAGAGATCCCGAAGTATATACGCTGATACAAGTAGAGATCCCGAAGTATATAAGATGATAAAAGTAGAGATCCCGACTTCGTTATTTGAACAGACCAATGATTAATGATCATTGTAGACCAACGAAAGTTGTATACAACTTGCATCTAAAGTTCTTTCTAGTTGCTTCATGCTAGAATATCCTCTGCAACTTCCAAATTCCTACTTTTCCTTTCAATGCAGACTCCATTTTTTTATTTCATTAAAAACAAGGGCAGATTGCTTTTGGAAGATTTCAGGCATTCCAAAAATAATGTTTCAGGATTTGATAAGATAACCAAACATGTTTTAACCTAAATAAGTTTAAATAACTTATAAATGTTATTTCCACTTAGAGCAATTCAGCCACTAACCAAATCATATCCAGCTCAATCGTCAAAACCTGGTTACATAGACATAACTGTTATCACAGGAAAATTGGAATAGAAGGTGTTAGACCAGCAGAGGGAAATCTGCTTTGATTACGTAGCTCAATGTGAGGGACGCTATTATAGGTATGAGGATGGAAATTTCCAAAATATATCTCGCCTTTTTCAATCTAATCTCGAACTGGTAGCGAGTGTATTTCTACCACTCCTGGAACTAACGCCACAGCTATCTTCTCTACACTTCTATGATAAACTGATCGAATTCTATCACCAATCCAAGGGAATCCTATAAGATCTGCAATTCATACAAGTAACATGTATTTTGCATGCACTTCTTGTTGTATTACAAGAAACAATACCATATTTATATAAACATACACTTCTGAACAATACAACCTCCTAAAGAAACAATCTTTTAGTTTTCTGAATACCATTCTTCACATTAGCTTAGCAAAATATTATTATACAAAGGTTAAGTGGGAAAAATTGTTTTGAATAATCCTGACATTAAAACTCCGCCGAGAAATCATTAACTGACTCTCTCAAAAGGGAACAAATAAAACCAAACATCTATCATTATATTAATGGAGAAAATCAACAATTTCTTGACTACCGTGACTCAGATAAAACTATTAGACTCTGCTTTTCATATCTTTTACTGTTTTTCTTCTAAGCTATAAACTCCTTTTTAAAGAGTTATAGCTTTTAAAAAGATTGCTTAAGTGGCAATTCGTGATCTAGATATAACTCTCCGGCTAAGAGTAAAAACCCATGTTCTATGCAAAAACAACTAAGACAATCGGTATGACCGTCGTATTCGTTTTCAAACCTAAGTCGTGGTACACATTCATTTTTCCACTCGGGAATTAAAAAAAAATAGTATGAACAACTCATTTTCTTGCTCGAAAGCTGATAAAACAAAACAAATATGTTATTCCCTTTTTCGCTAAAGGTGCTGTTTACTTGATTATTGCAAATCGAAAACTGGGTGTACTTTATCCAAAACTGGGAACTAATAAAATTTGGTGTACTTTGAAAGAAGCTCTCTATCAATGGAACACACAACAGAGCTTCTTTCTTAAAAATTCAGCTCATTATATACTAGATTTTACCAAATTTTGATCAAATAACTTTATTTTCGAAGTCCGAAGATAGCATCCATTCGGATGTAAATGGGTACGCGTTTCAATGAGTTTTTGAATGGAATGGATTCATAATAATTAAAATATATAATATATCCTTCTATAGTTTTAAAATGAGGTTATTAGAGTAGGATTTTGGGGAATCGCATATAAGTATTTGAACATTATAAGCCTTGTCGTACGACAGCCTTGTAGGGGACTGCTCCTATTTACCAAAACATTTTTCAAACCGATGTACAGGAGTAGAAATATTTGTTTCAACATTTTCCAAAAACCCAAATTAAGGAAGTACAGAATTGTAGTCATATCTGTCGGTGCATAACGCCGTCACAAGTAGTACAACTCTAGACGGCTTGATGAAGATGGTGCCTTTGCATCGAAAGCGCTTGCCAACTGTATTCGACCATCAGCCAGTGACGACTAACTTCATATTGCTATACTCCTACTAGAAAAGTTAGCTCTTATTCTTGTTGAAAGTTTCCCTGCCTATGAAGGACCCAAGGGACAATGTTGCCAACTTAAACGGTACTCCACTGCGTCCTAGATCTCACAGGGACGACACTTGTAGAAGAGAGGTCACAACTTTCGCTCTCACTTCTCGCCGACTGCGTATTGATATCCGAACGGACCGACAAGAACCCCCGCACATAAAGAGACATGCGTAGAATGAAAGCAGTCAAATATATTTGTGCTAACCGTAGCCTTACTAATATTAATTGTATAGCAGTTAGCGAGACAATGGCGGTAGAGCTGACCTTTCTGCCTCCTTGATCTGAGTGGGCTGACACCATGGGTTGGGGCCTTCTGACCCACACTCACTCATTAGGCTACGCACATTTATTTTTTTTCGTACGTTTATATACAATGGCCGTATCTCATTTTTTAAATGGTATTTCTAATGGCATTAAATGTCAAGGCCTTAACGCAGCTGCTGCGTAAACCAAGCTGATTTTCCACGCAATAGAATAAGGCACTCTTTCAGCCAGCGTTTCACAGTGGAGAGTGCAAACAAATCAAAGCACGTCACGCAGGAACTGCGTAAATTAAGCAGATTTCCAACGTGTGCTACGTATTTGCATTTACCTCAAATTGAGTAAAAGTTCTATAAGAACAATATTTGGTATTTCGGCTTCAAATAATGTGCTTCATAATCACACACATTCACACCTTACTGTCAATATGGCATGAGTAGGGGTTTACTAAAGACCGAAAACTAAATAATTCAAATATCTCGGTAAATAATGACGATAGAGCAAAAATGTACATAGCAGCATTTATCGAGCTTTAAATATGCAATAAGATTGATTCAATACAATTTTTCGATCCGACGTATAGTAACGGAGATAATTTGAATTTTCGAAATCCCCCCTCTCATGATTTCAGCCATTAAGGAACTCGATCTTTCTTTTTACATAAACTGATTAAATACTGAGTTTGGTAACGATTAAACAAAAATTATATCACCAAATTAAATTCGATGAGACTAAAGTTTTACACAGAGAGGATCATCTCGGTAAAAGATTGGTCCTAGAAGCTATAGAAATTAACAAGAGAACGAACACAATAAACGGCGTGTACGGTGTCACTCTCTCTGAGACGTGGAAAACCATTTTGAAAAAGTCCGTCACGCAGGGGCTGCGTAAACTAAGAAAATTTCCCTCGTGAGTTTCAGTAAAAGATTTATATACATACTGATAACACATTAAACGGAACATAAACACAATAAATACAATCGGAAATAAGAAATGTTTCCGCCAGTTTCTGGCGGATAATAGCTGAGTATTATTTATGTAACACGAGTAGAAGTGGCGGAAAACTGCAAATATCTCGGTTAATATTCATGATAATGAATAAATGTATATAACAATATTTATTGTAAATTTAATTTGTAATAAGATTGACTCTATACATTTTTTCGATCCGACGCATAATAACGGAGATATTTCGATTTTTCGAAAATCCTCCCCTCTAAACCCCCCCTCTCTCTGGCCCGATTTCAGCCGTTAACGAACTTGATCTTTCTTTTTACATGCAACGACTAAATATCCAGTTTGGTAACTATGAAGCAAAAATTGCGACCGCTAGAGCGGTAACAGACAATTATATATATATATCGGACCTCATTTTCGTCATTTACTAGGTAGGATCGATGGACATTTGAAGAAAAATTTCGGAAATCGCGTCATGAGTACAACCTCAATAGCTGATTTCCCTCAAGGGAAATCTGCTAATAAAATCAAGACCATATGATTGAAGTAGCTACTCAAATTAAATTAAAATTATTGCCTGACGAAGATGGACGCATTTCCATCGAATATTTGCAAAACAACAAAAATTCCAACCGCTGGATGCAGCCTCAAAAATAGAATATATATATATATATATATATATATATATATATATATATGTGTGTGTGTGTGTGTGTGTGTGTGTGTGTGTCTAAGTCTATATATATATATATATATATATATATATATATATATATATATATATATAGTTTTGAGCGGACCTCAATTTCGGAGGTCACCTCCTGGGAAGGATCGCAGAACATTTGAAGACATTTTTAGAAAATTGTGTCATGAGTACGACCTCAATAGCAAGGAAACCTGTTAATATAAAAATTCATCGTAAGAACAATTCCGTCATTGCACTAACCAAACTGTGCGGGTATAGTTGTTGCACTTGCAGAATGCACTAGGACGTAGCTTGGTCATTTTCGATAAATAATAAATCATAATACATTTGTATTCTTTGCCAACCCATAGAAGGGGGTCTTCTCAGGACAACAGGATCACGTAACAGACATTTACTCACATAGAATCTCTTTCAAAGCCATATTAAAATTTTATGATTTTGAAATTATATGCCATGAAATGATATTAAATATCTATATAGCGTACGAATGGATGTTAGCTTGATGATCAGTCATAAAGAGAATACTTACTCAACACCACTACAACAATAACGAATAGTTCAAACACATAAACCAACAATCCATGTCAAATGTGGAGTAAAATTTATTACCGTCGTCAACGTGTGTCACTAAGGATATTTATATAAACCAACCTTAATTTCGATTTTTCAACCTATTAAAAAGAAATTAATTAAAATAGAATAGTACATTTAATTGAGGTAATAAAACTATATATAAAATAATTCCTGACAAACACAATTATCAAAATGGTATTATAATAAATGTCCTACTTATCAACTTTAAGAAGTAGGTTCAGACAAACACTGTTAAACCGCTGTTAAATATGAAGTATGGTTAAATAAACATTTCTGAGTGAAGACAAAATCTTAATACATGGTGACATACAAGCTACGTACTTCTATGTATCTCTGACAGTTAAACTTCAGTGAAATCAACATTTAGCATTTAAGCTTCGAATATAGTTATTCGTAATATGTTAGCATAATGTTAATACGAACATAATAGGAGGGGCGTTTAATGAATGCTGAAAACTGAAAAATGCAATATCTCGGTTGATATTCAAGATACAGAAATTGAGTACAAACCCACATGTACAGGAAAATCAATTTTTCAATTAGATTGGTTCTAAACAATGTTTCGATCTTATGTCTAATAGCGGAGATATTTCTCCCATTAAACCCCCATTCCCAATGGTTTCATTTCAGCCATTAAAGAACTTGTTCGTTTTACATGAAACGTTTAACTATCGGTTTAGGGAGCGATCACCCGAAACATGAGACAGCTGAAGTGTTGCTAGGCTAGTGTGTGTGTGTGTGTATATATATATATATATATATATATATATATATATATATAGTTTTGAAGGGACCTCGTTTTCGTCAAGTTCTGGATGTGATGGGTGGGCGTTTGAAGAATGTTTTTGAAAATTGCTGGAAACCTTCTAAACGTTACTCAAGCTGAAGCAGAACGCTTTAAAGAAGGCTAAGTACCGTTTGTCGTAGTTTCTTTGATGTCAGGGATACAAAGTCATTCACCTTATCGTTTTTTTTTTACTTCAAGATTTTAGGTTTACTGTTATCAAACTATTAATAAACATTCCATCCATCCATTTTTAGATAATATATACAATGATTTGAAGGACAGACTACTGTGAATGCTAAAAGTGTGCCTTGCCTGAACCAATTATGAGCAATAAAGAAATTCTCAAGCATGTGAGGCAACCTTTCAAGGAGAATTGGCCAAGATGTTGAGGGCACCAGATCAAAATATATGCCCCCAAATGCCGAAGCTCTAGATATGAATCTAGTCTTGCATTAGCAATATATTAAGGACTTTATGGCTAAAGCAACTTTTATAGCTGCTCTTGTTTAAGTTGCTCCTTGCTCGCCCTCCCTCCTAACCTAAATTATGCTGTTTTTGTATATAATTAGGTCATTTTTTCGTTATTTTTTACAATTATAATTTCCTCAAAAATAATTATGTACCCTAGTTAGAAAAATTATTATTCAAATGTTGAGTGTCACATTTACTTAAGATGAAAAATTCATTATGATTGAAACTGCTACAAGCTTATAAGAATAACCTTGCAAAGGTTGCTCACGTTTATATTTATTTTTTATAATGAAATCTAATTCCAGTTATATGTTAGCCTTGTGACTTAAAGCATTGGTCTTAATCTCTAGAGTGGCGACTTCGACTCCTCCCTGTGCAATAGGAATTTATTTAGCAACTAGGTCATTACATAAAATCCCACCTTGGCTTGAGAAGGGTAGTAACCTTTAGATAACCCGTCCCCATTGGTAGAACAAAGTGAATATTAATAAATAGCATTTTTCATCTGAAATAAGTTACTTAATAAAATCCTTTTGTCCACGCGAGGATTGAGCTCAAAGCAAAAACTTTTATAAAGATATTAAGACTAACTTCCGAACACACACAGCTAAACTGAGCCCCAAACACATTTTTTGACTATACTTTTCACACTATAGTTTTCATTATTAAACATTATTTAGTAAACTGAGATCTTTTACATCCAAGAATATTACAAATTTTCAAAAATGAATTTGGAAAACAAATTCTATTTCGGAATTCTCGCTTCTTATAAGTAGTAAAGTGAGAACTCAAACAATTTTCTTTGAATATGGAGTGTTATTAATAAGATATAAAAGACCAGACCACTATTTCTGAGGCAACAACCTTTAAGAGAAACAGAATTATTTTTGTCAAAGTATATGAAAAAAATCAACTTCAAATGTTAGACTAACAATGGGAAGCTTAATTCAACATAACTCACAAAGGTAATATTTCATTAATTGTTTTATATATATGTATATATATATATATATATATATATATATATATATTCCCCTCACAAAGACCAGATTACTCAATTAAAGGACCAAGAAAAATCTGACGAGCCTTGAAACTAAAGGTATATAACTTCATTATCAAATCTGTGACATGCATAGGTGTGCCGGGTACTATGGAATCAACAGTAACAGTCATCAAGATTAGTTAGTATTTTGGCTCAATATAAAAACAAGTAATTGAACGTCAAATTTGAAGGTAGAATAGAGAATCCCGGGTTAAACTAAACCAAGATTTGTTTCTTTGATTTTTATTTCACCATAAATCTTTTGGATTATTGGCAAAAAATAGTAAAAATGAATTTTCAGCTATTAATGTTTCCTTAAAGACTTCATTAGCAGACGTATTATGTATAATACACTCTGCCTTAGGATTAATCTTTCTCTGTGTACTATTGTAGAATTATTATGTTTGCTCATCTCATATCTCGCTAACTTTCAAAATATACGATGAGGATATTAGCATATGCGGGCAGGCTATAGCGGCCCTGGGACGTCGTAAGTAGGCTCTTCTGTATAGGCCTCTTGGATCAGTTTTTCTATGGAAAGTTAGAAAATGAGGTCACGCTAATAATCAGAATAGGTGGGGAATTAGTGATGATGAGCTAGCCAGAGGGAAAATAGTGCTCTCACTGAAGAAGACCAGTGAACCAGCTTTCTCACTATTAGTCCACCCGAAAAAAAAATTATGAGCTGAACTATTGTTTAAGGGGGTCGCGTGAGAAAATATTTTTGGAAATCGGGCAATGGTGTCGCACAAGAAAATCAATTAGCCCATAGTCGTTTATGGACAATGGGAAAATTAATTTATTATTTCAGGTGGCAAACAGAAATACAGCTAAAACCCCGGATCTTAGTCTAGAAACTTTATAAAGTTGTACGAATGAATTGGCAGAAGACGATTTTGTAGGCAAATACATATAATTAATTATCTAACGATCTAATCTTAGTATTTATTTCCATGTCCCTTGGAGTAAATATATGTATGTTAGGTAGTGCAATGTCCTGAAGAGAATTGGTAGGAACAGAAACATGTAAAGATAATTGCTATACGCTTTGAAGAACAGAAATGAGTGTTTGCCAAACAAAATAACTTACAACCAATCCATTCATATTTGAATGAGATAGTCTCAACAATTATAATAATAATCATCCTTATATTATATGGCTGACGGTCACTTAAGCTGAAATGAAACTAAGTTATCTCCTGGATAGGATCATAGACATTTGAGGAATTTTTCACGTCATGAGTACAACCTCAATAGCTGATTTCCCTTGAGGGAAAACTGCTAAAAAAATAAAATTTGTATCTTCACTAAATTAACACATACATAATTTTGATTTAAAAAAGTATTAAATTAATTTATAAAATATCATAATTAATCTAGAGAGAGATCAAATTATGGAGATGAATTTCCATAAAAATTTTGGGATGTAAAATAGCTTTTGCCGTACTAAAATACAAAAGGCGGAAAATATTTATTATAATTTCGTTAAAATTCAGAATTTATATATAGTTGGCTGATGCATGGCGGCATTGGCGATTACCATCTTGTAATGTAGGTTGTTTCATCACATTGGGGAGCATTCTTGATTTGAGGTTTGGTACTGTGGTCGGATGCCGCATAATTACCTTATAAAAATATAGTATAAAGTTAATACATCCAGAGGCGTACGTGAACGGTTTTTTCCCATTGTGAGTGGAAATTTTAGAATTAATTAATTTTATTTATTGTTTTTCTTCATTTTTTAGACAGTATCACAGAAAGGACACATTTATTAAAATGAACGCTTACCAATCTAATCCGAAAAACATTAAACGACTTGTAATCAGGCCCCTTAGTCATCAGGGACACTTAGAACGGAAAGTAAAAGTCTTCTAATGGCCTCATAACTGGAAAAGAGATAATAAAACCTTTTTATAGATGGACTTTTATGTATAGTAATGCAATAAGATTAACAATGTGGAGTAATTAAGGCATATACATAACTGGAGGTAAGTAACTATTCAACGAACGTATTAAACATTTTAATGGCAATCCTCGAATTGAAGGATTGAAATTATAAGATATTATTTCAACATGATTTGTAGAGGTAAATGAAAGTTATCAGCTGTTTGGACTGGACTGATTTCATCAATACCAAAAGAGAAGTTTCTCCCCTAGAGTCATAAAACACTCTTACATTAATATATGTATTTCATCAAAGCACATGAAGAGGAGTTTGTGGAGTACGTTTAATAGTTTTGGATAAACATGTCAAGTGGCACATTTCATAGTAGAAAATATAAACAGGATCTGGTCTGAAAATATGTTGATTGTTTGAACACGTTCAATAAATCTGAAAAGTAATACAGTTAAAATATGGGTTGTAGTAGAACTTTGGGGAAATTAAAGGTTAACATAGTTAATAAAAAGTTCGTTTTTTGAAAAATAATGGACTTTTGGATAAATATAGCCCAAAAGAAGAGTAATTTGATTAAAATTGGTCATTGAACAAACAAATTTCAGATTGGTTAAGGCTTAAAATCATGTTTTTATAACCCTGCTATTTTTTTTTAAATTTATATTGACTTTATATTTATAGGAGAATAACTTTAAACTGAGCATTGTAAATGTCCAGGAGAGCAAAACGTTTGCTCTAAAACATATAAAGTGCTGGTGAGACCTCAAGATCTATTATTAATCCATTTTTTTTCTTCTCTGCTAATAGTAAATGAGAAGTTAATTATTTGAGTACATGTTCCATCACCAAAATGCATATTACATGTATGATTATCCTTAAATACATTTTTACAATATCTAATATTTAATAGGTTAGTACCATATAATCAAATATAATAAAAATTAAATAAATAAAATAATGTGAATTAATAACAAAATAAAACAAAATTATGAAATAAGCAAGATAATTAAAAATAAAATTAATAAACACAAATTAAATATAGTTAAACTCAACCGATGCTACGAGTTGTCTTCTCTTCTTTAATTTTCGAGTCTATGTAAGGCCAATATATTGAATTATAATTATCTTTCCTCATAATCAACTTTATATTCCAATGTATTTTTACTATACTTTTGACAAACTTTATTTATTCTTTATTATATTTATTAAATGTAAAAAGAAATAATTGGTGGTTCTGGCCAATTACCTCCTTTTAAGATTAGGTTCCTTATGTACATTGATGTATTTTGATTGTTCAGCAGTCGCAAAAAAACGTTTGTGTTGTCTGTGTGTTGCAAGTACATTTTTCATTGTCTTGAATTTTTAATATTGTTAAATGATGTGATAGTGAATCTTAATTGTGTTGTAGTTGTTGTGGGTATATTTGTTTTGTGTTGGTATATGATTTGTTATTATTAGTCCCTTAAAATACTTTTCTTGGTCTGAATAAGAATAAGTTACAAATAAACTTATCTTCAATATTGTCAGTTACCAACTCCCATGACCACATTCCATAGGGACACCAATATGTTAATCACCAATGTTGCGAAACATCTTGTTAAATGAATTATAAAATAATCCCCAGATCTCGTATCCTCATATCCTTCTGTTTAAAACTCATCTAGATGCTGCTTAAAAGATAATGGGAGAAAAGACACACCTTTATCTTTAAGATTAATGGACGTATAGGATGTAGCTTCTTATCGGAATAAGTGTTGGCTGTCAATTCCGACTGTGTATACGAATGTTCGGTCAGAGCGAGGTTGAGGTCGCTGACAACAACCCCAGAGCTGCAAGGCAATATGATTTACAGAACTACAATACCTTTATATGTTTGACCTCTCCCCTCGAATAAAGCACTCCTTGTCATCATATACTCTCTAGTAATAGACAAACATAAATAATAGGCTAACATTAATGACCATTATTACTGTCTGTCATAACTACTAAATATAAGCTTCTAGAAGAAGGAAATGAAGCCCTAAAATAAGGCCTCAGTTAGTAGTTAATTTGACAATAGTCTTGTAAAAGGCAATTTGTCTCCCAAACGCAAATGAAAGTTAATTTCTCAGGAAAACCCAGAAAAAAAAGTTTAAAGTACTGTAATCAGAAATGTAAAAAATTTCAGCAGCCAGATGTTCTTCGTCCGATGCTGAGCAATAGAAAATTCAGTTTATAGTTATCTAGAAACAAGGCCTTTTCACTCCATAATGCTGTTAACTGAAAAACTAATTGTCCAGCTTTATAAGTACGAGAACAAACTTAGCATATTTTTATTCTGGATCCAACACATTTTTACATGTTCTTCATATTTTCATAGGAAGGGTCACCAATAAAAACATTTTTTCCGTGTAAACTGTATTTATACTGCCCTACATGTTTCGTGGCTTATATGACATCTCTTCAGGGGATATCCCTTTTCAAAAAAGTTAATAACATTAATTTAACAAAATCATTAATAATTCTTTACTAGATATAAACACATATATGGTATATTTGTTAAATCTAACTGCAGATTGCTACTTACATTTCTGAAGTGCTTGATTCCCTCTTCTGAAGAGGGTTTTGTTAAATTAATGTTATTAATTTTTATGAAAAGGGATAGCCCCTGAAGAGATGGCGTGTAAGCCACGAAACATGTAGGTCAGTATGAATAAAGTTTGGGCAGAAAACATTTTTTTTTAGAAATTTAAAAAAATATAGAAAAATTTAAACCCTGTATTTTATAATAATGAAAATGAAGTTAAGATGATACTTGAGCTATTTTGAAGGAAGCTATTGATAAGCGTTAAAATAAAAATAAACTGAGGTAAAATCAAACGTGGCTTGTTAAGTTGGTTTCGTACTTCATTGAAGCCTGCAATCATGCACAGTCTATAATCAGGAAAAATACAAACACATTCACTTAACATAAACAGCCACTTGAATCAAAATAACTGGATATGACCACGCAGCTAATAAGTACGACTTACTTGAAGATGATACTTTCTTATCGAAAGCTCTTATACTGTCTTGTCCATCGCTCAGTTTAAAGATTGCATTAACAAAGCTCGAGATTTATCGGTCGACATAAATAAAGCAGAACTAACAATTCAATTAAAATGAAATAATCTATCTGGAAAGCATTTAATATATATATCTGTATTTGAGTACCTGGATAATGTATCTATGAAATGTACTTACATTGTAAATGCAGTTCTTAACTCAAGAAATAAACTAGCCTACTACATTTTTATTAGAGAAAGGCCTAAACCTTCACGGAGTCGAGCCACCGAATTCATTAATGTTTAAAACTACTTTTCTACCTTTTAAAATATTCTTTGTAAATAACATCTTGAAAACGTACATCCTCCTTTAGTACAATGCGATTATGAAATCGTCATCTGCGGTGAATTCCTTTAGAACTAACTCTCATTATGCCTTCCAATTAGACAATCTCTTTAATTTAGCATTAGAACATGTGACACTATTGAGAAAGAATAGCATTGCTGTACATCCGGTATTACATAAAGCTGTATTTATTTCATTTTAATATCAACCCAAGGTGAAATAATGTTATCATAAGAAAATTTTAATTACAAAAATAGTTTTTCCGTTTTAAAACCTAAGTAATTACTTGTACGCATTATCGTTGTGCACAGATTCCAGGCTCAGTTAATACACACCTTTATTTATTTACAGCGTGTCATTTGTAAAACTCCAAGTGACACTAATTAATTAAAAGTTAATATCTCAAGCAAGTGTATCAATAGATAGTTTTACTATTCAAAACGATTTCTTACCATATCGATCTCCATTTAGAGAATTTATACAACATTGACAATATTAATTAAAGCGTATTAGAAATGTGGAACGGAATGATACCATGTGGACAAAAAAATACCATTTTTAGCTGATTTTCAGTAAGGGAAATCAGCTATTGAGGTTGTTCTCATGCCGCAATTTTCAAAAACTTTCTTCTAATGTCCATCGATCCTATCTAGCAGATGACGAAAATGAGTTCCGTTCAAAATTGTATATTCGTATATATATATATATATATATATATATATATATATATATATATATATATATATATATATTTGTCTGATACCGCTCTAGCGGTTACAATTTTTATTAATTCGTTACGAAACTCGATATATAAGTGTTTTATGTAAAAAGAAAGATCAGGTTCGTTAACGGCTGAAATCGGACTGGGGAGGGGGGGAAGGAGTTTCGAAAATTCTTAATATATCAGTTGTTACGCCGCGGTTCGGACAATTGTATAAAACCAATCTTATTGCAAATGTACTGTTCTATAAATGCTGTTATGTACATTTTTTTTCATTATTTTTAATATTAATTAAGATATTTGCGTTTTATAGTTTTCGGCTTTCAGTAGACCCTGCTCATGCCATATCAACAATAAGCTGTTATATTATGAAGCACTATATTTGAAGCCTAAAAAACAAATATTGTTCTCATTAAACCTTTATATCATGAGATAAATGCAAATACGTGAGGCAATTGGAAATCTGCTTAGTCAACGCAGCCCCTGTGTGACGGACTTTTGTATAGTTAGAAAATGTATACTATTTAAAATTATTCAAAATTTAATAAATTTCTTACTAAGTCAATATAAAAAAGGAGAGAAGTTAAAGTTTGTAAAATAAATTTTATTTTTTAAGGCGATTCAGTATATTGTGGATAGGTGGAGTCTCTAGTTATTCAATGTTCTTGCAGTCAGTCAGTATGTGTTTAATAGTTAATGGTTGATGGCATGTTCTGCAGAGGGGTCTTTCTGTTCTCTTCATGAGGTATGAGTGCGTTAAATGTGGGTGTCCTATTCTAAGTCTCGTTACTACATCTTCGTCTTGCCTATTGTTATGCGCTTATACAATAGTTTGTATTCGACATTGTTATACAGTTCGTTAGAGCTTTACGACTCCTATTCTAGAGGTGACAGATTCGAATCCGAAAATACGCGGATTAAATGTTGGACTTACATCCACTCAGCATTGTGTGGCATTCGAGTAGCAAAATGAATAAAGAAATACATAACTTTAGCCGGTAATGTCACCAGAATATGGCAGGCAGTGTGTTAAGCTGACATCGCACCCTAACCCTCCATAGTTGAACAACAAAATTCACTACAATCGAAAACTTAAATTATGGACTTAAGTTAAACTATGAAACATATATTCAAAGGAAACGGAGCACGTGCCAATCTAGGAGAGGGTAGAGTAGTTTCTAATTATTGTAATTACTCACATTTCTAATTGCATACTGCTACAAGATTAACTTTTCTAACAACTTGATAATAATAATTTATACCTGAACGGCAATCGATAACTACTAGATCTAATGTAAATTTATTTCTATTTATCGACCCCACCCAATTAACGATATCATATTAATTTATTTTTAGAAATAAAATGAGCGGAATACATTGTTGATAGAATTTCTATTACAAAAAAAAAATATGTTTAAATCGATCAGGACTTGAGCCCAGATTTTTTAAGAGTAATTTAAGAGAAAATGCTTGAATTAGTTATTTGAGGAATGGGTAGTTTAATTAGTTAAGAGGTGGTTCGATTCCAAGCCCATTAAAATATTCCTTCCCTTGTAAAAAAATTAAAAAAACCTGTTAAAAATAAACAAAATTCTTGTCCTTTCTCTTGTATTCCAAAATAATTGTCTTGTGTCGTTTCGTGATTCTTATCCACATACACCACGAGTAGTTATCCAGCCGAGAGAAAGTAAAAACTTCTCAACTATGTCTATAATCTGGCCTATCTTGTCATGTTTCATAAATTTCCATGAAGGACACAATACGGTATTATTTTGATGGCTCTAGCCATTATATCATCAGTTTAAACACCCTTACCGCAAGATTGAGTTTTCGAGTAACTACTTCCTCGTGTATATAATAAATTGTAAAATGGCTTTTCATGGCGTAGGTGGGCCAATATCCCAAAGTAACCAGAGAAAGTGGAGGAAGGTAAACATGGTGTTTCCACATGAAATAACAAAGTATACAATACGGACATGCACTAGCCAAAAAAAGTCCGCCACGCAGGGGCTGCGTAAACTAAACAGATTTCCCACAAGTTATATGATAGAGAAATCTCCATAGGAGAGCCAAACAGTTACGACAAAGGGCCGAACTAGCTTTTGGCGGGAAATCCGTCCTACGTTATCGGCTCAAATTTAATAAAAATGCCAATATCTCGGTTAATATTCAAGATAGAGAATAAATGTATAGAACAATATATATATATATATATATATATATATATATAATAAATTTAATTACAATAAGATTGGTTCTATACACCTTTGTGATCCGACGTATGGTAACGGAGATATTTTGAATTTTCGAAAATCCCCCCCTCTAAACCCCCCTCCCACTGGTCCGATTCCAGCTATTAACGAATTTGATCTATCTTTTTGCATAAAACGTTTAAATATCGAGTTTGGTAACGATCAAACAAAAATTGAGACCGCTAGAGCTTTAACAGAAAAATATACATACATATATATAATTTTGAACGGACCTCATTTTCGTCATCTCCTGGGTAGGATCGATGGACATTTGAAGAAAATTTTCGAAAATCGCGTCATGAGTACGACCTTAACAGCTGATTTCCCTTAAGGGAAATCTGCTAATAACTAATGAAGACAATACAAAAACCTAATGGGTCCCTCCGATGTTTTGTTCGTGAGCCAAAAAGAAGTTACAACACTATAATTATGAATTTGCATTACGATAGTTAAATGTGCCAGAAAAATATAACTAAAAGCATTTACTGCCAAAATAAAATTAAAGAAAAACCTGTGAACCAAAGAAACCATTCCAATAATTGCTGTCTTAATACTTAAGAAAGGATAACAAAACGACATAGATGGATTGTAACAGTTTTAGAAAATGCCAAGCCAACTTGAGATTGGTTTTCATATGGTTCCAGAACTTCCGATTACGTGTCAAGAAACAAACAGAAATATGGATTCTATTTTTCTTTAAAAAAAAAAAACATATTTTTTTTAGAATTTAGGAAGCAAGTTCTGAAAAGGATATCGGTAGAAGGGAGCGATAAGTCGTCTTCATAGGAGTAGTGTTATTATTTTTCATAGTAAAAATAAATAGAGGATTATTTAATGTGAAATTAAGGCTTATTTAAATGTACTTAACCTATCGATGACGGAAGGTCAACTCAAAGAAAAAACTCAAATGATTATTAAAACCATATTGTTTCTGGTCCACATGACGCCTCGTCAGTAGAAAACTAGAGCACTAAGAGGTGACTATAACAATGAATACATCGTTACACAGCAGAGAGAGAATGGTGGCTCAAGTCAGCTGATTTATATCGATACGTAACAAAATAAAAATATCGACTATCCATTAGTAAGGCATGTCTAAATAGAAAATTAATTTGTCTATCAGCAAGAGGAGAATGAGAATATATGAGAATAAGCATATTATAGAAAAAAAAACGGTCATCACTAAGAAAACAGAGATAAAATATGTCAAGTATGTATACCTTGATATAATATAACTCAGTTCTTAATTAATATAACTCTGAAGCTGTTTAATTATTATCATTATTATTTTCTATTTTACTATTTTCTAAATCAGCTGACTGTTTTAGCAATCTCTTAGTTTCATATTTTATTTCCTCCTGATGAGAAGTGACGAAGACGCGAAGCTAGTAGAGAAATAAAAATGGTTTAATAATTGCAATTAGAGAGGGAAAAATGGCCACTCTTCCACAGTAACAATTTATTAAAACAACAGAACGCTTCCGATGTAATGCATCATCATTGGTGCTTTGTTGAAAAACCAAAAATCAATAATTAACCTACCTTTATTACAATATATAAAAGCAAAAAAAAAAGAGTCGAATAGGTAACAATAAAAACTATCATTCCTATTATCAAGTATTATCACATAAAACCTTTCACACATCAACAGGCAAAAATTAAAAATATAAATAAATAAAATAATAAACAGTAAATAAAAACATCTACAAAACTTAACCTAACTCTATAGACTAATAAAATGGAAGCACAGTCTTCACTGTACAAGGGAGAAGAATGGTTTAATTATCATTTGAGGTTTTCCCTATTTGTTCACCTTCCGCCATAATTTGATTAATTAAGTTAAATACGTCATATTGTCACAATGATTAGCATTAATTAGGTTCCGAAAAGGTCTAGTAGAGGACGACAAAGTTTTCTTTAACATAGGTTAACTTTTTTTCTTTCTTGTCACAGACTCAAATGATATGATGACACCTGCTGATCCCCTTGACGCTATGAGCAATACAAAGAGTTAATTCGTAATTCTATAGCATTATAATATTTCATGTATGACAAACACATAAATAAAATATCAAATACACAACTTAGTTTAGACAGTACACATCTGTTTTATAAATAGAATTATTTCTCTTTTGGGGACAGAGGAATGCTAAGCTAGTAAAATGTTTAGACATTATATATGACTAATCGTTAAGCCTAGGAATATAGTTTTACAACCTAAATCCGATGGCAACACCTATCGTGATTAAGATACACTTTATAGGACACATTTACTGTCAACACATGTGGCCCAGATCAAGGTATTAAAAAGTAATAAGAAACACAAACCTGTTTATACGGCTAAGGAGTATTTTCACTTTTTTCCAACACTTGTGGAGAACTTGTTTAACTAGCTGGCCGGTGCGATAAGCCCTGCCCGACTGTGTTTATATCGACGGTAGAACACCGAGATCCGAGGCTTAACTACATTAAATCATCTCGCCAAATGGGGTATCTGTTAGGCTGCATATCCAACAATCACCTATTCAACAAACACTTTATTCTCAATAATGGCTTCTGTATTTGATAAAGTATAGATTGTTCCGTTTCACACAGCATTTAAGAAGAGTTCTAAAGTATAAACGTACAGGAGTATTCACAGAAAATTAGCATCTCAGCGAATTACCGTCAGCATTTACGGCGTTCTATACTTTATTATTTAAAAAAAGTTTGTTAATTTCTACTTTTAAAACAATTAAATTAACCACCAAATCATTCCAAATCCGGAACTACTGAAATTTGAAAATTACATCTAAATAAAAAGTATTCCTATATGAAATTTGGGATCGGTAGAAAACATAAATAACCCTTTTCCTAAGCATTAAATCAAAAAGTGTATTACTTTTTTTGTGTCATTGTGGTGTACTAAAAAGGTCAAACATACATAGTTCACTAGAGAGCTGAGGAGTTTAGTTTATTATTTTGTGTTTCCGCTCACCAAATTCTCTCTCCCACACTACTGACTTCCTGGTGTCTGAATAAATATCTAAAATTTCTTTAAAAAATAAAAATAAATAATCATGAAATGAAAACTTACCTTGATCCAGGGCCAACGTCATTGTTACATGATAGGATTACAGATTATCCTTAATTCATTAACAACTAACCTACAAATGTCTCTCTTAAAATTAATTAAATATTTAGCGTGTTATATCTAGGTTTTAAGCAATAATATTCTTCAAAACCATTATTTACTATTCGCCATGGTCAATATCATGAAGTGATAAAGAAATGAGTAACCCTGTTTAATAGCATATATTGAATTTGAAGAAATGTAACATTATAATGGTAAAATAAGAATTTAACATTACATAAATATGCTACAATATTGTTCATGACTCAACAATAGACTAAATCTAGACTCATTTGAAAAAGCAACAGCTAAGTCCTGCTATGCGATTTTGTGAGCTAACAGACCTTGGAATTAAACGTTTTGTCAGTTGTATTTATTAATTTCGCTAACAAAAACAAGTCCGAACACGCACGAGTTTCTATTATCCGATGATCCGAAGTTGTAGTTGTCCCACTTTGGTTAATAACAGTTTTCGCATCAAGTCCTCTTTTCTTCATGTTTGCTCTGGATCGAAAAACACTCTGTAAACATTTCGACTAGAGTGCTAACATAGTAGGTTCAGAGATGACGAGTAACTAATATTTGTACAGCAATGACTGCATACAGCCAAAATGATGTTTACTAAAGTAAAAGGTTTGTTCGCTCGTTGCAGTCCTTCCTCATTATTTTTTGGCGATACACAGAAGGAAAAGTATGAAAGTCTCACAATGAATTCCACTTATCGCACAGTATTAGAATTCATGTTGTATCAACCTAAGGATTGGAAACCTTATGTTGTCGAACGGACCCATTGATATTTTTACTCTCAGACAAGCACCGTGTGTGTGGTTTGAAGTCGATTGGGGTATGTAAACGGCAAGTAATAATGGCATCATTCGTTTCTGCGCGAGGTGTTGCTATACTAGAGCATATGCTCTTTCCGGGTGAAGAGAGAGGTGTTGCTGTCCTAGGGTATGTGCTCTTTCAGTGTGTTGGGCGAGGTATTGCTGAACTAGGGTCTAAACCCTTTCCAGGTGTAGGGCTTAGTGTTCCTGTACAAGGATCTATGCCCTTTCCGGGTCTAGGGCTTAGTGTTCCTGTACAAGGGTCTATGCCCTTTCCGGGTGTAGGGCTTAGTGTTCCAGTAGGTGGAACTATGCCCTTTCCGGGTGTAGGGCTTAGTGTTCCAGTAGATGGAACTATGCCCTTTCCGGGTGTAGGGCTTAGTGTTGCAGTACAAGGGTCTATGCCCTTTCCGGGTGTAGGGCTTAGTGTTCCTGTACAAGGATCTATGCCCTTTCCGAGTGTGGCTTAGTGTTCCTGTAGGCTTAGTGTTCCTGTACAAGGGTCTATGCCCTTTCCAGGTGTAGGGCTTAGTGTTCCTGTACAAGGATCTATGCCCTTTCCGGGTCTAGGGCTTAGTGTTGCTGTACAAGGGTCTATGCCCTTTCCGGGTCTAGGGCCTAGTGTTGCAGTACTAGGGTCTATGCTCTTTCCGGGTCTAGGGCTTAGTGTTGCTGTACAAGGGTCTATGCCCTTTCCGGGTCTAGGGCCTAGTGTTGCAGTACTAGGGTCTATGCTCTTTCCGGGTGTAGGGCTAAGTGTTCCTGAACTAGGGCCTATGCCCGTTCCCGGTCTAGGGCTTAGTGTTACCGGAAAAGGTCTATGCTCTTTCCGGGTCTAGAGCTTAGTGTTTCTGTACTAGGTCTATGCCCTTTTCGGGTTTAGGGTGAGGTGTTGCTGTACTAGGGTCTATGCCCTTTCCGGGTGAAGAGAGAGGTGTTGCTGTACTAAGGTATATGCCCTTTCCGGGTCTAGGGCTTAGTGTTCCTGAACAAGGGTCTATGCCCTTTCCGGGTGTAGGGCTTAGTGTTCCTGAACAAGGGTCTATGCCCTTTCCGGGTGTAGGGCGAGCTAAAGGACTGCCCGGCAGAACTGGATCCGGACGTTGGAATTCGAGCGGTTCTAACTTTCCATCTGTCTTGTCCGGTAGCCCCAGAAATTTCACTTACCTAACCCCTCAGTAGTCACTGTCCTCTCCTCTCCCATACTCTACCAATCAAGCACTAGTGTCCTCCAGACGTCCAGCCCCAATATATGGCGGCTACAGTATTCTATGGGCCGTTTTCATGAATTTCCATGCATCTTGGAATATGACAATTTATTGAATGTCTCGGGGGTTAAACGTAACGAATATCAGGAGCTGCGATAAACAAGTATATTGTCCTCGAACTGAAATATATCGCATGACTTGACTATTCTTTATTCTCCATTTATCCCTTGGTAAACAAGTTTATACGTAAACACGACTTGAAATTTAATCAGGAGGGTGTTTGTTTAGGGTTAAAGAAGCTTAAAGCATGGAGTGTGGGTCTGAAGTCAGAAACAACAACGTGAAACAAAAAGCCCCAAAAACAATAATTTAAGGATTTCAAGACGATCCTATCAAATTCTACTTCTTTTCATAATAGTCAATACTACACAAATCAGTAACATTTCTACCCTACAATCATATAACAATCGAATGAGAAATGATTTTTGAAGATGCGACAAAAAAACAAATTAATTCAGAAACTTTGTTCCTCAAATAACTTTAGTAAACAGAATCAATCCAGTTGACTATTTTCACTGTCTCCTACCATACGTCTGCTCTGTGTCCAAGAAAATGAGTTTCGTTATTAAAATATTCCAAAGTTTTGTACAGATATGTTCTCAATTAATTTTTATGATAAATTATAGACTGTGTTTATGTTCCCCGACGTTACTCAAGATTAAAGGGTCTATTTATCTTCAAAGCATTCTCTGTCCTCAGCAAACGAATTTATCATTCACATGTATATTAAATATTAGGAGTTTCAAACTTGTATCCAAGAAATAAATTATAAATATGGGATACCAAAAATCTTGTTTTCAGTTGCTTCTCCTTGTTGCCAGGAATATTTTATTTTTTTTAATTAATAAGAATGTAAACAATGAGTCAATAAAAAGAAAAAGTCAACAATTAAACTTATTAACTTAACATTAATATTAAGTGTATAAATGATTTATAATTAATTAGACAGGGTGTCGACAATTGAAATATCTTTTAAACCGTTAAAGATATCGCTAAGGACCAAAGTTGTAGCTCTTATCGAGTCCTTTCAGATGGGTCATTTATTAATTTAAAAAAAAAATAATAATAATTTTAACCATTAAACGCGCGCTCAAAACCGGTGTTTCTTTATAACCCCAAATGTTTAATACATTAATGTTTACATACATTTAACACAAGTACCCAAAAATAAAGAAACACGTATATTTTTGTTGTTTATTTCGCCTTTTAGCGATAAAATCATACTTATATTCAATGTCACAAGTGCAAATTTAATGTCTGCCTCCCTCAAAAATGGCTTTTTGTCGATGAAAAATTGTAGTTTTATCCACAAATTGAATTAAAAATATTTTACTTACCAAGGACTTCCCGAAGGCGAATGCCAGCAGTTCTGTCTGATGTTATTGTGATGTTTGCTCCGAAAGAAACATTCTAACATTGGGGAGCAATTGTGGCCCACATTTACGGGACACCCTGTATACAAATAATTAACTTTATATTATAACTATATATTTAAAATTGTAATTTATAAATAAGAACATTTATTTCATTCTATTAACGGATAAACCTTATTTTCACTATTCATGAACAAACTAATGTTATCTGGAAATTTCTAAAAGGGAAATCAGATATTGAGATTGTTCAGGTATAATTTACGTATTTTTGGAAAATTGTTTGTTTTGCAGTCAAAATATTTTTTTCCCTCAACTCCTGATTTTTAAATGTTAGTATACTCAGTAAAAACGCTCTTACATTTGAAAGTTGTTAATAATTGTTAATTTCATTGGATCATTGAATAGCTAAGAAAAGAATTGATTTAAAAATGCAAATATGCCTAATGCGATATGCATAGAAATGCAGGAGCCAGAGCGATGCATGTATTTATGCATTTGCAACCATCTCGTGACAAACGACACGCCGGACAACCTAAAGCCCGGATCGCGTGCCAAAGCAACATTATATCTTCTGCCGCGGTGCTCCAATTTGCGGATATGTCGACTGACATAACGCTTACCCACCCCATTTCCTAGCATATCCTGGAAAGGAATATTTGCAAGTTACTCAATACCGAAGGAGTTACAACGAGACATGCAATGGCAGTAAGGAAATTATTTGCATCTGCCAAGGGGCGATACTCTACCACAAGCTGAAATATAATATACTATTTCTTAACTCTTATCTAACAAACAAAAAAAAGTTCGTCACGCAAGTGCTGCGTAAACTAGGCTAATTTCATAATCTGTTGCAATGCCACGTCGAAGATGCCTCCTGTAGATTAGCCGTAGTAACATAAAGTGGACATAAACAATCAACAACAATGACAACAGCACAAGAATGGACATTATTCCAACAGACTATTATAAATAACAGAAGATAATAACAGAGGAATTTCGGCTTTTTGGTTATTTTAAACAACCACATCTTCTGTTACAATTTTATTCGAATTTGATCTGTAGTTTTTTAAGAAACACTTAAACATTGAATTATGCAGCGAACAAACAAACAATATGTAAAATACAACTATATTTATCAGAACAGACCAGATTTTCGTTACTCCCTACATAGTATTAATAGTAAATTAAAAACATTTTTCAATAATCGTGTTATAAGAACAACCTACTTCTAAAAAGCCCTGTGTATCGTTTCCCAATATGGGATTTAAAAAAACGTTCTTTGATGACTCTTTTGCTGAGGCCAAGCAGAAGTCGAAATATTTCCAGTATTCCTGGTGTTCCTGGACTCGAGATACGATAATAGGAGTATATATGATATCAGCCGAATATGATTATAAGAGTATATTTTGGATTGTAGTATATGTTATGCACAGTTTATGGAGTATTTATGCCATTGGAAGTGTAAATGATTATACGAGTTCATCGAATTATATGAATATAACCAGGGACGGCTCAAGGCAAAATAATGACCCGGGCAAACAACCGTTTTGTCGCCCCCTCCCTAAAAAAGGGGGGACCGGGGGCCCTCCCCCGGAAATTTGTTCATAATAGGGTTTAGAATACTGAGTTTTGAGGCATCGTAAGTGGTAGTTATCAATCAAAATATTATAATAGTTTTAAGTGAAAAGAGAAGATGGCTGTAAAATTATGTAGGCCAACTGCTTTTTGAATACATTATAGGAGGATATACATAATAGATTTTGTGTTTTTGAGTTAGCTTATATTAAAAATGTTTATAAAATAAATTTACGCAAGAGAATACAAATTATTTACTTTATAAAATCGAAATTTTTCATTACTTGGGCGTTTGGTCGCCCCCCTGGCTGCGTCTCCCCGGGGAGTCGCCCGGGTTGCCCGGCCCTTAAGCCGCCCCTGAATATAACGAATATACTTTAATAAGATCAGATTTACTTATGGATCATATATATGGCGGGTATATATGATCCAGAAGTAAACATGATGATATTAAAATATACACAGCTATAAGAATATATAGTATTATAGAAGTATATATGATTACAGGATTATGTATGATATTACGAGTATATACAAGGTAATAGGTGTATATGTTTGTGAGTGATATGATTTAAAATTTTTCGCACGATTCTAGCAGTATCAAGAAGTATTGCTGTGCTTATTTTATAATTGCTGTTGGCAGATTCAAGTCCTTGGTGCCTGCTATAGGTGTTTTTGGCACTAGTCCATTTGAACTTACTATTATTATTATTATTTATTAACGTCCACTTTTTGCAACTCAGGCTATATACATGGTTAAAGGAGTATATAGGATTATTGAAGCATATATGATTAAGGAAAAATGTATGATGCTAGTAGAAAATAATTTGTTATAGGAGTATATAGGATTATATGTAGAAGCATATATGATTATGAGATTATGAATGATGTTCGTAGAATATTATTATTATTTTATTTATTAAAGTCCAGTTTTTGCAACTCAGGCTATATACATGGTTATAGGATTATAGAAGCATATATGATTATGGGAAAATGTATGATGCTAGTAGAAAATAATTGGTCATAGGAGTATATAGGATTATATGTAGAAGCATATATGATGATGGAAAAGTGTATGATGTTAGTAGAAATTACATGCCTATAGGAGTATATAGGATTATAGAAGCATATATGATTATGGGAAAATGTATGAGGCTAGTAGAAAATACATGGTTATAGGGGTATATAGGATTATAGAAGCATATATATGATTATAGAAACATGTATGACGTTAGTAGAAATTACATGCTTATAGGAGTATATGGGATTATAGCCGGTGCGGCGTGTGGGTCGCGTGTAAACTGCAGAAAGTTTGAATATGTTGGACCAGCTGTCTAGCTGCTAACCCACATTTCACGAGCCCCATAGTTCCTCTCTCTCTCTTCCTCTCTGTCTCGTGACGTAACTCAGAGCTGGGCAGCTAATCCAGCTTCCGGCCTGTCTGCTTTTTATCGATACTCGGCTACTGAGTGATGCATCGATATCTATCTCGATTCAAAACCTTCGGGAATAATGAATATGATTTAGAGCTATCTTTCAATCCATTATCCTCAGATAGATTTTTCATGTCATCATTAAAATATCTTTTGATGTCTAATTGACTACAAAATGAGACTCATAATTAATCATTATTCAAAACTCGAGCATCTTCTTTTAAAAATTTTCCTAAGGTTCCTAAGGTCCATAATATATGTTTCACCATTGTCGTATTGATTTTAAACATTTTTATTTCACTTTAATAACAAATTGAACTTCCATCATCCATCCATTAAAAATGAATATGTCATTTAGAGGGCATTGGTAATCTACGATTTTTTTGTACTTGAGCCCATATTATACTAATGATCATACACTATATTTTATTCAGACATACAATAACCGAGCACCGAGGATTTTTTTGTGTTTCCTTGGTACGACCCGGCATCGTGAAGCAATTGAGTAGATATCTGAGAGACTAAGGTGGACATTAGACTGTAATGCAAGTAGGCAACAAATGCTTTAGCCTGTTCTGTTAAGGGCTATTAAGACAATGATTTTCGTTTTTCACCATTTAAGTTTTCCAACTACATAAATTCACATTACAATAACTACGAATCAGAACTACAATTTTTTTTACTATAAATGGGGCTATAGAACATTGGAAAGTTAATGTACAAAAATTGAATTTCAGAGTAAGTGAAAAAAATCAATAGTATAAAATATACTGCTAAGCAAAATTTATTACCAAGAGCTACCAAAAATGCTAAACTGATGATGCTCATGGCAAGGCAGATGTAACCATAAAAATAAATTAAAAGAAATATAATTCAAAAATTTCTTTCATTGTATGTAATATGTTCAAATTGTCATACTATATATTTATCCTTACAAATCCAAAAATTAAGGGAATTACATGGATATTTCACTTGTAACTTTATGTAACTCGCCTTGCATTAATATTATATATTAAAACCTCATATTCGTACCTCAAATACCACTTGTGCATAGAGTACGTGACTTGTATATAGAGTATGTGACTTATATGTAATTTACTATATCAGATACATGAAGGGAAGTCATTCATATGCTGTGGCTTAGAGCCTTTTGATTTGATTGACGATGCACTCGTTATTTAACGTTTAAGTCAGGAACACTAGATTGAGTTCCTTCATGGCCGTAAGAGTTCGGAGATTCTAGAATGAGTAGAATATAAAATCAAGGTATCTCTCTTATTATACGGCGCTTCGAAAAATTATATGAAACCAAGTTATCGAAATATTAATATTATTTTATTAATTGCATTCTAATAGAAATATTAACAGAGATAAATGCATTTTTTCTAGTTTTCAGCCTTCAGTTAATCACTACCCCAACGCTTGCCATTTTCACTTAAAGCGTCTACAATACACCAGCATCTGGCCTTCAGTTTTATCTTCCTAGCACATGGGAATCGAACCCATGACTTTCGATTTACCAAATGTATTAAGTCGAACTCACATGGCTAAATTAATACTCCTTTCTTGTTGAAAATTACATTTTCTTCCACAATTCATGTATGAGTTTTTCTCTCGAATATCAACCAAGCTATTTGTACTTTCTTCAGCATATATATATATATATATATATATATATACATACATACATATTTGTCTGTTACCACTCTAGCGGAATTGTTTTATGTACCGTTACTATACGTTACTATAAATAGTGTTATATACATTTATTCTCTATCTTGAATATTAACCGAGATATTTGCATTTTTTAAAATCTGGTTTTATTATTTGTAACAAAAATAAAATGTATTTGTGCCTTCCAGGATTATATGGGCCAGTCTAAGCGAGGGATTTAAAATGTTGGCAAATATCCATTTTTGAAGGAGATCCTCCCCAAAGCGAAGCGAAGTGATCGTACACAAACCCTGATGAGCAGTATATTCAGCCGTTCGGTCGGCTGATTGATTAGCTTATGACGGCTCGGACCAGCTGATTTATGACGGATCGATTGGTTTAATATATGTCTGTTCCATGATAGTATCGGCCAACCATTACAACTCTCAGCTGGAGCTGTACAGCTGCTGCCTTCTAAAAGGCTAAAGGTTTCAGATATTTCCACAACAGCA
This sequence comes from Riptortus pedestris, assembly GCA_019009955.1. Taxonomy (NCBI): domain Eukaryota; kingdom Metazoa; phylum Arthropoda; class Insecta; order Hemiptera; family Alydidae; genus Riptortus; species Riptortus pedestris. Next base: position 14,985,340 of record CM032229.1, read on the forward strand.
CGCTTAACTATTTTTTTCTCAAACAAACCATTAAGAAAATAATACACACGATGTACAAGATCGGCTGTTAGATTCAGATAACTCCATTTCAACTAGCATATAACTATTAAAATGTACGTTATTTGAATATATTAATTTCATTGGTAAAGTCACAAAGAAGCCGCTGCAGATTTACAAAGTAAAACTTTTATAAAATTATAAAATATATCATTTGGATAAAAATAAAAAATCAAACAATATCTTCCCACCATTATTAATCTCGTTCTTGGGAAATTAATTTTTTTATGAGATTTATTTTTTATATATAATCTAAAATCCCACCAAGTTCTATAACAATTCATAGAATTTGTTATTTGAGGTATCGATAGGCAACTTTCGAAACAACACTCGCTTTTAATAAGTCTACTTGAACTGCGAACTGAAAATATTAAGGTGTGCATTCATATTTTATAACTGACAATGAGATTTATTCCCGAATTCCATTATAAATTTTGAAGTATTGAAATTAGCTTTGAAGAGAAAATATATCATAACTTTTCTATGAATACGGATAAGTATTAAAGAGACAATCAGTTGTGTTCAACAACATATTGTTTTTATTTTAAATGTCTACCACTTTGTAGTAGATTTTCATTAAATGCTCTAGGCCCTAGAGGATGTCTTTATAAAGTAATTTTTAAAATTACCATCAAATGTTCATTTGTCTTAACTAATATAAGGCAAAAATGAGGTCCATTCAAATTACATATTTACACACGGGCAATGTGTAAACGGTGAAGTGACAATTTTCGTCTGAACATGGCGGCCAAATGCGCCTAAAAACGTTCCATATAAAACAAATGATGAAGTTCGCAAATGATGCGTGGGAATGTCGATTTTGGGGTGTAGTAAGTAAATATGTCAGTTATTATGAATTGAAATGTTATCACACAATTTTTGTTTGATAACGTAATGTCCTTCCATTGCTGTTCAATTTGTTTTTCTCTGACTAGAATATAAAGGGAGATATTTGTATTTTGGATGTTCAGCTTTCAGTCACAAAATATCTAAACTGCGGCTAAAGTTGAAGATTTTCTTTACCCAGAGTTTTTTCTAGGGGAGAGAAATAGAACTGAATGTGGCATGACGTAATCTGAATGTCATTCCATCAAGTGAAACATATTTTTAGTTAAGCAAACCCAGGGTTGCCTTTTCTTTCGAGGTTTCATTTATAAATGATCTCCGTAATAAAGGGGTTCCTTCATAAAATGAACCATGTAGCAATTGGTTACAGCAATAAATCGGATGCCGAGCTTTGTTGTTGATAATCTACTTACATAATGGTAAGGAATCTTCCCTAATTCCTCCTCAAGAAGGGCCACTTCCTTCGTGAATGATTTTATCAGCGTGTTTAGGTCTGTTTGGGCCCATCTTCAGGATTTCTCTTTCATGCGGCTCTCTGCTAGAAAGTAGTGCTCTATGTCGATAAGGTTTCTTAGAAGAATCCAATGGAAGTATCCCTTTTTTAATGGGCTAATATCCATTAAACCTCCTCCATTTTTATTATTTTTATCAATTCCTGACATAGAACTCTCCCCACTGGACCTTGTCTCCCAACCATTAGGTCTTGGGATCGTGTAAAACCATGTTTTAATTATTTATAGAAAATAAGTGAGCTATTGGAATGTCAGACACAATATGAGAACTAATATTTTTAAGGGTTTAACTTCGAAATGTTCTTAGCCTCAAACAGAAAGGAATATTGATTTTACTATAAATCTTTTTTCTTGGCTTTTTTGAAAGCTGTTGTCTCATAAACCACTTATAAAATTATGATGAATTATTATTGGCTTTGCATTTGGTCATCATTATTGTATTTGTGTTGTTCTCAAGACGTATTTAGGTAACTTCTTGAATCCTGATTGTCATGTCAAGAAAACATTTAGGCTGAAAAACTCTTATTGTGTATTCAAGGCATGGAACTGGAAATCTCAAAAAAAGCAATACCCAACATTTTTTTTTGTTATCCCTTCGTAATTTTACCATCCGAACAATAAAGATGTTTCTTTTGTTCGTGCACCTAACTTTAAGGCGCTATTTTGCGAATGAGCAACTGCATTGTCATTTAGCTACAAATGTATATTTAATTGTTAACAAATGGTTTAAGATTGTATATTAGCTGAATTTTAAAAGTTTAATAGATTAGAATTTCCTAAATATTGCTCAGGGTGGGAGGGGCCTAAAATTAATAATATAGTTCCGTATAATTAAAATCACTACCTAATACATTAATGAGATTTGAACTCATTCTTGTTTGGTCAATACCAGCACTTAATGTTCATACATCAATGTGTTAAAAAAATAAGCATCTTCGACAACAGATCTAATGGTAACTTGGCTGTTTGTACTTGACCGTTGTTTTTTGTATAGTTTTGTAAGCGATTGAACCTCTTATATCATTGAGTGTTGCTCACTGCTAGAATCCGCTTTTCCGAAACTCTTGCTTCCAGAACCAATCCCTTATCCTGCCATCTGCCATCTTGTACCACCTTGTACACCATACAACACTCGAGATATTTGAGACATATGTAGGGCTTAGAAGAGTCTGGTGTCTGGTTTTATTCTGGATTTTATACCCTCGCTATTACCCTCCTTAAACATCCCAACCAGGAGCCTGCAACTAGGAAAGGGGACCTCACCCAATTCGTTAGGATAGATTACTATGGATAATTATTCCATGAATAATACATGCAAGTTAAGGTCGTAAAGTGAAGTGGGCACGCCTTAAATGCAGTGTAAACACATTATGTTAGCCATATAATGGGTAATAAAGTGCGAAGAGAGGATTGGATGAGTTGGTGGATCAAAATTAGGTCGTGGCGACCAGTCGTCCTAGCCCCAGTACACTTTAAAGTTCAGTTGAATCTGTCGCATCTCACTAACGGTCTAGCCTCTTCATTCAACAACTGATCGTGCGGCTATCTTATCACTCGAGAACTGAACACTGCCCAGCTTGAAGTTCACTCTGAATCTGCTTATTAAGTGATTGGTTCGCAGCCTACGAAGGTCAGAGGTCAAGTGGGTGACATTGGATCTTGGACCAGCCCCATTCAGGCTGTATTTCTGGCTCGTGGTCGTCTTTTCATTATTTATGCAGCTACTCAATTCCTTCATGATGATGAGAAAGGGGAACTGCCAAGTACTCAGAGAGGAATGGCTCACAGTTGATGTGAGATGAGGGTTCTTCATGATTTAGCCTAAGGTTATCTAAAATGTATTTATTTTTACTTTAATGCAGTTTCTACCTACGGCTGCATTTACCTCAATATTCCAATTTCCCATAAAAATCTTGATCTCCTGACTTCATCGTCGGCAATAATTTCACTTTGTGTTTTTTCACATATAATATACTTCTACTAGGCTTGTACTTGTTCTGCAGCTCTGTAAAAAGTTTACTATTGTGAAAGAAACTTTTCACAGACTTTACAAGCCGTAGGATAACCCACTTTCCTTAAATACAAATGTATTATTAAAATATGTCATATCCTTATTCTAGTCAAATCAGACACAAAGTGGTCGATGACGACCTACAATGGGTACATGACAGAAAAAAAAAGTTAGAAGTTTGAGGGATGTAATTTGTCTGTTATTTTTCCAGCATTATCATATCCATAGAAAGTTTTTAGGTCATTATTCCGTTTTCAAATCCAGTGGAATTGGTTTCAGCCCGGTTACCAATCTTCTAACAAAAAGAACAGAAACTGGACATCATTAATCGATCAGATTTAAGATTAAACCTCACTGTACTAATGATTACAAATATTAAAAATTTATTATCAAATCCGCAGATTCATGCCCCTTCCTAAAAAGGGTTTATTTGTTTTAACTAATGATTTTATGTAGTTCATGAGAAGTTAATTTTATTTTGGTTTCATCCATAAAAATATTAAAATTGATGTGCTTTATTGTGGTTTTTTCTTCTACATCCCACAGCAGTTAGGCATTAGTAAAAACACATTTGAAGTTAATGGATTTTCAAAGAAGCAATATTTGCAAATAGAGATCTACTCAAAACAGAAAATAATTGCAAATGGTCTATGAGGCAACGAAGTTCGGGGGCGTCAGTAATAGTCAAAGTGATTTCTGCATTTCGTTTGTTCCTACTAGAAGACTTTCATTCATGTATGATTATTTTTAGTCTCGCATGTACAATTTTCTTCCTACTTTTTTACAAGTTTCATTTAGTTGTTAAAAAGCCAGTTTTTTTTTTTAGGAGTCGCACGTATGAGTAGTTCTTAGGTCACAACTGTTGCATATTTCGCCTCTGTACCATTCTATCACATCCTGGCTGAGATTGAACCATTATGAACTATAATTCCATATAGCTGGATTTTATCAAATATTTTATTCTCCCACCTAACCCACCAACATTATAATCTTTTAAGGTGGGCATTATGACAGACATATTGTCAATTATAAATATCCTCATTCTCTTAATCCTTACATCCCGTTTTCCGAACATTGATTAACGGACTTATTTTAACATATCATTAGAAAGAGAAACAGTTTATTGAAATTAACAATGAAGTGAGGCTGCTCAACTTAATTGAGATGCTTCACACACAGCATACTTGTCTAGTATTGAGTTCGTAAACAACTAAATAAAAGTTTCGACCGCTAGGAGGTTAAAATACATATATACCTTCATAAATTGAAACCGTATGAAAAGCCTTATTCTTGTTACCTACCAGACAAGACATTTGTTTGAAATACTGTTTCTGGAGGACAACTTCAATAACTGATTTCACGCTGCATTGCGGCGAAGAAAAGAAACCCACGACGTATTTCGTTTGGTTTGCAGTATTACGTAACAAAGTACGTAGCTACTCAGTAGTTTTCAAATGGGAACTTGTAATTCGCATACTACAAGGAGAATGTTACACCTCCTCAATCCCCCTCAATAACCAATTACATGATCAATAATGATAAAATTAATGACCTATTATACTCACATAAAAAGAATAACACATAAGCAATCAATGAGAAACTTTGTATTATTTATTATTTTAACTGAATTCCCATGTACAAGTGTTAGATTTTATTATTCTTCAATTCCTATTAAGATTATTATAATCCTAAAATTAAAGTCCTTCGGGGCTATTTCTGATTGGTTTGTGCATTAAGTATATTATGAACCATAATGTACGGGAATAACGTTTTGGAGCAAGACCTGTTCCTATTTTTTCCCCCCAATTTAACTCAAAGAAAATAATCACTTCAGATTCGTCATGTTTGTGAAGGCATTATTCTTCATATTTGTATTTGAATGAGTTTCATTTCCAGATTTGCAAGGATTTAGGGGGTTTATTCTAAGATTAACTCATTAAATAAAATCATTATTCCCTTGACTCATGGATTTATAATCTAACACAGTATTTAAACTTACTATGCCTAAATAGGCCGAACTACTCGTATCTCCTACATTACATTAAGAATATTTTTTAGAATATTTTGTATATTCAGCGAAATAACTATTTTTGTCCCTTCCCAGCAATCAGATTCAAGTACTAACTAAAATTTTCTTTACATACTCTAGGATTTGTCCTGACTGTGAGAAAAAATTGTATATATCCTTTAATATAATCCAATCGAAAAATTGTTCAAAACCAATCTTATTGCAAATACAATGACCTATAAATATTGTTACGTATATACAGATATTTGGATATTTTAGTTTTCAGCCTTCAGAAAACCCCACTCCTACTCATGCCATATTTACAATAAACTAATATCTAACGAACCAAATTAAATATTCTAAACGAAAACCAAATATTGTTTTCCCTTTATTATGCGAGATACATGCAAATTTGTTTTGTGATGACTTCATCAATTATGATTTTATGTTTTAACTCGAAAATGTTTATTTGATCTATACCATACTCGGTATTTATACTTTTCAGTCAACACTAAAGATTATATTTGTTATTGGCTTATATCGGACATGGAATTGTGGGGGTTGAGAGAAGGGGATTCGAAATTTCAAAATATATCCGTTGTTATGAGTCTGATGGTAAAAATGTTTTAGGACTAATCTAGTTAAAATATTGATGCTCTAAAATTGTTTTTCTATCCATATTTTCGTAACTTAAATATTAATCGTGTTATTCGAACTTGTTTACAGCTGTAAGTGTCGCCAGTCCAGGCCACTCGGTTCCTTGATTTTTTACATAGAAATAGAAAATATTTGATCAAATGGCATGTGTCATCTCAGCAGGTGGAAAAGTTTTTAGTTAGTCCCTTCGTGACGGACTTTATTCAGTTAAGTGTTAGTATGTTCATTAGTCATTACACAGCTTAATTTTTATAAATTCTTCCATAGTGATTGTTGTCTTTTGGAGCAACACAGATATTCCACCTCTGAAAATATGAATCTAAATTATAAATCTTTTTTCTTTGATAAAGTCAACAAATATATTATATTATTTGGCAAAAAACTCGAATCATAATTTGCTTTTGTCATGACCAATTATCACATTAATTGTAAAATGAAATAATATTACCTAATCTCGTTACGCTTTTATATTTGTTTTTGGCAAGTTAAATAACAGCAAACCACGGGAAAAACAACTTCGTTATATTTCAATGGAATGAAAAAAATTCGAATTGATTGAGTGCCATAAGTGATGAATATCTGAAGTCTAGAGCACTAGTTTCACTCTTCGAAACCTGTTCAGTTGCTATAAGATTATAAAAGATAAAACCCACATTTCAGAGAGCCTTTATAACCTGAACAAATTGAACCTTCTTTTTAAAACGACACATGCTACTCTCTCCCTCTCTCTCTCTCTCTCTCTCGCTCTCTCTCTCTCTCTCTCTCTCTCTCTCTCTCTCTCTCTCTCTCTCTCTCTCTCTCTCTCTCTCTCTCTCTCTCTATCTCTCTCTCTCATCCACCACTACATCATATAATTTGTTAGATGTCCTCAGGCTTTCTAACAGTTTGTCTTTAATCAATAAAAGTCAATAAACAACAAGTGTACTAACATAAAGTATAATTTTGATGTTATTGAGAAAACTGAAATTTTACGATAATGCCAGTTGGTTTTGACCATTGTAATTTGTATCAAATATACAGATCTATATAGAAAGTCCAATTTCTTTTCACCACATGTTCTGACTGAAATCCAGAAATTAACGAATTACTCGCTCTATATTCGAGTTATGAAAAAAACTGCTTAAAGCAACAATTTTAGAGGATTAATATTTTAATACGAATGGTTCTATAATACTTTTCAATCCAAGTCATAACGCTGATATTTGGAATTTTCTAACCCCTCCCCCACTCCTCTAACTCCAGCTATTCCTCGTATGATTTATGCCAATAACAAATATGATCATTAGTGTTGACTGAAACGGTTAATTATCGAATATGGCATAGATCTAATAAACATTTTCAAGACAGTAATGTAATGTCTTAATTGGTGACGTCATCACACAAAGGATTTGCATCTATCTCTCATAATACAGGCTTCATGGAAAGAATATTTGCTATTTAAGCTTAGAATAAAGAGGTTCATGTTATAATAGCCTATTTTATTATGACAGGAGTAGGAGTGGGGTTTACTAAAATCTCCAAATAACTCGGTTAATATTCATATCTGAGAACATAATAATATCAAGATTTACAGGCAATTTAATTTGCCACAAGATTGGTTCTATACAAATTTTCGATCCAATGTATAATGCCGGAGATATTTCGAATATTCGAATTGTCTAAACCCTCCCTCCTTGTTCAAAACACGTTTAGTTTAATGCGAAAATTTCATTAGTTTTAGTGGGGATTAAATGAAGGGAAACTCACCAAAAGACAAATAAATAAACGTCTTACGCAGAAGCTGGGTATTTAATAACTGGTCTCAGGTGCCTTGAATTTATAAATTATTATTTAGTTTCAAATCATGTTCTAATACAACAAATGTCTATGATAATACATCATGCAAGCAACATTCTATTTCGGCGTAGAGATTAATGATTGAGTATCAAACAGTTATATAAAAACTGATTACTGTAAAATTATGTTTACCGGCACAGAACCCAACAGGTATACTAGTGCAATCTAGTAACTAGTAAAGAATATGCGTAACACTATTTAAAAAAAATCAATAAAACGAACCAAAATGAAACCAAATTATGACTTAATAATTCGCATAAAATCACTGGAAAAAGGTATATTACCAATTAAATTACATAATAGGAGTTAAAATGAATCTGAGCTCCCGCAAGGGAAAGACAAATTCGGTCAACCACATATTTAATACAGATACATAAAAAAAATTGATTAGGGACTCATACACGACTATAAACTACTCAAATATTTAAAGGAATTTGTGTGCGATTGTGTCAAACGACTAGCCAGAAAAGCTGCTTATTCTAAAAGAAACCCGCTAAAACGGCCGTATCTCATTAACCATTCGTTGTAGGAAACAATAGCACGGGAAACAAGTTGTACAACATAAAATATGCCGGAAGATTGTTTATACAACACTTTTCGATCTGACTCAGAATAAGAAAGATATTTCGAATTTGTCTGAACCATTCCTTTTGACTTACACTTCCGGTCGAACACAATTCTGAAAGAAATTTAGGAAAATAAGTTAATGACAAAGATTGGTAACATAATTTTTTTTTCTTTCTGTTTTTCTATTGCATTTCCGTTTTGTGTCTCATTTATGTTTACGTGTTCCATTTCTGTTTTGTTATTTTTATTTCACTTAGATTAATTTAGTTTTCGTTTTTGCTGTTTAAATACCTGGGAAGCCTTAATAAATAAATATTACATTTTTCAAAGTAACTCTTACTATCGTAATATACGATTTTAAAATAATGAATACTCACTTCTATTTCTATTAGCCATAAACTATCGTAACCTTTTAGTTTCGAATGAATCGGTCAACTATGAAGTTTAGTTGATATATATATATATATATATATATATATATATATATATATATATATATATATATGAATGACTGAATCACATTTTCATCTTCTTCTTGCTAGTATCATTGAAAATTGGAAAAAGGTATTTGTATAATTGAGTAATGAGAAGAACGTAAATATCTGATATCCGCTATGTGAAATCAGCTGATGCTCATTTGACATAATTGTAATCAGCTGATTACAACCCCAGGTTTCATCGGCTTCTCATTGGGCTGAGAAATAATTTGGTATGTGAGTAAAATATTAGTAATTGTTAACAATTTAGAGGGCCAAGGGACGGAAAGTGGAACGGCATTGAATACAATACTGATTTTTATCCGGACGGGAACCTCGTATCCCATCGACGGTTCTTCCACGGTTTCAAAAACACATCTCGCCCGAGTCTATTACCCTTTGGAACGCCCACATGTTACAATTAGGAAGGACCAAATGAAAGTTTCACCATTTTCTCCTTTTTAATAACTCCGCCTCTGAGAAATTAGCGGCCTCCTATACACCCGTGCGTAACGGCTGAGCTATATCCAATATGTATATATAAATGATATAACGACACATTTGGGTAAAAGTTCATCATGTAATGATAAGGTGCGGAGGTCGTTAGCTTTTGCCGAGAAATATATACTGAGGATATTGCCTCCAATTAGAATGGAAATTATGCCGAGCTATTAACATATCCGCAGGAATAGACAGTATACTATTTATAATATAACTAGTCTCACTCTTTGGGAATGTAGAGTATTTACCTCTGCCACGCTCTTTACGTAACACTAACGCACAGCGAAAAAATGCAACGATTGACTTAATTATATGTTCGTTAAATTATCTCATCTTAGATATTTACCATAATACGAAAACCCGAATGTGTTATTAATACATTTTCCTAAAAAACATTTTTATTATAGCCATATATTCACACGGTTATATGGATATAAACATCTATTTATTTATTCGTTTAGGCACCACACTTGACGTGATCGGCATGAGCAAGGTGATTTCTAACAGAACATAGACAGGCAGGACATTATTTAATAAAATAATGGCAAATGTACTTGCGGCTCACAGACAACAAAAACGTTTTTACATACACTTTATGACTGTTCAACATTTAATCAAATTTGATCGAATTTAATAATGAACATAATTTTAAAAGGAGGTAATTGGCCAGAACCACCTCATACTATATTTAATAAATATAATAAAGAACTTATAAAGGTTATCATAAGTATAGATATGGATGTAGCGGAAATACATTAGAATGGAAAGTTGATTGTGAGGAATGGGAATTATAATTCAATATATTTACCTTACATAGACTCGCAAATTAAACATCGGTTGAGTTTAACTTTAATTGATTTTTTTTTCATTTCATTTATTAATTTTATTTGTAATTATCTTACTTATTTTAATATTTTATTTTATTATTATTATTTTTTTATATATTATATTTGATTAGATGGTTGATTAACGTGTATATATTGTAAAATAAAAATGTATTTAAACATAATCATAAATGTAATATGCCATGTGGCAATGGAACATGTACATGTACATGTGAACCAGTGAATCTTCTGGCTGGTTGGGGTCGATGTGTACATCCATGGTCGAAAAAAAGTTCAACATCTCAACTAATTTTTAAATGTTCATTCTAGAGCTAGCTTTCGATGCCCAAGCCGCATCATCAGTGCTAATCCATATAATTCGGCGATGTTGACCCGCTCCTGCTCCTGAGTACTCTCCACCACTCCAAACCTCTGGAGTAATGAATTAAAGCCTAGCGGTGACGTTGAACTTTTTTTCAACCATGGTTATAAAAATTGCAAAACATTAGCTTTATAAATAATTTCAAATCACGCCCTTTAGCTCAGGGTGTGTAACACATAAAAAACCCTTATAGGCTCAGATTAGCAATGTGAACTAACGGCTCGGTCTGGTGAACCTTGAATATTGAGTTCGATCCCCCCGTGGTGCCTAATCAGTATCGGACTCACTAAATAAAATCTTCAGCCTCACCCTGGCAAGAAAAGAGTGGTAACCTGTACATAACCCGCCCAAATTACTCATTGTACCATCAAGTGAAAGTTCATCAAAAAAAAAAATAATAATATTCATTTCAAATCCCTCATTCAATCAGAATCATATTCAATTTGAATAAATCCATTTTTAATATTTGTTATTATATTTTAACGAATTAACCACTTTACCATCGGATTAATAGCGTTCTCGACGGCCATTACACGCAAGATAAGTAAACCTTGTACCCATTATCTCGCTGACTATAATAAAAGTATACGCTTTACGAAACGTTTTAGACCTCTCACGTCAAAATGTGGTCAAGGCTGGAGTCACGTTGCTAATAACGGTTTAAATATCATTGGATTTAAAGAAAAAAATAATAAAGTACCTTGATCCCGGTCGAAATAAAAAACACCAAAACAGAAATTGCATCTATTAATATCATTGATTGATAAATTATTTTAGCAATGACATCGTTAGAATCGAAAGTAATTAACTTTATTTTAACCACACAAAGTTAATATAGACTAATATGAATAGTTTACTTTAAGGTATTATAATAGCTACGAGATTAAATCTACATGAGTTCCAAATAGATTTTGATGTTGGAGGACGAACTATTCTCGGAAGATTTTTCCAGCTGAGATTAGTTCTACATTGAGGTCAGTGCTGACTTGATTTTATCAGCTGGTAGCTATGGTAGATATACACGGAAGATATAATTCGTCCTTCTTCAGTCAGGAAAACACACGGCACTATTTATCTCCTAATAGCTTTTTTCATTACTCGAGTTAGAACCGCAGTTATCATTAAACACTATTATTCCATTATCGAATGTCCTTTTGAAGCAAAAACTAAATTGGAACGTTAGCAAACTGGATAATAAATTCATTTTCTTAAATAAACAGGGTAAATAATTCAGATCACTTTTATTTGTCTTTCTGCTTGAGAAGTGGGGACATTTTTATTTTTTCACTTGTTTCATTAATGAAGTCCATAAAATAATCGACAAGTTTGTCGAAATATAATGATTATAAAAATGAAATATTAACTCAAATTTATAGAAATACATAAATTTATTGAATAAATGAAATACCCCGGTATCTATCTAAGATATATTGAAATTGTTCATTTTGTCCGATATTCTTTAAGCAGGGTTATTTGTTGTTTTTTTTTAAATGAATATTGTGGGAAAAAGGACGTTGAAAATTGTACCTTCCTTGGGGCAGCAAACTGAATTACTTTTAATTATGCTTTTATTGAATGTGAAGTGTTTGCGATATAAATGCCAAGTCAGGCTTTAAATTTAATTTATCGTGCATTATAGACACCGGTTTCAATATTGAGGTATTTTAATACTGGAATTTATGAAGATTCTCTAGACAGTTTTGGCTCGGGTGGAGTTCTCTCAACACTCGATACATTTATCGTAGGTTAGTCTCGTTGAGAACAAAACTAGAAAACACATTCTTCGTTCAATTGAGAATACAATTACTTCCCGTCGAGAACAACAAGTACTAACTAGTCTTAGCGTGCAGGTGCAACATAATAGATTTAAAAGAGAAAACTAGAAAATATCAAAGACTTAACCGGAAGGCTCTTATGCCACCAAATCAGTATTACTCCACAAATGCCAAGTGGTATGTTTTCTACTTCTACATTTGGATTCCTTAACTGAACTTACTATATAAATAATAATGCACTTTCTTTTCCGTTTGAGTTAATTTAAAAAAATAAATACAAGACATGTCATAACGCGAGAGAAATTAATCCCGTATAACTATAAAATATCTGGACCAACACTAGTGTAATATTTGTTAAATGGATTTATATGTGGGCATTCGACTTTTATGGTTTGATCCTATAGAAGCCTAAGAATTATTTAGGTTTTCTGTTCCTTTCTCGCAAGAAACATGAAATAAAGGTCACCAGTCCGGCGAGGATCTGGCAATTAATTTGCCCATGAAAAAACAGTTCTCTTGCCGGCTACAAAATTGATCTTAATTTCCGAGGCAAACATAAAGAGAGCCGCGAAGGCTTCTCGCTCCAAATAAAAAGTGAATCCTAACTCACAAATGGCGATGAAATATTTCCTCTCAAGTGCTGTTGGAATTACAGCAGAATTAGCATTCTGCTAGTTATCACTGACGCTATCCAGATAATCCATATGATATATTATTTATATTATCATGATGTTCGTAAGTTTCTCATAAATTGAATTCAGCTATTAACATTGTATTCATGACTACAAAAAAAAAATTTCTTCAAGTGCTTACCAAAATAGGGTCTTTCAACCAGATGACGAGAATGAGGTTCAAATATATAAAACATATCTACATACAATGCTACATAAGTTAAACTTATGTAGACAGCAATGTTTGCTTGAACATTACGAAACTCGATATGTTTCTCGTTTTTTATAGAAAACAGAAATATATTACTTTAATAGTCAAAATCAGACAATAGGGTTGGGGATTTTTAGAAGGAGTACAATTCAATTTGTTTAATTTTAAGTCACAAAAAGTCCGCCACGCAGGGGCTGCATAAACTAAGCAGATTTAACAATAGATAAATCTCCATACTGGTAACACTATGAATATTAAGTGAATAAATACAAACGATAATAAGAAACCTACCGCCGGGAAGCATGTCAAATACAATAATTTATAATGAATCAGAATAATCTTTATCTCAATCAATAAACTTTAAGTAGTCCAAACGCTTATGAAGTGGGAGGGGGGATCACCAGAACATATTTTAATGTGTTTCGTATAACAAGGCTCTTGAAAACAATATTTTGGATTTAAGGTTCCAGTAATACAAATATATATATATATATATATATATATATATATATATATATATATATTTGTCTGTTACCGCTCTAGCGGTCGCAATTTTTGTATGATCGTTACCAAACTTCATATTTAATCGTTTTATGTAATAAGAAAGATCAAGTTCGTTAATGGCTGAAATCGGACCAGTGGGAGGGGGGGTTTAGAGGGGGGATTTTTGAAAATTCAAAATATCTCCGTTAATATACGTTGGATCGAAAAATTGTGTAGAATCAATCTTATTGCAAATTAAAATTAACTATAAATATTGTTCTATACATTTATTCTGTATCTTGAATATTAACCGAGATATTTACATTTGTATTGTGTGTGCAGTCGACAGGAGTGGGCGATGCGAGAGCTCTGGCGGCCGTTGCCGTAACTATTCGTCCCTCGTGTATAGGTTTAGAGATTTCTCACTACTCTCGTTGTTATTAGGCAGATTTCTCTATTGTAATACTTCGGGTGGGAAATCTGCTTAGTTTATGCAGCCCCTGCGTGCAGGACTTTTCTACTGAGGTATAGGCAATATGCCATTTTATTTCTCTTTTGACGTTACACAAGCTTGGACTTCATCCATTGCTCCCTTGCCTCTTCAGCATTGTGAATCAACAGCGTAGCTTCAAATAAGGTACTATGATTATAAAGAAATCACTAGCTGTATTATAAATACGATGAAAAAAATAAACTTCTAATTATGCTGTGGCAATACAAGATAAGCTATTTGAATCAACAGCTTCGTTAACATCAGATAGGCAAAGTAGGCATTTTCTCGTTTCGCCAATACAAGTTCTGGCCAACATAATTACTATACTGTATAAAAAAACATTATTGCGTGAGTTAAATTATTTGAGAAGGAAAGCTCAAAACTTACCTAGTTTCGGATAGTGTAATTGACGAGAAAGGCTCTGGGGATATAATTGGTTGGATAATGAACCATACTTTCCTGATGCCATTATAATTTCTAGAAGCCATCCAGAGGAACGTATTCCAAGTATAAATCATTATGGGAGGCATTACAAGTCCCTTCGATACAATTACATAATGGTCTGGTTCGGGCTCACATCTAACCAGAGTCAAGTTTATTAACAAGGCAATTTTAAATTAACATCTCCAACATAAGAATTTTTGTGGCGATGACTCATAACTGGCTAAAGGCTGCTGCTTGTTACTTTATGGGAGTTGCTCATTCTCAAGGAAACGCACAAGGAAGAACGGCTGTAGAGCGTGGTGGTGTTTCTGCTTGTCTGCAGTACTGTGCAGGAAAAATCTCAGTTAGAATTGTTAGACTGCCATTTCCCAGCAGATATACGTAACAAATTCACTTCCCTCAACCACCTTCTCCTCTCCCCGGTCCTTAGCCTCCGCCTCAAACTACTCATCCTAAAAGGCGTCATTCAGCCCGCTCTCCTCTATGGCTCCCCCGTCCTCAGGTACCACACCAAATCCTCCCTAGAAACCCGCCAGCATTTCCAAAACGGAATAGTCCGGCACACATCCCTACAACGCGCTAATAACCGCACAATCCATGATACCCTCTCCCTTGAACCCATTTCCCACACCATCTCCCGCAGACACAATACATTTTTTGACTCCCTCCATTACATTGATAACCCCCTATACCGCTCTATACCCCCTCCTCAGCAGCCGGTGAGATGGCGACAGGTTGGTCTCGATGAGCCCCTAGTCGATCTCACCCTCTGCTGACACCCTCCCTCATAGTGCCCGAGGTCCGGACAATAAACTACAAACAGGGCTAACCCCCATGTCCCACATACCAGTATAGCCCTGTAGTATAGTTAGGTTATTTTAGCTTAGTTGTTCTTAGTTTAGTTTAGTTTAGGTTAGCAGATAGTTTGGGCGCCCCTTACCCCCTTTAACAACATACAAACGGCTTCCTAGGTTTATTTTCTGGCTGTAGCGGCCATCATTCTTCTTTCTCTTCTTACCTCCTCTCCATGTATCACTATCCTTTCTTATTTCGTTTTCTTCCTATCCATTACAACCCACCCGGTATCACCAGCTACCGGGTCACCCACCCTTGTCAGTTCCATTACACCCCGTAAAAATTACCATCTCCCTTAAAATGGAACCAAGTTCAGTAGAAGGGGAACTATCTTTTCTCACCCCCGATGGGTTACACCACCTTAACACCTTCATCTACAGATATACTGGGTCTCAAATAAAAAAAAAAATAATAAAAATAAATAAAAGAAAAAAAAAATTCTCTATCTTAAATATTAACCAAGAAATTTGCATTTATCAGTTTTCAGCCTTCAGCAAATCCCCACTTTTGCTCATGTCACATTACTCCGTTATGTAATGAACCACATTATTCAAAGCTTAAATATTGTTTTTATTATACGAGATACATGCAAATATGTTCTGGTGACACCCCCCCCCTCCGTCTTTTGTACTTGGACTACTAAAATTTGATTGATCGAGTTTAACAATAATGTTTATTATTTTGATTCATTATAAATAACAGTACTAGACATACTAAATAGTTTTCAATAAAATTAATAGTTTATATTCTGATATTTTTCAGTATTAGTTTCTCTTACCGGTTAGAGGTTGGCAGACCTGTATGTTGACATTTCAGACGCTTTTTGTTTGTACTTATGTACTTAATATTGAGGGTGCTGTTGTGTTACCAGTATGTAGATTTATCTGTTACTAAACTTCACGAGGGAAATGCTTAGCTTACGTACCTCCTGCGTGGCGGACTTTTTATTTTCTTCGTGATAACTACCTTCCACCGTCCCGCAATGGATAATTTATTTTTGATCGTTTCTAAATTTGATATTTAAAGGTCTCACGTAAAACTAAAGGCATTGTTTTAGTCGGGGACAGACAAGAAGTTGGAATTTGGATAAGGGGTGAAATGAAAGTATTAGCGTAACAATGGATCAGGTGGCAAATCTGCTTAGTGGCAAGGGAGCACCTGCTCGCCGGTTTTAATTACACCTGTGGATTCACTATTGTGGGCTGAGCGAGCCAGAGACGGTAGTGTTTGGGCTGGCGAGTTTTTGCATCAGCTGTAAATGGGAGGTATTACGGGAGGTGAAGCAGGTTAGGGCTTAGCTACGTGATGGGCCTAGCTGATGGCTGTTCACTAGGCCGGGCCTATATAGGGCTTAGCAAGCTACTTACATCCCCTTCCGCCCTGCTTTCTTTTTCTCTCTCTCTCCTCATCATTGCGTAATATGCTACTATCTCTCTCGGTCGTCATCAAAACCAATACAGAAACAGCCTGCCCGTTGCTAAGTCATCTCACACGATCGCTGAACACTTAGTAACAGAGCCACACTTCAGCAAACCTTACAAACGAGCGACCTCTAAACATAGGATGGTAGCTGGATATGAATCCATTCTGAGAAGACGTCCAGACAAAGCTATGCTAAATTAGTCATCTTTGCTGTTGGAATTCTACTGGCAGAGACACCGAAGGACGGATCAGGAAAAAGTCCCGTCACGCTAAAACACCTCACCAAATATTGTCTATTAAATTAACGTATTAACATTTATCTCAAAAAGCAAAACGTCCTTCACGCAGGGGCTGCGTAAACTAAGCCGATTACACAAGTACGTCACGTATTTGCTTTTATCTCAAAAAGTTCTATGAGAACAACATTTGGTATTTAGGATTCAAAGTATTCAAATAAAGTGCTTCATAAAATAATAGCGTATTGTTAATATGGCATGATTTGGACTAGGAGTTTACTGATTCCGAAAACTAAAAAATGCAAATTTCTCGGTTAATATAAAGATAGCGAAAAAAAACAAACGTAAATAACAACATTTATAGAACATCACTTTTGCAATAAGATGGGCTAAATACACTTTTTCGACTAGTCATATAATATCGAAGATATCAAAAATTTTCAAAATTTCCTCCTCCAAACCCCCCTCCCCCAGTCCGATTTCAGCCATTAACGAACTTGGTCATTATTTTTACATAAAACGTTTAAATATCAAGTTTAGTAACGATCAAAGAAAATTTACGACCGCTTGAGCGTTAACAGACAAATATATAAATCTCTCTCTCTCTCTCTCTCTCTCTCTCTCTCTCTCTCTCTCTCTCTATATATATATATATATATATATATATATATATATATATATATATATATATATATATATATACATACCTTTCTAACTATGGTGGATACTAAGGATTTTATTTAATGAGTTCTTCACTAAGAAAATTTTTATTGTCCAGGCGGAATCGAACTCGCCACTCTAGTATTCTTATGTGACACATATATAATATAACTCAGAACATAATCTTGAAACAAGGTTATGAGCTGAAACGACAAGAAAACAACCTTATACAATCCGTGAACACTATGTTTTAATCGTTAAAAAGTTTCGTAGGTAAGTTACATTACAATGAAAAATCCGAATAAACTTTGGAAACAACGGATTTATAAATGAGAATGAAGACGAAAAGCATAAGTAGATTATTTAATCAAACTCTTGTCAACAGAACTTAGTATCATTAATTCATTTGAAGTAATCATATCTCCAGAACGAAATTAAAGCCCACTTTGCGATTCGGCTAGTTTAGGTTAAAACCATTTACGTTTTTCGACCCGGAACTAAACTTTTTTTCATTTTTTTTTATTTAAAAAAATAAATAAAAAAATATAAACTGTGTCTTCGACGTAATGAAAAGGTTGACCAATGACATTCAGCCGGCAAGGTTGATAAAAGGTGAACTGGTCGCTCATGAATGTACAAATCGCCTGGTATTTAGATTTCAGAGAAGAGATATATGTATAATATAATTCCAAAGAGGCTGCTAAACAAATAAAACAATTTCATGTAATGAGTTACTAATAGAAGTCAGAAAACAAGTGTACACCCAAAAGAAACTCGTTTTGAATTTCTTGATTATTAAAAATGTATTAGAAAAACAACAATGTTCTTTGTTTTTCATAATACAAAGATAGGTTTTGCGGTAGAATTTAATAAATATATTTCTTTTACATCTCTACAAATTCAGCTAGATTTCCTTTACAAACTAACTTGAAAGATTAATGCGATTTTCGAAGAAAAAAAAAATCTTCAATTAAATATAAATATACAATGTCCATTTATCCTAAACCAGCTGGCCAGTTTTATTTTAAAGGAATGGGAAATTTTACTCACAAATCTTATTGATAACGTAACGTTGCACTATTTATTTTTACTCCTACTAATTTCACATTGATCTATGCCAATAAATGTGACATTCACCACTTAAATGAGATGGCATCATTTCTGTGTCTCTCATTCTGTTTATAAATTGTTGATAGAAGAGTTAATACTCATTGATATGGGAGTTTAAATGAATACATTATTTGTTTATATTCATTTAACTAATCGATGACAGAAAGACAACAAAAAAGATAAAACATGAATTGATTATTAAAACATTTTTAACTTTTCAATAAGCCTGAGTCCTCGTTACGGAGGATCTTCAATTAGCTGTGCCAGACCAAGAATGGCTTTAAAGTATGGTGGGCCAAGTCAGCTGATTTACATCGACACCTTCGCCATCCATTGGCCATATTTTCAGAATATTTATTTAAACTTAATTCATGCTTTTCATCAAGGATGATAAGCATCATAACCTTTTTTTTTAATTAAAATAAGACTTCATTACTGGTTTCAACAAATACATTAAAGTGAATTAAAACCTAGACTATTTCAGGTCACAAACTATTTTACAGTATTCCATAAATGTGGACGAGGATCAGTGTAAAAATGTCGTCATGCTTAATATAGAAATGGCCTTTTACAGATTCACAAATCGTAGAGTTTTTATTTTATATGAAAATCTTACAAATAATC